>CM065130.1:35060027-35660027 GCA_033026305.1 Cirrhinus molitorella
TATTGGTTTGTTTGTTATACACACGTCTAGACATATTTGAGACTTGAGAAGCTAAATCTATAATATTACAGAAAATATGTGACCCTGGACCACAAAACCAGTCATGAGGGTCAATTTTAAGAAACTGAGATGAATAAATGAGTTTTCCATTGTTAGGATAGGACAATATTTGGGCGAGATCTGGAATCTAAGGGTGCAAAACAATCGAAATATTGAGAAAATCATCTTTAAAGTTGTCCAAATGAAGTTCTTAGCAATGCATATTACTAATCACAAATTAAGTGATTAGGAAATTTAGAAAATATCTTTGAGGGCTTGCACAGGAAAAGTTTGCTGATAAATAAATCTGGATCATTTGCTATTTGTTATTCACCTATTGTTAGTCAATATCTTGTTTTGTGTTTTTCAGTAAAACATCCTTAAAACAAATATTATGTATTATTATATACATAATGTCATATAAAATAGTATTTAAAATTATTCAGAGAAAGTGTCTTTTCCATGTGTATACATATATTTTAATGTTTTTTAAAGAAGTCTCTTCTGCTCACCAAGCCAGCATTTATTTGACCCAAAGAAAAAAAAAAAAGAAAGAATTTTGTTATTAAAGTAACTTTTCTATTTGAATATATTTTAAAATGTAATTTATTCCTGTGATCAAAGCTATATTTTCGTCATCATTACTTATTATTATTATTATTATTATTATCAATATTTAAAACAGTTGAGTGCATTTTATTAAAGATTAGAAAGATCCAAAGATCAGCAATTATAGAAATTAATACTTTTATTTTTGCTTTAAATTGATCAGAGTGATCAATTTGAAAAGTTTCAGATAAATGCTGTTTTTCTGAACTTTCTATTCATCAAAGAAACTTCTCAGTCGTTTTCAACATAATAATAATGTTTTTTGAGCAGCAAATCAGAATATTACACTGATTGAAAATCACAGGAATAAATTTCATTTTAAAATGTTCATATAGAAAACAGTTATTTTAAATAGTAACATTTTTTTGCAATGTTACTGTTTTTGCTGTATGTGTGTGTGTATATATATATATATATATATATATATATATATATATATATATACACACACACACACATATATATATATATATATATATATATATATATATATATATATATATATACATACACACACACACACACACACACACACACACACACACATATATATAATTTCTTATTCTGTTGCCAATTTTTTTTCTTATTTTAACAACAACAAAAAAACACTTTATTTATTGTATTATAGTGCTAAAAACAATGTACATTGTGTTTGCAGTAATAGATGCAAATAAATAGATCGATATAGATGATAAATATGAAAACAGATTAGACATATATGCTGTTCTTGTTCCATTTTGTTATGCCTTTGCCAATTTTGTGTTAAATTATTTGCAGAACTAGAGCTATACATTATTATATTATAGTACTAAAGGCAATTTATAGATGTATAGATAGATAGATAGATAGATAATATATGGCATTTGTGTACTGTTAAATTGTCCCATGCATACACAATGCGTTTGCCTCAAGGCAGACTGTGAATATATAACTGTGATATTAATGAGTATTCAGCATTGGATCCTGGAAGGGGGAGGGGTGAAACAATGGGCCTGGAGAAATAGCGTGTGTGAAAATACACACTACAGTGTGCTGGATTCAGTTTACAATCTAGTGTTGCAATTTGTCATCTCCCCCTATCAGCTCACACTTTCTGCTGAGGCAGAGAGACGCACCGGAAAATGCAACCGAGGGCGAGAGAGAGAGAGAGAGAGAGAGAGAGAGAGAGAGAGAAAGGGGGGAGGGACTGTTGTTGCGTGCAGCACTGCTGTCATTTGGCTGCTGCACGTCTCAGCGGCAAGACGGTCCGCTGAAGGGAGGAGAGAAAACGAGGGACTGAGAGAAAGAGGAGAGAGAAAAGGAGAACCAGGGCGGCAGCTGCTGCAGCCTGACAGAAAGGGCACACGGAATTAGCATTTTCCTCCCTTGCAAGAGAGAAAGAGCTTGCACGTTCGTCATCTCCTCCATGCTCTCGCTTTTCTCTCGCTCTTCTCTCATCCGGCCCTAAATGCTCTCCAGTAGAGGAAGACGCTTGGGGGTCGAATAAAAGGCAGGCAGAGCAAGGGAAGGTGCAAGCATGGCTGCCAAGAGGGGCAAATCCGGCGTGCCACAAAGCGTGGCACGGAGCGAGCTGAAGGTGTACCGCGTGGGAAGCACAGAGGGACGCATCCCGGTGCCATCCAACCTTCGCAAACAGAGGTCCCTGACCAACCTGGCCGTGCTGACGGATGCTGAGAAGAAGATGCAACTGTACGAGCCCAAGTGGTGCGACGACATGAGCAAAGCTGCTTCGGGACACCTGAAGATGGGCAAGCCCAAACCGGTGGCTGGCGGAGGGGCTGGTGGTTCCCAACTCTCTCGCAACCTGTCCAAATCAGACCACTCCCTCTTCCAGGGCAAACCCAAGACGTTCACCCCGCTCGCGGCACCTGGCGCCTTGGGGAAGGGCCAAAGTCGTATCCCTCGAGGTCCTTACGCGGAAGTGAAACCCTTGAGCAAAACATCCGACGACTGCAAGTCCGACGACGATATCCTGTCCAGCAAAGCCAAAGCGAGCGGGAAGAAACCGACGGCCGGAAGCTCCGAAAACCCGGAGGCTAAAGGTCAAGGTGAGGAAGGTGGCGATAAACCTTTCCTCAAGGTGGATCCGGAGCTGGTGGTCACCGTTCTCGGTGACCTGGAGCAGTTGCTCTTCAGTCAGATGCTCGGTGAGTATGTCTTTTCCGCTTTCACGCCCACTTACTACCAGCTGCCGTTGGTGGCAAGGCACGGATTGACTGGAAAATGTCCAACCGAGTGCATGCTGTCGTGATTCTGAAGGTGGTTTCGGACAGCTGGACAATGCAGGGCTTTGTTCTGGGTGGCAAGTGTGTTGTGCATCAGTTGTGGGCTGATGCATGGATAGATAGATTATTCCCATTGGCGTATATCCAGTGATTGAATGACAAAATGCTCGGGGGCGACGCTCGGCACACTGATCTGCTTTTCGACGCCTGTCTGGTGCTGTGTGCTGGTGTTGCCTCTCCGCTCTCATCTGTAATGAGGTAATGGCTGCTATCAGGGACGCGGGTGGTACGAGAAAAAGAAGAGGCTGTGGGATACAAAAAGGGGCATAATGTATTCAGTTTGTAGCTTGTCGTCAACCTCCTTTGACTGCTGCTTGATGTGTAGACGCTGAACAAAAGCATGCATGATCACCTGTCACACTTGGGATAATTTGCAGTTTTTATGCATGCTGTAGGTAGGGCCCTATTTCTCAAATTCCATTTTTACATTAAATTTTTTCTGGACTGCTTTTTATTGGTTAAATAAAAGCTTATTAATCAATCTCATTAAAATCATGAAACTTATACAATTTAACAGCAGTTTATTAAAGGTTTAACAAAAATGACGTTTTTTTACAAATGAGATGCTATGAAAATGCTCAAACTGCCGGTGTTTTACTCTACAAAGACCAAACATTTCACAACTAACTTTTTGTGTCAGCTTAGGGTATTCACAAATACTATGTTTGTTTAATTCTGAATGTTGGGACTTATAATTCAGTTATTTTGGGGTTTTGTCGTATTGTCTGTTTAGTGCTGGCTGTGCATTATGACTCTCCATGTGAATTTTTTTTTTTGTGGTGATGACGATGATTATTATTATTATTATTATTATCAAAGTAATATTGTATTGTCTACTTGCCCTCCTTTGCAAACATGATGGCATAAATGTACATTGTGTATAATGGGAAATACATATTAAAATAATATAATACATATTAAACAAGAGATGACTCTGATTAATGGCTATGCTATTGGATTAGGATTACATTGTTGTATTGAGTTTATGCTTCAACCGGACTTCCTGATAAAATGTGCATCTGGATATAAATGCTGTCATAATTAAACATGATGTGGTGATTCGAGGGAAATGACTGAGTAAATTGAGAAAATATGCTCAAATGCTATGTTGAGCATATTATCTGAGTGGCCATATAAATTACAAACAAGTAAAATGTTACTTCTTTATTGATTATACAACAACAACTTGGAAAACAGACAATGCAAGAAGCATTATTTAAGAAAAGAGCATACTAATATAATAGGCGCAGACCTGTAGCAGAACTAACTTTACCCTGCATAATTTCCAACTTTTCTGAAAAAGGCCAATTATTTGAATGCGTAACTACTTTTATTTATTCTTACAATAGCCCTACCCTCAGAAGCTAACAATACATTTTACTCAAATGGAACGGTCAAATGCAAAAAAAGTGACTCCCGGAGCAGTTCTAGAGATGTTGTTCATGTATTTATTTCCATATTTATTGAGACGGCAGATGCTGAAATTACTGCGAGCGGCACACGTGCTTCAGTATGTGTAGTAAACAAAACCGTGCATCTGCGCCATTCATAAACACAGACATGTGGAACATCCAGGATTCGTATTTAAATAGTCTTTTTAGGCTTAATATTACACATACTAGTCCATATTGCAATTTGATTCAATTTGATAACACACTTTTGATTACTTCTTCCAAACTTTGACAAATTCTGTGATATTCCTTGTTTAATAGTAAATTCCATTTTTATGACTGGATTCCACTAAATCATATTGCCCTATGTAGGCCACATGAGGCGTACTTTTATGTCCATGGCATTAATTAAGAAGTATGTCTGTTGCATTTAAAACAAATGTCTCATTTTGTTTGTGCCATCTTGTAAACACAGCATGCCCTGCATTTGTGCATCAGTCCTCGAATGAATGACCTCCATTTCAACCGTGTCCAGACCTCATATGTTTAAACAACCAATTTGGGACTGAATTCTTTCAGTTGTTTGTGTGGGATCCTAAATCCTCCTTCTCTTTTCATTGCAGTGCACAGAATGATTCAGTGGTGGGATTAAAGGCTAATGAGAGTAAACGAATGACCTGGATTAAACTCCTTATCACAATGCTCTCCGTAGCTCTTGCTTAAGAATCCATACTGGTTTCCGATTGGAATTATAGTTTGGAAACAATCCTGAAGGATCGTCATGGGAAATTTCTTATTATGTACAGCTGCAATCGAAATTATTCATCCCTAGAGACTGCAGTACTTTACAAATACAAGCTTTTTAAACTTTTTAAAAATTGCATCTATAACCGATTACTGGCATATTAAAAGTAATAATGTCAATATATTAGGAGTTATAGGATTTTTTAATAACACAGCTGTCGTAATTACTCAACCACTATTCAACATTGCTGTTTTTTTAGTCACTATTTTGTATGGTGGGGAACAAATTTGTCTTAAAACACAAGTAGGCTAAGCCTTGAGTAGCTAATATGGCAAAGTCAACAGAGCTCTCACAAAAGCTATAGAGAAGCTACAGAGAAGAAAATTTTTTATTACTTTAGAAAGTCTAAGGCTATATGAAAATTTCCAAGACATTAAAAGACAGCTGGTAGTATTATTCCTTGGCTTAAAATGTGTTGTGTCAGAAAACCTTTGAGGGTGTAGAAGAAAAAGCACAATATCATAAAATGTTTGATCAGAACAACTGAGGAAAAACCTGCAATGCACAGCCAAAGACTTGCAAGTAAACCCAATGAAAGGTGGAAAACATTTTAATGCAGAGTATAAGATAAACACAAGATAAGCATGGCTTTATTTTGGGGCATCTTGCAAAATACCACTCTTGACCGAGAAGAACAAAAAGGCAGGCATGAATATGCTACTGTTTATTTAGATAGACCTGTGGGGTTCTGGAAGAATGTTTTATGGAGTGATGTGACCAAACTTGAACTTTTTGGACCTATGGATCAGCGGTATGTCTGGTGCAAAAAAGGCAAAGCTTATAAGCAGAAGAACACCATCTGCATAGTCAAACATGGAGGTGGACCAGTCCTGTTATGGGGTTGTTTTACTGTAGCAGGAAGTGGAAATCATTATACTGTATGAAGGACATCATAGATTCTTTGAACTATCAGGCCATTTCGGCAAGAATTGTGATGCCTTTGGTGCAGAGACTGCAGCTGATGATCGAGAGACTTTCCTGCAGGACTATCATCTCAAAGTATACATCCAAAATCTACTTAAGCTTGATTCAGGGTTTGGTCGTAGAATGTTCTTGAGTGGCCTGTTCTGTCTCCAGATTTAATTCTCACTGAAAATATATTGGTTGAATTTGAAGAAAGCAGTGGCAAAGTGGAAACCAAGGATTATTAGTGATCTAGAAGCTTTTCAGGTGAGGAATAGGCCAAGAATTCAGTGGAGAGGTGACAGAAGCTTCTAAGCACTTTCAAGCGGCGTTTATTGGTGGTTTTAAAGAATAAAAGATGCACCAAATTGGTTAGAGCCAATTTTAGTTTAGTTTTTCATTATTCACAAACTTTCTCTAATAGTGTACGGATGCCTTGTTGAATTGTTTTCAGAGAATTTTGTTCTCTGTAGCAAAATGTCTTGCAGGTCAAAGGGGTTGAATAATTTCGATTGCAACTGTATGTTCCTTCAGAACCGTCAACAAATAGTAAGAACCAAAAATAACAATCTTTAAAAAACCTTCTGAAATTTCTGTTGGAATATTTCTAGCAGCACTGATTCCCGTTAACTTGTAGAATTCAGAATATTGATTTATTACATTTTTTGAATTTAGTTAAACTTAACTTGGTTTGGTTCAGTGTATAAATTCCAAATTATAGTGGAAAATCTGATAGGAATGCTGCATGCATTCTTTTAGCATATTTAGCGTGCTTTTTTATACATAATTACAACCAACACTAGAGTGGTTGCAGAGCTTTTCTCCTCTAAATTTAGAAGAAAAAACAAAGTGCTACAGGGCAACTTTTTCATGCAGGATCTTTTAATCACAAGGTCTCTCTGTATCAAAGTACTTTCTTTTTTATAATCATAACTACGCATAGAGTTCATGCTTATTCGTTTTGCATAATAAATTGTGGCATAATGAGTCGTTTTGTTTGACCGTATGTGTCACATAACATCTGCATACCACTTTTGGTCACAAGACTGAATTAGCACTCAGAATGGAGCATTGTAGCACTCAGAATGGAGCATTGCTTTCCTCTGTGCATTCTTATGTACTTTTGTAGAGTGTCTGAACCTCTAGGGAGATGGAAATGCTTAAAAATATGTATGAGGGACAATAGTTTGAGTTAAGCGACAGGGAATAAAGGGCTAGGGTCAAATTTGGCCTCTTTGAGCCACTCTGAAAATAAACCTGAATATGGAAAGGAAGTTATGAGGGAGATATGAGCTTTTATGAGGCTACTGTGATTGTGTGCATAAAGATACTAAGTTTGGTTTTCACAGAGTTTATCTTTAATTTCGTCTTGCTACACAGGTTTTGTTTTCACTGGTTTTTCATTATGAACAGGTTAAAAACAAGTGGATATACAGTTATATTCAAGATTTAGTCTATAAAAACAAGTCTTAATATCTTATGCAGCACTGATTCAAGTAAATACACTACCAGTCAAAAGTTTTCGAACAGTAAGATTTATTTATTTTTTTAAAGAAGACTCTTCTGCTCACCAAGCCTGCATTTATTTGATTCAAAGTAAAGAAAAACAGTACAATTTCTAAATGTTTTTACTGTTTAAAATAACTGTTTTCTATTTGAATATATTTTAAAATGTAATTTATTCCTGTGATTTCGAAGCTGAATTTTTAGCATCATTACTCCATTACTACTTCTGATTTGCCGCTCAAAAAACAGACACTGAAGACTGGAGTAATGATGCTGAAAATTGAGATTTGATCACAGAAATAAATTACATTTCAGAATATATTCAAATAGAAAGCAGTTATTTTAAATGGTAAAAATATTTTGTAATATTTGCTGTATTTTAGACCAAATAAATGCAGGATTGGTGAGCAGAAGAGACTTCTTTAAAAATGTAAAAAACATTAAAAATCTTACTGTTCAAAAACTTTTGACTGGTAGTGCGTATCTTGTAGCAGTGTATTCACAACATTTACTACAAATTCGCTCAAAAACACTTGGAAAAAAAATATATGTATTATATATTGACAAAACTGCTGGTAGAATTGAATTTACCTTAGTATTTACTAATTTAAGTTATGTGAATATATGTCAATGTTATATATAACCGGTGCTCAAATCTACAGCAGTGATGCACCTCCTGACCCACAAAATCCACACATGAAGCTGTGGTCCAGTTTGCCCTTGCAGATCAAAGCATATGGGTAAAAAGAGCATATATTAAATTTTAATCTCCCATGCAGTCGACAGCAGAGCTGGAGATTGCATTGAAGCATTGCACACTACTATGCTTATTTCAGCGGAGGTAGCAATTTCTATACATAATGGGAGTAAATAAATCTATTTAAAATTTGTTTTACAATGAAAACTAATGAAATACTGTCTTGTTGCCACCTGATTTGCTAATTCCACCATGCAAGTCTCTCTAGTGATGTAATTAGCTAGAGCATGTGTTAAATCTCTCATGGGAATGTAGTTGATTGACATGAGTTATCTGCTGTCCAGTAATGCTTGTAAACCACCTCTCTCTCACTGTCCGTAAAGCGGTCCAGTCGTTAATAATGTCAGACCAGGCGTCGTGCCTAACTGCACCATGGGATTGATTGGGCATGCTGTTGACATGCTGACCGCTCGCCCACGCAGGTTTTCAAGAGATTGTGTGGCAGTTTACCACTGCTTGAACGGAAAGCATTCGTTTATTTGAACGAAGGAAGACTTGCATCCTTTGTTCTCGTTGTCAATGTAGGCGACGTGATATGAGGCTGTCTGGTTCTCGTAATCTCATTGCTGGCGTCCGGCTCGTTTTATGCTGCCTCCGAGGTTAATGTCGAAGACTGTTAGCTTTCAGCAAAGCCAGGTGATTGATCAAGTTGAGCTGTTTTTAACATCTGCTTCACCTTTGTGACGTCAACGAAAGGCTGTTGGCTATTTAAAAACAAAGAGAAACTCTTTGAAATGTTGACTTTGGGTTTCAAAAGGAAGTGCAAACTGCTCAGAGTCTTTCATGGGGCTTAATGGGAATCTGCTGTTAGCATCTTTGACTAATTGAAGAAATATTGGTGTGGAAACCTACAATGTGTTTTTGAAAGATGCTAATTGCACTTATAAGGCTTATCTTACTTTGTTTTCATCTTGTTTCTTGTCAAAATATCTAAAAATTCTTAAATTGACATGAATTTAGCCTTGTTTAAGCAAAATGCACTTAATTTCGTTTTTTTTCCCCTGGAAACGTACATTTTTCTACCAGTATTTTACTTACCCCAATAGCAGATAATTTTACATATTTTAAGCAAACTGCACTTAATTTATTATTTTTTTCCCACTGGAAACAAGACTAAATATCTCATGTCATTTTGTGTATTTAGTAAATGCATCTTAATTTAAGAATTTTTAGATATTTTGACTACAAAACAAGACAAAAATACTGAACCAGATAAGCTTTTTTTGCAGTGTATGTGCTGATTTTAGATTATTTTATGTTAGATGAATTAAAAGATATTAAAACACTACTGTTCAAAAATTTAGAGTAAGATAAAACTGCTTTTGAAATGAGTCTCTCATTTAATTGATCAAAAATACAGTAAAAACCTGTAAAAATGTGAAAAATTATTATGATTTAAAATATTATTTGAATATATGTTAAAAAGTAATTTATTCCTGTGAATAAAAGCTGAATTTTCAGCATCATTACTCTAGTTTTCAGTGTCACATGATCCTTCAGAAATCATTCTAATCTGCTGATTTGCTGCTCGGGAAACATTTTTAATTATTCTCAATTATGAAAATAAATGTGCTACTTCATATTTTTGTGGAAACAGCCATGCATTTTATTTTTCAGAATTATTTGATAAATAGAAAGTTCAAAAGAACTGCCTTTATTTAAAATAAATCTTTTTTAACATCATATATGTCTTTACAGTCACTTTTGATCAATTTAATGCATCCTTTGCTGAATAAAAAAATTAATTACTGACTCAAAACTTGCAACTGTATATGCATTTATAAGACATCAAATTCAAATAATTGGTATAAAATGACATGAAATGAGAGTAAATGTTTTTTGATTACTTACTGTATATTGCATATTGATTGTTTGTTATGTGTCTAGATCCCGAGTCTCAGAGGAAACGGACGGTTCAGAATGTTCTGGATCTCAGACAGAACCTGGAGGAAACCATGTCCAGCCTGCGAGGGACTCAGCTCAGCCAGAGGTGAGTGAGAAATAGCACATGTTTATAGCATGAAAAATCACAGCCAAACTAATTCACAAGGATGCAAACTGCTGCTTTTCAATGAATCGTAAATCTGGGAGAAAGCACCACAATGTTCTTTGGAAACAATCTTCACGCACATTTGTGTCACAAAAGAGCATGAATATAAACAAGGCTTTATATTATACACAAACGATTACTTTTTCCACAGCCATTCAGCCTCCCACGTCTTTTGGGAGAGTTGCCACTTCAGTCGTTCAAACACCTGGCTGCCACATTCACAAATACACAATGAAACACTTTCCATCAATGAATAACAGCAAACACATACAGAAATCAGCTGGAGGCCAGGCTTTGTACAGTCAGATATACAGTAATACACAAATGGACTTTTACATTTTGAACGGTGCTGCCACATTGGTGAGGTGTTTTGCAAGGATACCAGGTTGCTAGGACGTTCTGAGTGTTTTTTTTTTTTTCAGAAAGTTTCTATGTGGTTGTTAACTTAAATTGATAATTTTTCAACTGTACATTAACCGTATCTCTCATTGTACACTACCAAAAGTTAAGATTTTTAATGTTTTTTAAAGAAGTCTTTTTTCACCAAGCCTGTATTTATTTGATCCAAAGTACAGCAAAAGCAGTAAAATTTTGAAACATTTTTACTATATAAAATAACTGTTTTATATTTGAATATATTTTAAAATGTAATTTAGTCCTGTGATCAAAGCTGAATTTTCAGCATCATTACTCCAGTCTTCAGTGCCACACGATCCTTCAGAAATCATTCTAATATGCTGATTTGCTGCTAAACAAACTTATTTATTTTATTATTATTATCAATATTTAAAACACTTGAGTACATTTTTTCAGGATTCCTCGATGAATAGAAAGATCCGAATATCATCATTTATTTTTTGAAATAAAAAGCTTTTGTAACATTATACACCATATTATTCAAAAGCTTGGAAGGAATTCTAGAAATTAATAATTTTATTTAACAAGGATGCTTTAAATTGATCAATAGTGATAGAAAAGAAACCTTAAAAAAATACTCAGCTGTTTTCAACATAATAATAACAATTAATGTATTTTTGAGCAGCAATTCAGAATATTAGAATGAATTGTGAAGGATCATTTGAGTAATGATGCAAAATAATCAGCTTTGAAACCACAGGAATAAATTGCATTTTAAAATATATTAAAAAAGAAAACGGCTATTTTAAATAGTAAAAATATTTCAAAAGTTTACTGTTTTGTTTTATCGGCAAATCGGTTTTGAAAATGGGTGATAACCATAAAAATGCTTAATATCGACGACGATAATTGGCCAGGTCAATGGTGGATCGATCCCTTATGTGTATATATATTTTATTTATTATGTATATATATATTTTTAATATATCTTATATTAAATATTTGACAGAGGTATAATATGTGTTGAGATGGCTTTTAGCTGGTTTTGCATCTGAACTCATGTGTATATGTATGTATGTGTGTGTGTATATATATATATATATATATATATATATATATATATATATATATATATATATATATGTGTGTGTGCGTGTGTGTGTGCGTATGTATGTATGTATGTGTGTGTGTGTGTGTGTGTGTGTGTGTGTGTATATATATATATATATATATATATATATACAGTATAACTTCAAGTGACTTACCGTTTTTATCTGGTGTGTGAGTATATATGTATATAATTGTCTTGCTGAATATGTACTAGATATTTAGTATAATGCTTTAAACATAACATCTCATTTTTTATATATGTGTGCATGTACATATACATATATATGATAATGGTGTGTGCAAGTTACAGAATAAGCTAGATACTATTCTCTTTCCCCAAAGGTGTGCCACGCTAGATGTGCTTAGCCTAGCAATTATGCTAACTTTGATCTCAGTACCTTCCTGAGTTTTGCCCCTAGAGATCTCAGCCTGTCCTTCCTTCAAACATCAAACCTTTCCCTGCAGGCTAACCATTCACTACCCTACTAAGTTTCTGGGCTGAGGAATTTTGTAGTGGAAATATAAGCACACTTACTAGACCTGCAGCCTCCATTTTAAAAGCAGCACTTGTATAAAACAAATGAGCTTCCACAGACTTGATGGCGCAGGCGTAAAAATGATTCATACTAGATTAACCGCACTCAACCCACAGATTCACAGCCACGCTAATGTACGTGTGTATGATGAGCTTTTCTGTAACAGGATACTTGTGTTATCCTTCAAGACATGGAGATGCATGACCTAATACGACTCAAAATAGAGGTGCGCTGTTCGATTCACATTATACACCTGCTGCACTACAGAATATCTGGATTCTGTCAAGATGTGCACTTGAATGGGAAAATCTGATTAGTTACTGAACCACACAGATGCTTTTAAGTTCTCATGTGCTGTTTTCATTCAGGGAAACTGTTTGTGATGTGTTATGCTTCCACAAACAAGCCTTTTATCATTTAAGGATGTTTCCGTAATGATGTGTGACGAGTATTCAATCAAAAGTTATTGATATACTTTATGAAAATGTGATATACTATAATAGATTTTATTAATATTTTGAATTTGTTTTCATTTTTAGATTTTGTTTTAATTTAACTTTACTTCGTTTTACTGATTTTGTAGTCTTCTAATAGTTATTTTATTACATCAAGTAAAACTAAATTAAATTAGAAATGTTGCCTTGGAAAGCAGCTGAAGTTTAATGTTGTTTATATTTTATTTTATTTCAAGTAATTCACGTATTTCAGTTTTTCTATAGTACAATAGTATTATTACAAATATATATTTCTCATTGAAATATTTTTATTTTAATAGTAATAATTATAATAAAAATATTAATTATTCTTATTACTATTATTTCATAGCCATATTTATATATAATATACAAATTAATATACAAATTATGCAGCCCTACAAGCCAAGCAAAGCTGAAGCTTCCTGAAATGCATTTTGCAAAAAAAAAAAAAAAAGCTATTTTTATCAGAAAAACTGCAATCTGGTATTTTCCCCAAAACATTTAGGCTTAAAATAGTCCATCAACATCGTTCTGACTAACAGTTCTCAATAAAATCTCGCAACATCCTAACAACTGCATAGCAATGCACAAGCAACCACTCAAAACACCTCAGCAACTGTATACAACACCTTGGCAACTACTAGCAACATGGGCAGACACACTTATTTTAGCCTATGTAAAAATCTAGTTCAAGTCTGCTTTTGCCCTTACAGTCACTGTTGATTTTAGTAATGAGAAAAACCCTATAAACGTTCCTGCCACATAGTGTGCGACGTGGAGAGAGCAGGACCTTTGCTTTGGCTTCATGTAGGATGTGATGTGGCACTGAAAAGCGAATGGAAAGCAGGTCATGAGGTTTGGGAGTGGCTGCGCCATCACCATGAAAGGTCCATTGCACTGAAATAAGGCTGTATTTGTGTTATTTTCAGATGTTTTTTGATAATACTGAGGAATGAAATGTTTATTCTGACTAGAAACTCCCATGCGGCCCTTTATTGCCAATCCAGGTCTTCCACTAGTAATGCCAGGTCTGCCATGAGAGCCAGTATTCATTCCATGTCCAATTCCATAATTCCATAATCGACTCAACTGATATATATTTCAGATCCACACAAATGACAAAACTGAATGAAACTGAACTAGGACTAAAAAAATATTTGCTACATGTTATGAGAAGCATTTATAAACATGTTGCCAAAACACATTAAGAAATGGCGATTTAATGTTTGAGAATTAAAGTAATGTAGTAAACATCACATTTTTATACTATAAAAAGACATTAGTTTAAATAGATACATAATTTTATAGTACAGTAGTTATTATTACAATAATATTTTAATTTGAATGTTTTATACAAACAGTATTATTGCAATAATATATTTCTCATTGTAATTTTTAAGATTAATAATATTAATCTTAATAAAAAATGATCATCATAAATGTAATAATGATTATTTTGTAGCTATATTTGTATTTAATCACTGTAGAATTTTATTAGCCAAACTGTCTAACTGTGCAAAGCAAAAGTGAAGTTTAATTGCAGTTTACTGTCATTTATATCAGAAAAAATATCAGTCGCAAACTGTTTTTTAGACTTTCCCAAATCATTCAGCCCTTGAATAGTCCATCAATAACAGAAAAACTGTTATTAATATATATGTGTAATATATAATTTATATACAAAGTAGACATATTTAGGCTCCTTGCCGTTTTGCCAAAATAAAAACGTAATAATTTGAAATGATTTTTTAAAAATAAATATACATTTTTATTTTATAGTACAATTATTATTATTATTATTATTATTTTAAAAAGCACAACAAACCTGAGCTCTTAAAAAAAAAAGTTTATTCCATTAGTTTATTTTAATTATTTTACTAACTCAGTAATTAGTTTTTATCAAATCACTTAACAGACAAAAAATATTAACAGATCTGCGTGCAACCAAGTTGCATTGACCAAGTGACCCACCTGCAAGAATAACAGACCAAATAATTCTCTTTCATCAGGGTAAAACTAACCGAATAACCCAATAGCATTGTATTGTGTGCTTTTTATGCCTCAAATGCATCAAATATTTCAACCCACAAGTGCATTTTCTGGCGTTTCACAGCTGTCTGATGAATTATCCTGAGATGAGTGTGTAAAAATAGCTCTTCCATGTTCATGTGGCGGAGGAAGCTGTTATATTATTCAATTGAGCTGGTGCATCTGGTTATGCAATCTTCATCTCCAACAGATGAATTCTACCACAGATGCATCCCTTTCTTTAGTAGGTCACGAGTTCCTGTGGCCCAATAACACTATTATGTTGTGTTTCGCATGCATCAGTGACCCTCTCTTTCCATCTACAGTTGTTTGGACAGCAGCGTCTGCTACGACAGCGATGAAACCAACGCTCGCAGCATCTCCAGCCTCTCCAACCGCTCCTCTCCTCTCTCCTGGCGCCACGGACAGTCCAGTCCTCGTCTGCAAGCCGGCGACGCGCCTTCCTCGACGGGCAGCAGCTATATGTCGGCCACCAAGGCCTCGTCTCAATACACCTCTCACACAATGCCTGCCCGCTGCTCCAGCCGCCTCAGCCACACGTCACGCAGCGAGTTCATCGAAGGCCTGGATGCTGGAGAAAGCGACCTCAAGTCTGGTTACCTGAGTGATTCTGATGTACTTTGCAAGAGCCTTAATGACGACGACGATGATGACAATCTGGCCAATGGGTGAGTGTTGGTTTGCTATATTTTCAGCCTATCAAAAAGAAAAGTTAAACAAAATGGAGCTACACCAGGGCTTTAAAGTGCGACCATTTTAGGCACAATCGTTAATGAAAAAATCTGAAGAAAATGTAGGAGCACCATGTGTGACTGACCCGATCAGCATATTTGTGTTTGCTCTGAGGGGAGCTTCAAAGTTTTTATGTGTTTTTGCAGTGCTGAGCAATGTATCACAGACATATCTTACGAATCCTTTCATAGTATAGAGAGTGTAAATAAGAGACTGATTGTGCAGCGTAGAGAGGTTTATTATTATAATGGAACTTTGAACTGAATGAACTAAGATGAGTTTGTAAATAAGATATTGATTTAATACAACCGTTAAATAAGAAGTTAATATTAAGTGACTTACATTGCCTGATTTTGCTCTTTTTCATCGTCAAAATGGTCTGAAACAAAGTCGCTGCGCATCTCCATTCAAACACAGTGGTGTTTCGCTTATGAATGAACGTGCGCTTTTAAAGATTCATAAAGACTTGCTTTACTGCTGAATGAATCAGCCGTTTGAACGATTCAAATGAATGATATGAATCAGTAATGAAATCAGTGACTTGTCGCCACCTACTGGCAGTTTTAGTTTCAATTTCTTTAGATTCAAGTTTCAATCTTTTCAGTTATTTAAATCATTTAATATTTCTGTATTTAAAATGTTATATTTAAAACATTAATCTCAACATGAATTTATGAATTTGCACTCATGCCACCTCTGAGCCTCATTAAACGTATGAAAATACACCTACAAGCCACTTTTGTGTTCTTCTGTGCAACCTCTGTAGTACAAATACATCTCATTTTGTTAATACTGATTTCATTTGATTGGTAACTTATTCTTATTCTGCTTGTTCTTATAAGTGAATTTTAAAAAGCTCGCAATGGGAAGGTTAATTTTTAATCAGATTTTTTGATTATTGATTAGAAGGTGCTCCTGAAATTTTGACTGTGCTCCTACATTTTTTAAGCTAAAAAGAAAAGTATAAAAAAAGCGTTAAGCCCTGTACACTCTTAAAAATAAATGCTTCCAGAAGAAGGGGTTTCATCAGTTGGGTTTTATTGGTGTGAAGAACATCTAAAGAACCTTTTTCCACTGTAAAGAACCTTTTTTGCAATAGAATGTTAAAGGTTCTTCATGGAACCATCAATGGCAATCAAGAACCTTTTTTTTTTTTAAGAGTGAACTGGAAGACTTTATGAAGTCATAATGTCCTAATATAAAGTTTTAATAATGCTGTAATGTCAGGAATGAGTCCAGGAGGCACAGTATGACTGTTATCGTGCCATGTAAGTACACTAGATTAGAAAGTCAACACCGAGTAGCGCATCAAAGAGGGGTCATGCTAATTATCCACATTACCAGAGAGGCCTGCAGAGATGCTGTGAATGATGAAATGCCTCCTGGTTCTGGCGCAGCTTCATAACATTACTTCAGGATGTTTGGACTCTTAAAAAGGGTGGTCTAAAATGTATAAAAGTTATGTAGGTGGGGCTCAGTGTGTAAAATTTCCATTGCTTTGGATGTTTGCTGCAGCTGTGAAATGTGTATAGACTACAAAGTTTGGGGTTGGTAAGGTTTTTTTTAAATGTTTTTGAAAGTAGTCTCTTCTGCTCACCAAGGCTGCATTTATTTGATTAAAAATAGAGTAAAATCAGTAATATTGTGAAATATTATTGCATTTTAAAATAGCTGGTTTCTATTGTAATATATTTTAAAGTATAATTTTTTTCTGTGATGTAAAGCTGAATTTTCAGCATCATTACTTCAGTCTTCAGTGTCAAATGATCCTTCAGAAATCATTCTAAGATGATGATCTGGTGCTCAAGAAACATTTCTGTGTCATTATTTTTGGAATCAGCACCTCAAAAATATAAAGATTGCATTCATTGTTGGATTTCATTTGGGCAACTTTAAGGCGATTTTCTCAATATTTAGATTTTTCTGCTCCCTCAGATTCCAGATTTTCAAATTATTGTATCTCGGACAAATATTGTTCTATCCCAACAAACCATACATCAATGGATTATTATTTATTTAGATTTCAGATGATGTGTAAATCTCAATTTCAAAAAATTGACACTTGTTTTGTGGTCCAGGGTCACATATTATACCTAAAAATTCTTCATACAGTGGACTACCAGCAAAATTGATAAAATTCAGACACTTTGCTTTGCTTAAGTGTTTTTTTTCATCACAGACTGAACAAAATTAAGCATCGCTTGGTAATTGGTCAACAAAGTATTGATAGTTGTGTAAATATTGTCATACTAATAGTTCCATTGCATATCTTTTTATTAAAGTTATAAAGATTAATTTATTCTGACACAGTTTAACTCTGAGTTCTTGTCATATTTTATTACCATTTTCGAAACTATAGCGAATAAATTTTGATAAAGTGAGAAATGTTGAAGGTGTCTGAAAAATTGTTGGTTTTACTGTATGATGCAGGGAGGTATTAAAGATCGAAGTACATGTTAACACCTTTGCTTCCCCTCTTTTAAAATGCCTAAATTTTCTTTAAAGCCAGACCTTTTCTGTTAGCTGTAACATTAAACCTGCATCATTTCATTGCACCCAGTCACCGTTTGTGTCTTTTGCTAGGTCGATCCATCTGCCAGGTCTCGGATTATTCAGATAACTCAATGATTTCATTGTAATTTGCATGCTATAGTGACCTTGTCTTCATCTTGGACTCGGTCAGCACGCAGCAGCGGGAGTTTGACAGCAGGTGTCTGATCTGAACTCGGTCACCTCCAGATTTGAGGCCGAAAGCCACTCCTTTTTTTTGTCCTCGATTGTCTTTCTAATTCCTCTTTTTTCAACAGAGAGTTTAAAGTTATCAGCACAGCTCACTGTTCGGTCACACACCCCCGAATACACACGTTGTATCCGTACTGAGATGATGAAATCCAGGCCAGTTCTCCTGGGCGTGAATCTGGGCTTTATCTGGGAAGCTCATGCGCAGGGATTTAGCGAGTGCCGCATGACAGTGGGGTGATCAAACCCAGCCCTCGTTCTCACTTTCTACTGATGCTTCAATGCAGTGAGAAGAGACAGAGAGAGAAAATTACATAAGAGAGAACAGCTCTCAACCATGCAGATCATCAGAGAGAATTCGGTAATTTGAAGAAACAGTCTCTTACTTATTGGGACCGTTTTAACCCTTCTGTTGCGTTGGAGTCAGGAGGTTAAACAGCTTATTCCTTCTTCAGATTTTTTGGATATTTTTCATTTTGGGTCATGTGCGTGCAAAGTTTCAGCATATAGCTTTCTTTTGGAAAGACTGTAGAATCTTATGACTTCTGTATTGAAATCATAGTGACCCACATTGTTGTCCATGCAATTTGACAAAAATCAAACTGAAAACCTTTACTGTTTCTTGTCACTATAACATTTAAAATACATTATGAAATGTAAGACTAAAAGTGACAATGTGGGTCAAATGGACCCCTAACAAAATAGAAATAATAAAATCAAGATGGGAATAATCTATTTAATTTATTTAAATGAAATTTATTTCATATTTTATATTTTTTAGTTTCTGACAAGTTACGAAAGTTTTCTGTTTTTACATGAGTCTATTTTTTCCTTTTATAAATTGAGATTTATACATTCATACACATACATATAAATAAGCTTTATATTGATGTATGGTTTGTTATGATAGGACAATATTTAGCCGAGATACAACAATTTGAAAATCTGAATTCTGAGGGTGCAAAAAAAATTCTATATGGATAAAATCACCTTTAAAGTTGTCTAAATGAAGTTCTTGGCAAACGCATATTACAAATTGCATTAAAAGTCAAACTTTAATTATTGATTTAATGTTTTTATTTATTTATATAACAGTTAAATTATATTATATAATATATATTGAATGTATATGTGGACATCTCATCCCGAAAGTCTGTAAAAATCATAAACAAGCTTACTAATGTGTCCAGTAGCACCAAAATCTTCTTGTGTCCTTCTCATGTTAATCACATCTAGTAAGTGTAACTAAATTAATTTAAGGTTGTGCAGCAAGACTAAAACAAATCTACTCAGGCTAATTGTTTTGTTGAAAAGGCTTAATTTAATTGCATGGAAAAGTTCTCCTAAATTCAGTTAAGCTCTGTGAGTGTTTTTGTCTTTTGTGTGCATGTTTCTACGGCAGGCCTTTAGTTGATTTGTTTTGTACCTTTTGACAGCGAGTGGCATTTTGGTGAATTGTGCAGAAGAACTGCATGGGTTAATTTACTGAAGACGAGTCTGAATGTGGTAACCATGGAGATAAACTGATGAGGAGATGGAGGGAAAAGGTGAGGTTTTCCCTCACAGATGCTGCTTCAGTTGTGTGTGATCGATTCCATGTTCTTGTAGTGTTGTGTTGAGTGTGCATGTGAAAACATGTTAATACCATGGTATTTTTGAAATGCAATATGAAGTGGTTGATTGCAGTTAGACAACAGAAGGGCTGTGATTAGTTTGGAGAAAATAGCACAGTTTAGCACACATCATATCTGTATGAGCTGATCTGGAAGATGACAGTATATTCGCTTTGGCAAGATAACGCAATCGTGGCTAAGTAATGGTTTGGACGCCAACTGCTGATGTTTGCTGTTCCTGCAGTTTGTGCTCAGTTTACAAATATAGGCAAAAAGCTAAGTCTGTAGTTAGACAAATAGCGTGTATTGATTGCGTCTGGCCTGAGCTGAGCGCATACTAGCGTCTGTTGTTGTGTATGTTTGTCCCCTGAGAGTGTCGTTGGATAGTGACCCGTTCTGTTCCTATTCATGGTCAAACTCATCCTGGATCTTTAATGGTGATGCAAAGTGATTTAATGACTTATTTTTGATCAAAAAATACAGCCTTGGAAAAAAAAAAAAGTCTTACTGATCCCAAACTTTTAAGCGGTAGTGTGTCTGTGTGTGTGTGTGTGTGTATATATATATATATATATATATATAAATGTATTGTTAGTAACTAAAAAATATATTTTATATATATTATACATATTATATTTATTATATATATATATATATATATATATATATAATATATAATATGACTTTATTATTTTAATGTATGATTAATAAAGTAAGTACATATATTTTAATATAAAATAAATATTTGCATTGTGGTGTTTTTATTTTAGTTGAATCAGTGTTAAGGAAAAATGTATAATCATATTATAAACATTTATTACACAAAATGCATTGAGATGCATTTCATTAACAGCAATTTCTATGATAAAATGTGCTTAATAGATTAAGTAATTTTCTCCCAATTGCAGAATATCTTAATAGGCTTAATTTTGTATACCTTTTTATTTATTTATTTATTTTGGGGGTGATTTTGTTTATGGCATTCACTCTTGCCCATTATGAGACTGCAAATAAAGCTTTTTTTAACCTTTTTTTGTGTCATTTCGCGTTCTGAAGTCTAAGTGCTGTTCCATGTTCTGGTCTCCATATGTCCCTATGGCACAGATATTATGCTCTCATATTTCACCCTAAAGCCTGACCATTCATATGGGAGGACAATTTCACGATGACTCACATCAGTGCTGAGATTCCTGTTACACTGTCAGTGATGGTCAGAGCTCTGAGATACTGAAAGATCACAGGCTGAGAACTTGGAGCTCGACCTCAATACGTCTATCTGACATTCAGAGACTGAGAGAGAAACATTCACTTGGCACTTAATGAGCTAATGATTTATAATTCTCACAACAACAACAGCAGCCCACCCATAGTGATCTATTATAGCTAACACATGGAAAAGTCACTGGATCAATAGATTTTTAGATTTCCTAAAAAGTATGTGATTAATGTTTGCCCATGTGGCTGATTGCTAGGGTGTTGCTATGGTATTCTGTGTGGTTGCTAGGGTGTTGCTATGTGGTTGCAAGTGTGTTTTTAGGTTTTGCTGCTAAGGTGTTTTAGGTAGTTGCAAGAATTGATTGATTTTTCGATTCCTAAAGAGATTGTGAATAGTGTTTGCTCTTGTGGCTGGTTGCTAGGGTGTTGCTATGGTATTCTGTGTGGTTGCTTGGGTGTTGTTATGTGGTTGCAGGGGGGGGGGTTGTTAGGTTGTGCTGCTAAGGTGCTCTAGGTGGTTGCTATGATTGATTTTTCATTTCCTAAGGAGGTTGTGAGTAGTGTTTTCCCATGTGGGTGGTTGCTAGGGTGTTGCTATCATATTCTGTGTAGTTACTAGGGTGTTCTGGTTGGTTGCAAGGGTGTTGTTAGGTTGTGTTGCTGAGGTGTTTTAGGTGGTTGCTAGGATCAATAGATTTTTCATTTTCTAAAGAGGTTGTGAGTAGTATTTACCCCTGTGAGTGGTTGCTAGTTTGTTGCTATGGTATTCTGTGTGGCTGATATTGTGTTGTTAGGTTGTGTTGCTAAGTTGTTCTAGGTGGTTACTAGGATTGATTGCTTTTTTTTTTCCTAAAGAGATTGTGAATAGTGTTTGCCCATGTGGCTGGTTGCTAGGGTGTTGCTATGGTATTCTGAGTTTTTTTCTTGGGTGTTGTCATGTGGTTGCAAGGGGATTGTTAGGTTGTGTTGCTAAGATGTTCTAGGTGGTTGCTAGGATCAATTGTTTTTTTCATTTCCTAAAGAAGTTGTGAGTAGTATTTACATTCTGGGTGGTTGCTATGATATTCAGGGTTGTAGGGGTGTTGCTATGTGGTTGCTTTGACATCCTGGGTGGTTGCTATGGTATTCAGGGTTGCTAGGGTATTATGGGTGTTTGTAACGGTGTTGTTAACTGGTTGTTGACAGATTTGTGTCCTTCAAAGTGTTTTTTTCACTAATGTTTATCGCCAACTGGGGTAAAAAATTTAATGATTTATATTAGGTTTAGTTTTTATTTTCAGGTTCCTTGTTTATACTATAAGATTTATGCACTAGCAATATCTGAAAGGGTTAAGGGGATACCTTTGTCTGGTGATGCACAGTGAGGTTGCAGTGGCGGGTTTCATCGTTCTTTCAGCGTGTCTGTGAACATGCAGCAGTGCATGGGCTGGGATGTGTTGCCATGGTAACCCCCATCAGCCTGACTCTCAGTGACCCAGTGAAACAGTGTGTGTGACTGCAGATGGAAAATGGCTGCATATTACAGCGAGAGGCTGATGAACGGCCGTGTGCCATTGATTCTGGACAGGCTAGTAATCAGCATCGGCTTTCTTCCTATTTCTTTTCAGGCGGGGTTTTTACAAGGCATTAGGAGTGCAAATTACATCAGGGAACTTATTTTGCACATCTGCAGAATGGCATTGAAGTTGTAGCATAAATGGTTATTAAATTGATGAGTAAGAAAATCTAATAATCTAAATAATGCAAGGTTACCTTATCACAAAATTGTATTTAGAAAAGACAGTACACATTATTTTAGTGCAACGTGTTGTAATTTTTTTATTATTAAAAATATATTTAACAAGGCGATGCCATGGAAAAATATGAAAATATTTCTATTAATATTAATAATAATAAAATAATTTCTTTAAAAGTAAAAAGTAATGATTATAAGATATGAAAAGTTGTTTAATTGTATTATTGAAATTATATTTTAAAATGAATCAAACTATACAAACATTTATGCTACTAATAAAATAATAATAGAATAATATTTCTTTAAAATTAAAAAGTATGAATCAGTATGAAGTATGAATCATGTATTATTATTAAAAACAATAGATGTCCTGTGAATATATAAATATAAAAATTGCAATTAGACTATAATCATAATAATTGAACAATATTTCTTTAAACTTAAAGTATGAATAATTTTATATTTTCTGAAAATATTAAATATATATTTGTGTTTAACTGTATTAATATCAAAACATCATAACAAAACATTGTTCATATATTTTTTTGTTACAGGATTGATCACAGCATTATCTATTAGGAAAAGAGAATTTCATGTCATTTGTTTTTTGAATTGTTGTGTATTACCCTGTTGTCTGTGTATATGTATATTTCTAGTATCAAACAGATTTTAGTTACCATTTTGAGTTTGAATTACAGTCAGCATAAATATTACAACCCACACTGCCTGAAATGTTGTGTTATTAATAGTGAAGTTCTGGCACTCACAACTACTAATTTTTAACTTCAAGCTAACATTTATATGCAATTTCTTCAAAACCCAGACACTTAGCAAAATATCTCTGCAGCATAGTCAGATTTTATGCAGTTTGTGATTAGGTGTGTGATTTTGGAGGTTTTCGAGTAATCCAAGGCCTCATTTCCACGTTTTCACAGGATGCAATCCATTAAACACAAAAGGAAAGGCGATCTCTGAGCATGTGGACATCAGCTGTCCTTCAAACAAACAAACACAACATGAGAACATCTGGAGAGGTGTCTGGGGTCTTGAGGGATATTTTTCTAAGACTCCCTTTACATACACAGTCTCTATGTGTGGTCAGGCTCAATGCTGGACGCGTCTGGATCAGTTTGACTATCAGTCGCGTGCATGACAGACTTCACTGTGCTCGTAGCAGTGGGTGTGACAGGGGTCTTGCTTCACACGTTGTGACCCCTGCTGGAGACATCCTGTAATTGCAACTGTCTTTAGTTTAGCATGTGTCATTTGTATTTTTTTAAGGTGTGAAATGCCAATCAGATAAGATTTTAAAACATTGCAAAGCACAGATCAGTGTGAAATGTATGTAGGACACCCGTCAGTAAAATATTATAGCAGCTTCTCTCTGCTGTGGGCGTTTCATGTGGGTGTCAGTGAATTATCGCTATTATTAGGTTTCTTCTGTGGCGCTGTAGATCTGTGTGCTGTGCTGTGACATGGAATTGCTGATAAACAAGTAAATAAGTATAGAAACATGTTATCTTCATGCAGAGACACCAAAAGGAATTGAAGAGTTGAGATGCAAAAGCCATCTGAGATCTTTCTTTAAAAAAATGCTTTTTTATCAGGCTCCTACGTATAGGTTTCTATGTAAGTACTGGTACTTCTGATTGGGCTGAGGGTTTGAATTGTAGCGTGTTTGAAGTAAAAGTATTTGATGGATGTATAATATGTGTCAAGAGCATTCACTCAGTATCATTCTCTCATTTTGAGTGGCTTTTAGCTGGTTTTGCATCTGAACTCTTCAAATGTATTTATGTTTAATATCTTAATATTTTTTTATCTTTAATAGCTTAAATGTTCTTTCATCTCAAATGAAATGTTCTGGAGACTTTTGCTTCAAGGAATAGTTCACCAAAAATTTGCTGAATATTTACTCTCAGGTCATCCAAGATGTAGATGCGTTTATTATCATGGGAACATATTTTCAGAAATGTAGCATTTCATCACTTGCTCACTAATGGAGTGAATGGGTGCCATCAGAATGAGAGTCCTAACATCTGATAAAAACATTACAGTAATCCACACCACTCCAGTCCATCAGTTAACATCTTGTGATGGCAAAAGCTACATGTCTGAATTAAACAAATCCATAATTTGTGGACAGAAATACCATAATAATGCTTTCTCCAATCAAGAAGTTCATCACCTGTTGTCTCTCACATCAAAATCCACCTACATGTTTTTTTTAGAGGTGTTTAAAATGGTTTTGGCTCATAAATTCACTGGAGGAAGCGTAATTATGGATTATAGACTCGTCTTAATGGATTTGTAGATGAGTTTCTCCTTCATAAGTGCATATTTGGAGAATGGATCATCTGCAGTGAAAGGGTGCCATCAAAATGAGAGTTCAAACAGCTGATAAAAACAGCACAATAATCCACACCACTCCAGTCCATCAAATAACATCTTGTGAAGTCAAAAGCTGCTTGTTTGTAAGAAACAAATTTATCATTAAAGGTCTTTGCACACTGCAGAAATACTTGCACATTAAAAACTTACTAAGACCTCACGTTGTGTCAATCACGTTTACACACTGCCTCAGAAAATTTCAGCTGTCATAAAAATTCTAATCATGTTCGATTTTCTAGTAGCATCCGTAGCAAGCATTTTGACAGGAAAGGGTAAGGAATATGAAAAAGTGACTCAGTGTGCAATGACCTTAAGAAGTTTTTGACTTCCAACTGTTGTTTACGGCTTGAATGAGTCCATGATCTATAATAACGCTTCCTCCAGTGAAAAAGTCGCCTCGTCTGAATCAGAAGAAAAATATGCACAGATCAAGCACTGTTTTTGAGCCAGTACAGTCCAAAACAGCTCTAAATAATCATGTGGGTGGATTTTGATATGAGAAAACAGCAAGAGATGGACTAAGCAAGAGATTTTCTCTGGAGGACTATGCTATTTTTGTCCACAATCGACAGTTTGAATTTAAAGGATTAGTTAACATCTGAAACAAAAATTTACAGATTTACTCACCCCCTTGTCATCCAAGATGTCTTTCTTTCTTCGGTCATAAAGAAGTTATGTTTTTTGAGGAAAACATTTCAGGATTTCTCTCCATGTGGACTTCAGTGGTGCCTGTGAGTTTGTACTTCCAAAATGCAGTTTAAATGCAGAGCTCTAAATGATCCCAGCCGAGAAAGAGGGGTCTTATCTAGCGAAACGATCGGTTATTTTCTGAAAAATAATTACTATTTATATACTTTTTGACCTCAAATGTTTGTCTTGTCTAGCTCTGTGTGTACTCTGTGCTCTTCGGTTCAAGGTAGTTAAGGTATACCGAAAAACTCCCATCTCATTTTCTCCTCCAACTTCAAAATCGTCCTACATCTACATTTTTTTGTAAAGGGCATTTGATTTTTTTTGCATGTTCGTTTTGTAAATACTGGGTTGGTACTTCGGCAGCAATGTAGGACGATTTTGAAGTTGGAGAAGAAATGAGATGGGAGTTTTTTGACATACCCTAACTGTCTTGAACCGGAGTGCACAGAGTATGCATGCGCATCACAGAGCTAGACAAGACGAGCATTTGAGGTTAAAAAGTGTATAAATTGTCATTTTTCTTTTTTGGCTGGGATTGTTTAGAGCCCTTTGAAGCTGCATTTCAACTGCATTTTGGAAGTTCAAACTCGTGGGAACCAAAGTCCACTATATGGAAAGAAATCCTGAAAAATTTTCCTCAAAAAACATAATTTCTTTACGAATGACGAAAGAAAGACATGAACATCTTGGATGACAAGATGACAAGATATCTGTACATTTTTGTTCTGGAAGTGAACTAATGTTTCTTACAAACATGCAGCTTTTGGCTTCACAAGATGTTAATTGATGGACTGGAGTGGTGTGGATTACTGGTGGATTATTGTACTGTTTTTATCAGCTGTTTGGACTCTCATTCTGACGGCACCCATTCACTGAGGATCCATTTCTGAGCAAGTGATGTAATGCTGCATTTCTCCAAACCTGTTCCAGTAAAGAATCAAATTCATCTACGTTTTGGCCTGAGGGCGAGTACATTTTTGTGTGATCTACAGTATCTGTTTTTCAAATCAAGCAGTCTATATTTCAAAAGAGATCAATGTGCGCGGATTTGCTGAAGAAACAAAAATGTGCAGTCCAAGTCAGAGAACTCGAAAGATTCTCATCAATTTTTTCCCAGAGCAAATGATCTGATCAGCTCTTACATAGCTCTATTCACTTTTTATTTTATTGTCTCATTTGTGGGGGGTTTTGTTAGTAAAAACATTCTAGGAGAACCGTCTAAGATGAAGTTGATGCATGAATGATTCATAACTGAGACGTCTCTTGGGCAATGAACTTTTCCTTTAAACATGTGCATGGAAAGTGTGCATGCCAGTTGTTAATGTTTCAGGCTCGAGCTGCTGTATTGTGGTTCGAGATATTTGCATAATTTGTTTCCAGTTGTGCGAACATAACTCACCATCTTACATATTGGTTCTAACAGTCTTTTAAGAAGACTCTTTCTGAAGCACTTTGTTGCTTAAAAGTCAGTCATTTTGCGCAGAAACACTTGCATGTGGAGCATTTGTTCGTGCAAAAGCAGTTTGATGGGATTGGAGTCGTTTGATTTATAGTCTGAAATCTTTATTTAATAATTGTTGAAATGTATTCCTGACACAAGAGTATAAAAGTGAATGATGTGTTATTCATGTACTGCATTGGTCTGAATCCCAGAGTCCAATTATTGCGTCTTTAGAAGAAGTGTTTTTGGCCTGATGTAGTGATGTAATGTGTTTGTCATAATGGCAAACAACAGAAATAAATAGTTAATGCACATAGGGTTTTTTTTTAGAATACTTGATTCTGTAGTTTGTATGTGATTGAAATACCATTTACAACCCTTTTTACTTCCATAACATGATGTATTTTAGATTAAAACAGTCAAATGTGAAATTTTAAGGTATTGCATTCTGATGAAAAACTCAAAGTATGCACATTTTTTAAGGTGCATATATAGTGTGTATTTAAATGCATTTGTTTTTAGATTTAATGTCTTATTCTGAAGTTTTATCAAGTTTTAAAATGCATTTATAGGGCTGTACAGACGCATCCGTTTGCTATTTGCGGAAACGCTGTTTACATGTTATGATTATCCATGTTTAGAGATGATATGTATGCGTAACCACGTGGCTGAAGGAGTGCAGGCCACACACAGTATGTTTGGTATAGATATATATATCTGTGTGTGGTTATGTGTGTGTTTGTGTGTATGTGTAGACATGGTTCGGCACCACTGGAGCCACATGAAAGAAATGTGATGGACACCAAAACGATTCATTTCACTCAGTAACTCGCTCAGAGCTTCACAGCAAATATATTCCTGCATTTCGCTGTCGTTCTCACGCTCACATGACGCTCGTCGAGTCTTTCCCCCGCCGGACTCTGGCGTGAATGAAGCAGAAGCTCTCGACATCAAAGGTGAACACAGATAAATGTGTGCAAATCCTCCGTGTGTGTTTGCTGTGAGTTTACCGATGTGGAAAAGCCATTAAGGCGTCCTTTAAAGGCGTCTGTCATGGAAAGTTTGTGAGTTTCTGGCTTCAGCTGGTTCAGACACATAGCCAGAAGTTTATCTCACTAGTATTTCAGTAGAAGTAGGGTGTTGTAAATCTAAAAACTGAAAACACTTTCCATGAAGCGTGTACTGTATATGTAATGCATTATAAAGCTACTTCCCTTACAAAAAACTTTGAAGCACTACCATTCAAAATAAATAAGTCAATTATGTTCACCAAGGCTGCATTTATTTGATTAAAAATACAGTAAAAATATGCATAGAAAAAACTTGAATTTTCGATTCTTCAAAATATCCACCATTAGCAGCTATTACAGCTCTGTATAATCTGGGCATCTGAGCTGTCAGTTTATTTAAACATTGACTTGATATATTACTCCAAGCCTCCTGAAGGATTGCCCAAAGATGATTCACACTGGTTGGACATTTCTTATGGACATCACGGTCCAATTCCTCCTATAGTAGCTCAATTGGGTTGAGGTCGGATGATTGGGGAGGCCATTCCATGACAGACATGATACTTTAATGTATTTGCACCAAAAAATGATAAGGATTTATGCTGATATCGGCCAAAACCACACTTCGCCTGCCTTTTTCACTGGGGTGTTTTCACTTTTGGAGGGCAGTGTATTTCTGTGGAAACTGATTTTTAATGATTCTTTGATGAATAGAAAGCTCAAAGTGGCAGCTTTTATTTGAAATGGAGTCTTTTGCAACATTATTAATGTCTTTACTGTCACTTTTTATCAATTTAATGCACCCTTGTATTAATGGATCCCATTAATTTAAATTGTTTCATACTGTTTTAATAAACTTTAATATTCACACTACCAGTCAATAGTTTAACTTTTTAAATTTTTTTTAAAGACATCTCTTCTGCTCACCAAGCCTGCATTTATTTGATCCAAAGTACAGCAAGAGCACTTATCAATTTTGAAATATTTTTACTATTTAAAATAACTGCTTTCTATTTGAATCTATTTTAAAATGTAATTTATTTCTGTGTTCAAAGGTACATTTTCAGCATTATTACTCCAGTCTTCAGTGTCACATGATGCTTCAGAAATCATTCTAATATGCTAATATTATTATCATGATTTAAAACTGTTTTTTTTTTTTTTTTTCAGGATTCGTTGATAAATAAAAAGATCCAAAGATTGTAATTTTTCTGAAATAAAAAGCTTTTGTGGTATTATATACTATACCATTCAAAAGCTTTATTTTTTTTTTAGAAATTATTACTTTTATTTAGCAAGGATGCTTTTAATTGATCAAAATGATGATAAAGATATTTATAATGTTGCAAAAAAATTCTATTTAAAATAAATACTGTTCTTAAGTTCTGAACTTTCTATCCATCAAAGAAACCTTAAAAAAGGTTTCTGCTCAGCTGTTTTCAACATAATAATAATAATAATATGTTTTTTGAACAGCAAATCAGAGTATTAGAATGATTTCTGACGTATCATGTGACTGGAATAATGATGTTAAAAATTCAGCTTTGTAATCACAGGAATATATTACATTTTAAAATATATTCAAATAGAAAACAGTTATTTTAAATAGTAAAAATATTTTGCAATTTTACTGTTTTTGCTGTACTTTGGATCAAATAAATGCCGGTTTGGTGAACAGAAGAGACTTCTTTTTAAAAAAAACATGAAAAATCATACTGTCCAAAAACTGACTGGTAGTGTAGGTGTTGATTATCTATTTGAATGCATTATTTTATGTATGTATGTATGTATGTATAAAACATTAAACATTCAGCTGGGTATTCAGCATTCAACAAGTTTCATATAAATGTCATGAAGTCACTGTAAGTGCAGCAGTCAGTGGTCTTGATCAGGTCCAGCAGTAATGCGTCTGTATTCGTCTTCGCTGGACGCTGCTGTACATCTGGATGCGATTATGGGCTGCCCGGGAGGTGGGGGTATTTGACGGGGGTGTTGCCTGTGTAAGGGGGACTCCTGGTCTCAGTCGGATAGTTTCAATGGATGTGAGTTGGATTAAGCACGAACAAAGGCACAATGACTGTGCGTGATTTTGCATGACTCACTGCCGGGAGAGATCAACGATGAATGAGGGATTCGCGCGCGGGGAGTTTCGCCCTCTGACGACATCCGCGTGTCTGAACAGGACCGTGTTCTTTTCAAAGTGAGTTTTTTTGCAATTATGAAAGAAAAAAGTTTGACACCAATGTGTGAGGATTAATTTGAGGATTATAAAAGTGCTTGCTGTTCTGTATTATTTTTTATAAAACAGATATTTTCAGTTCTAAAATTTTCAATTCAGACTGGATAAGTCATATTTGAAGCCGTTGCAAACACACCTGAGACTGCACATTATAGTCAAATGCTTTGTTAATGCATCAAGTTGCAGCCTGCTTATTATTACATTTAATGTTGATATTTAAATAACAACAACAAATAAATGTTATTTATAATGTTGTATTTATTGCTATATTTAATTAGTTTTTATTTTTTATATTTTCAGTTTTAGTAATTTTGTTATGCTTTTGTCATTTTTTTTGTAGTTTTATAAATGTTTCTATTTCTTTGTTGTTTTTTAGCATTTTCTATTTGACTGTACCTTTACAATTTTATTTACTATTTACTTTTTATAATTTATTTAGATTTTATTTTAGTTATTTTATGTTATATTTATATAATAGTTTTATTTACATTAACATCACTGCTGATTTTAGTTTACATTTTAGTACATTTGTTACTTTTAATCAATAATTTAATACATTTTGTTTACTATTTAATATTTTCTTCAAAGAAAAAATTATACACTGATATTTTTTTTTGTTGCTATTTTTTATATTTTAAATTTTAATTCGTTTGTATTTTTTATATTTTAAGTTTTCATTTTAAGTGTGTTATAATAATTTTATAAGTCATTTTTTTTTATTAATTTTGTATTAATTTTTCTATTTATTTATTTAGTTTAGTAGTTTCTATTTGACTTTACCTTAACAATTTTATTTACTATTTAATAATCATATTTTATATTATATGTATTGTATTTTATTTATCATCTATTTAACAGTAACATCACTGCTGATTTTAATTTACATTTTAGTACTTTTGTTATTTGCTTTTGTACATTTTAATAAATAATTTAATGCATTCTATTTACTATTCAATATATATTTATATATATAATTTGTTTTAGTACTTTTTTTATGTGCTTCTGTCATTTTAAATCAATAATGTAATACGTTTTATGTACTATTTAATATAATTATTGTCTTCAAAGAAAAATGATGTACAGTGATTTTTGCTATTATTTGTATTTATTGCTATTTTTAATTAGTTTTTATTTTTATATTTTCTGTTTTCAATTTAAGTATGTTATAGTAATTTTGTTATGCTTAAGTCATTTTTTATTAATTTTTCTATTTATTTCTTTGTATTTTTAGTAGTTTCTATTTGACTTTTCCTTTACAATTTTATGTACTATTTAATATTTGCATTTCATTTGATATTTATTGCATTTTATTTATATTTTATTTTACTGATGTTGCACGTATTATGTTTATCTTTAATAGTTTTAATTAACAGTAACATCACTGCTAATTTTAGTTTATGTTTTAGTACTTTAGTAACGCTTCTGTCATTTTTAATTAATAATTTAACACAATTTCATATATATATATATATATATATATATATATATATATATATATATATAAATATAAATGAAACAGGGCAACTCCTGTTAGAGACAAACCAGAAACTGTAACACCGACGTGTAAGTGCTTGTTCATGTTTGCAGAGGTCAAGGTCAAGACCGCTTGTAGCTGCTAATTAGGATTTTTAAAGGTCTACAAAGGCTTTTCTTCCTTTTGAAGTGTACAGATATTTTATTAGTCAGTTTACTGGAGTTACTATGCTTGTTTGAATTGGTCACCTGGTAAACAGCTCAAGACTCCACATGCTCTCTCTTTCCCCTGTGTATTGTGTCACTAATGGATTGAATCCATTTTTTTCTCCAATATGGGTGTAACCCAAAATAAAGTCACAGCTGATATGAGAGCTGAACGCTGGGAGTTGTCACAAAGCCCCAGATGCTTTTCATATGGACTAAAGTTGGGAGGAGAACATAATTGCTCAACATTTCAAGCCCAACTAAACCTCTCCACCCAAAGTCATTTCTCATTTTTTAATCACAATGAATACAAATGAACCGGCCAACTTGAACCGTAGCCAGGAATAACAACGGTTTAAGCTTCTGTCATCAAATATTGGTCTTTCAGTGAAATTTAGTAAACTGAGCGGACTAGTTTTAGTTGTATCTCTAAGTACATGCACAGCTCCATTCTTCACACAGACCCCAAAGGAGCTGTTAGAAGTTATCGGCTCACTGCAGCCTCTATTCCTGTCCACACTAGAGATTTTTGAGAGTGAAACACAATTCAAACATAATAGACCTAGCTATTGGGAGTTTTTCTCTTTATTTAGTAGTCACACTTCAGACAAAAGTTATAACTCATTAGAGAAACAAGACCATCTCATTAGCCAGACTTCTGACATTTGTCATAAAGATTAGTCCATTTATACTATATATAATAGATTTTTCCACACAAACTAAATATAGAGTAAACTGTTTTGTGCATATGCTGAAAAAAACTTGTTGTATAAACATTTTTTACTCAGAAAATGACAGTTAATTTCACAACTAATTGCAAAAAACAGCAAGTAGTATTGAAACAATGTGGAATCTTGAAGTAGAAAGACTGAAATAATATTTTCTTGTAATACATGAACCAATAATTTGTTTGAAAAACAGTAAAATGTGAATTTTTGATTGCGTAATAATCGAAAACAGAATTCTTAATAAAAAACTGTCATTTTTACTGAAAATACTGTAATCACTGTAAAACAAAGTCATATATGTAATTTTAGATTAAAAATGTCAAATACGATTTTTGCAACTAAAAAAGTATGAATTACTGTATAAATAATGGTGGAAAAAAAAACATTAAAAAGGCAACAAATTATGGGAATTAAATATTGCATTACTTAAGAAAAAAAGAAAATTGTGATAAAATATACAGTAAAATCACAGTGGATTATGGTAATTAAATGTAGGATTAATAATGTAGTAATATTGGAAAATAGAATTCTTAACAAATTCTGTCATTTTTACAGAAAATACTGTAATGACTGTAAAACAATGTCACATTATATGTAATTTTAGAGTAAAATAATGTCAAATATATGATTTTTTTGTAAGTAATACAAATACGAATTGCTGTGTAAATGATTGTGAAATACAGTAAAAAGACAAATTAAATATTGCATTGCTTAATAATGGAAAATTAAATTATTAATTAAATATACAGTAAAAGGACAGTAAATTGTGGTAATTAAATGTAGGATTATTTAATGGAAAAAAATTATTCTCAATAAGAACTGTAATACTGATCACTGTAAAAAATTATGTAATTTGAAATGTTAAAAATGACAAATATATGATTTTTGCAAGTAAAAAATATGAATTACTGCATAATTGCATCAATTAATAATGGAAAATATAATTCTTAATCAAATATACAGTAAAAGGACAGTGAATTATGGTGATTAAATATAGGGTTATGTAATAAAATTCTTAATAATTTCTTCTAAAATCTAATTCTTAATCATTTTTACAGAAACATACTGTAATCACAGTAAAACAATGTCACATTATATGTAATTTTAGATTTGACAAGTCAAATATAGGATTTTTAATGTTAATGGAAAATAGAATTTTTAATAAAATATACAGTAAAAGGACAGTGAATTATGGTGATTAAATGTAGGATTACGTAATGGAAAATCCCATTCATAATAAACTTTTTTTTTTTTTTTTTTTTACAGAAAAATACTCATAATACAATGTCACATTATATATAATTGTCACATTATATAGCATTGTCACAGTCTCATCGATTATCTGGCAACCGCAGATGCTCTGTCATTACTGTAAATAGGACAGGATTTTTTTTTTTTTTACAGTGTGCACTGTACTAAAGAAACTAGCTGTATTTCTTACATTGTCGTCTTTTTCCATTTCAGACTTGTACCTTTAGGGCTGCGTTTTCTCAGCGGCTTGTGATGAATGATTTCCTGAGTTATTTGGCGGTTTCCACTGAATGTTCAGATGAGATTGATGGTACCGTTGCCCATTCTAGAGACCACAGTGGTTCCTCAATAAACGTCCCTCAGCCCAATATAGAGACAGCGAGTGTTTCCTGAGAGAGGAAACAGAGCAGAACTTTTATTACTGAGAGTGAATCTGATGTACCAAAGCTTCCCTCAGCCCCTGTCCTCTTCTCAGACGTCAGTCACAGCATTTATGAGCAACCTCAGGTTGAGCTCTATATGCGGTCGTCTGCAGTGGTATTTTAGTATTATTTATGCACTACAGTATTATAGTATTCATAACTTATTTTTACCTCTTCAGGTTTATTTTAATTTGAGTATGTTTTTGAATTTTTTAATATGTCCTTTATATTCCATTTTATTCCTAATTTTCATTTTAGCTTTAGTTATTCAGTTGGTTGTCAGTTCAACATTTCCAATTTTTTTCTTCTTATTTTTTTTTTTTAAATGTTACTTTGTCATTTTTGTCCCTTTTTATTAATATGGCAGTTGCCTTTTTTATTATTATTTTGAGAGAATAATACATCTATGTATTTATTTATTTATTTATTTATTTATTTATCAGTCTATGCATCCATTTATATATCTGTTCACTTCCTCTTTTTCTTTGTACTTTTAATTCATTTAAAATTAATTATAATGTAATAATATAATATAATATAAATGTATTAATTTATAGTCTTTTTTGCCCTAAACGTTTATTTTCGTGGAGTTCCACACTTATTTACTTTTTTGATTAAAAATATGGTCAGTGCTGTTTTTATTATTATTTTGAGAGAATTATATTTATATATTTTTATATTAATAGAGTAAACATTTTTTGTTGATTATTTATTTACTTATTTTTTTTATTTGTTTATTTATTTGCAAAAATTTTAAGTTATCAGGAAAATATATTTATTCCCAATCTTGTATAATTTTCTTTTTAGCTCTTTTTTTTTACATTTTTATGAGCTTTTATTTTTTCATTATTATTATTTTATTTTTATTTTCTTTGCGAAAGTTGCACTTATTTTACTTTTAGTTATTAAAAATGTATTTATTTATTTACTTATTTATCTGTTAATTTCCTCTTCATATTTTTACTTTTAATTATTGTAAAACTGATGTATATATGTTTCTATTATTAATTCAATTCTTTTTTTTTTACATTTATTTTTTGTCATTTGTTTTTATTAAGAATATGGAAATTGCCTATTATCATTATTATTATGATTATTATTAATATTATTATTTTGAGAGACATATTTTTACTTTTTTTAAGAATATACTCATTCATTTATTTTATTATTATTTGTCCACTTCCTCTTCCACTTTTTAGTTTTAATTTTAAGTTAATTTATTAATTTATTCATACTATATATTATATTTTTTTATATAATTTTGAGAGAGTTATATATTTTTTTATATTAATAATGTAAACATTTTTGGTTGATTATTTATTTTATTTTATTTGTTTTTATTTGTTTTATTTGCAAAAGTTTTAAGTTATCAGGAATATATTTATTCCCAATCTTGTATAAATGTGTATAAATGTTTTCTTCATTATCTAACATATTGTATTTTATTTAATCTTTTAATTAATTCAATTATTTTTATTTTCTTTTTATCTTTTTTGTAACTTTTTATGAGCTTTTATTTTTTCATTATTATTATTATTTTTTTATCTATTTAGTTATTAGTTATGTATCTGCATTTTAATGCAATTTAAATAAATTTTGTTATTTAAAGATTTTTTTTTTTTAAGTGAGTTTTACACATGGTAGTGCTCTTATTTTCTTTAGAAAATGTACAAATCTTTTCCTGGACTTGTTCTTTGGTCTTCTCATTATGTAATATCTCTGCATGCTAATCACGATTCCCATTCAAATGATACTAAAACCAGCTGACACAGACTTTGGCTGACTTTTGGCTCCAGTGTGCCACCATTACATTTCAAGCGGGTGGAAATAGAAAGTGATGTGGAACAGAAAAGCATTAAGAAATGTCTTTGCGGGAGTTGTCTCTAACCATTGAGACATGTAGGCAAGTCCATTCTCTCCCCTCTGTGCCACACAACCTGTAATTAGCACAAATTGCTGGCTCCTTAAGTTGTTCTTCCGAACATCAACAAGCCATTTTTGTCCTCTGATTCTTTGGCATCCGTAATTCCCTTTTCCATCTCCGTAGACTCTGCTGAGTCGGAAACCACAAAGTGCTTTAGGCCCAGTGTGATGGCAGATAGAGACAGACAGACAGAGATCATACAGTAACTCAGGTTCATTACTAACATCCCATGTGTGTCATTTGCTTGAAGATTCTTCAGTGGCTCTTTGAAGCTCCTTCGGTTCAGAAAGAACCCTTTTCTGGTCTAAAATCATCTTTAGGGTTCCCTAGCAATAAACAATTATCTCCATCAGTATTTTTTCTTGTTTTCATGTAAAAATATCTCCACATGTCCTTAACCCTTTGATGCAAGGATTGTAAAATGACTAAAAAACTATAATGTTTAAAATTAACAATTAAAGAATTTGTTTATATTTATTTTCACTTCCTCTTCATCTCCTTTACTTTTAGTTACAGATATAATAATTCATAATATTTTTTTCTACATCGGTTTACTGCATCTTTTTATCTTTTTTTATTCAGAATAAAATAATTCCCTATTATTATTTTGAGAGAATTATACATATTTTTACTACTTATCAAAAATGTGATTTTCACATCCTTTTTTTAATGATTATTTTTTTCAGTTAAACAAACAAAGTTAAACATTCATTTTACTTTGATTTATTACAAATTAATTAATTAAATTTATTTTTTTGTTTGTTAATTTCCTCTTCAGATTTTTACTTTTAATTAATTATACATTTATTTAATAATCCAATTATTCTTAATTTTTTTTTTTTCCTAAACTATTTAATGGAGTTCCACACTTGTTTACTTTCCCTGTTTGTCATTTGTTTTTATTAAGAATATGGCAACTGCCTTTTATTATTATTTTAAGAGAATTACACATCTTTGTACTTCTTATCAAAAATATGTCATTTTTACGTCCTTTTTTTCAAATTCTTATTCATTTTTTATTTTATGAAAGTTAAAAACTCATTTTACTTTTAGTTATTAAAAATGTATTTATTTATTTATTTATTTATCTGTTCACTTCCTCTTCATATTTAACTTTTAATTAATTTAAAATTCATTTATTATTTATAATTTTATTCTTAATTTAATGAATTAATTTTATTTTATTTTTACTTTTATTTTTATGGAGTTCTTATCAAAATATGTAATTTTCACACCTTTTTTTTAGATATTTATTTTTTTTCATTTTTACATGTTTAAACACTTATTTTACTTTTAGTTATTAAAAATGTATTTATTTATTTATCTGTTAATTTCCTCTTCATATTTTTACTTTTAATTATAGTAAAATTAATGTATTCATATTTCTATGCTTAATTTAATTTCTTTTACTTTTTTTTTTTATCTTTCCCTGTTTGTTATTTGTTTTTATTAGGAATATTGCAATTGTCTTTTATTATTATTTTGAGAGAATTATACATCTTTTTACTTCTTATCGCTACGCAATTTTTTTGCGAAAGTTAAACACTTATTTTACTTTGTTATTAAAAATTTATTTATTTATCTGTTAATTTCCTCTTTATATTTTTACTTTTTAATATTGTAAAATTAATTTATTAATTTGTTGTTTTTAGTTATCAGGATTATAATTATTATAGTTTACCCCATTTTTTATTTGGATGAAGTGAAACATTTGTTCATTTGAATCATTCCCAAGAATATAACCAAGAATATAATCATCCCCAGTTGTATTTATCTTTAAAGGTTATATTTTGAGAGATTTCCACGTCTCTTTACAATAGCAGATAGTGTAGATATTGTAAAGCTACTTAATGCATCACAGCTTGTTGCATTTATTTTAGAATAGAAAGCACAGTGACACATAAAGAGGACAGTTTGAAGAGTGCAGATCTTGCACAGCATTTGTGTTCACATTCATATGTATGTTTCATGCTCAAATCACATTTTTGTCATGCAAGACTGAGGATGAATCATTATGATCCTGGTGTGGCTTCCCTCTTTCAGAACAGATGGACAAACCCCAAAACCGTAGCGTTTGCCAGAAAAACCCGTTCATATGTATGGCACTGATGCTTTGCCATTCATAAACTCGCTGACCTTAAGAACAATACAGTTATTTTAAACCTCTCCAGTCGTTACCCATCATTCTGTTTTGCATCTACATCGCTTCCAATGTTTTTTGGGAAGTAAATGCAAGCCTGCTCCAGAGCCAGAACTGAGCTTGTGTGGTAGATTGAGCCTCTGGTCATATGGTGAAGACATCTGTGCCATTATGAGATCCTGCTGTCTGTTCCTGGGTCAGGTAATGGAGCAGAAAAGTTCCCAATGGAAAGACAAATGACAAATGATTTCTCTCTACACTATGTCACTTGTATCTCCTAGACAATGCTAGGATGAAATTGAGATCAAATAAATGATAGACTTTTTTTCTGATAAAAATATTCTGAAATCTATTGAAGCTTAATTCCAGCACAGAATGCAAGAATTAAACAAATATTTGACGTTTTTCCTCATAATTATTACTTTTTTTCCCTAGTTCTAAGAAAAGTCAGAATTGTGAGACATAAACTAAAAATGGCAAGATATAAAGACATAACCTTACAATTCTGAAAAGACGAGTCAGAGTTGTAAAATAAAAAGTAATTTTCTTTCTGTTGACATTCTGAAAATGTCAGAATTGTGAGATGTAAACTCAGAATTACGAGTTTTATAACTGAGGAAAAACCCTAAATTGGGACACAAAGTTGCTGTTATGAGAGGAAATTCATAATTGTGAGATAAAAGTCACAATTATTATTTTTTTATTTCATAGAGTAGAAAAAAGTGATTTGAACTCTGAGAAACAAGTCAAAATTATAAGATGTAAACTTGCAATTATGAGTTTAGAACTTGCAGTTGTAAGAATAAAAAAGAAAAATCTGAATTATGAGATAAAAAGTTACAATTATTGTTTTTTTAATTCAGTGGTAGAAACAAGCAAACTCAGAAATCTGAGAAAAAAGTCAAAATTGCAAATTGTAAACTTGCTGTAATGAGACAAAAGTCAGAAGTGTGAGATAAAAAATTCACAAATACCTTTTTTACATTTTTTTTTTTTTTATTCTTTTGAGAAAAAATCTAAACTTAGAATTACAAATTTTGTAACTTGCAATTATGAAATAAAAATGACAGATTCTGAGGAAAAAACTTGAGAGATATAAACTTGCAGTTATGAGAAAGTCAGAATTGTGTGATATAAACTAATAATAGTAAGATATAAACTCAGAAATGTGGGATAAACTCGCAGTTCTGAGAAGAAAAGTCTGAATTATGAAAACTCACAGTTAAGGGAAAAAATGGCAGAATTGTGAGATAAAAAATAATCATTATTACAATTTTTCAATTATGTGACAAAAAAACTAATAAACAAAAACGAAAGAGTTTTAAAGTCAGAATTCTGAGTCATAATTGTGAGTTGTGAACTTATGATTATGAGTTTATGCGAGATATAATCACAAGTCAGATTTTTTAAATATTAATTCACAATTGAGAGGAAAAAAATTCTGAATTATGAGATAAAAAGTCACAAAAAAAAAAGAATTTCAAGAGTTAAACTCAGAACTGAGAAAATAAGTCTAAATTGCGAGATGTAAACTTGCAGTTATGGGTTTAGAACTTGCAGTTGCGAGATATAAACTCGCAATTCTGACGAGAGAAGGAAAGTCAGAACTGTTAGATAAAAAGTCCCAATTACTTTCTTTTTAATTCAGTGGAGGAAACAAACAAACTTGCAATAATGGAAAAAGTTAGAACTGTGATATAAAATCACAAATACCTTTTTTTATCTATTTTTTTTTATTCTGTGTAGGCAAAAATGTCAGAATTGTGAGATGTTTAATAACTTCCAATTACAAGGTAAGCATTTCCAGTTCTTAGGGGGAAAACCCTGAATTATAAAATATAAACTTGCAGTTAAGACAAAAAAGTCAGTATTATGAGAGAAAAAGTACAATTACGGAAATGTCAAGTCTATTTGTATAGAGCCTTTTACGAAACATATCGTTTCCAAGCAGCTTTACAGCAAATTAAAGTTTGTACAATAATTAAATAAAAATGAAAAAAAAAAAAAAATCTGTGGAGTAAAATAAAATAGCCAGATTTTAAACTCAAAACTCTAAGAAACAAGTCAAAATTATGAGAAGTAAACTTGCAATACAGGTTTAGAACTAGAAGCAGTTGTGAGATATAAACTCACAATTCTGAGAAGAAATTGTGAGATGAAAAAACACATTTAGTGGCTAAAAAACCCTCAGAAATCTGATTAATTTTTATTCTGTGAAGGAAAAAAAATGTCAGAATTACCAATAACTTGCAATTCTGAGGAAAAAAAAACTGAACTGTGAGATATAAACTCAGATTTAAACTCAAAACTCTAAGAAACAAGTCAAAATTATGAGAAGTAAACTTGCAATTACAGGTTCAGAAGCAGTTGTGAGATATAAAAGTCAGAATTGTGAGATAAAAAAAAAATATTTAGTAGCTAAACAACCTCTCAGAAATCTGAAGAAAAAAGTCAAAAATGTGAGTTGTAAATAATGGGAAACAAGTCAGAACTGTGAGATAAAAAGCACAAATACCTTAATTCATTAATTAATTTATTTGTTTTAATTGTGTGAAGGAAAAATGTCCAAATTACAAAAAAAAAAAATTTTATTTGTTGATGGAAATGCACTTCCATAGAAAAGGAAAAAAGTAAGAGTTAACTAACTAATTTCTTCAGTCCAGATGTAATCTTGTACGTGACTCATTTGTGCCTCATTTTTATTTCTTCAAAGGAATTTAAGAAGATACACCTGAAACAAACTTGTTTCTTAAATGAATCATAACTAATATTAAGTCGTTTGAAACAAGAAAGAGCAAACTGTGAGTGTCCTGGGTGTGGTGCTGTGCTATCTTGCATGATTCAACCTTTTCTTGTTTCTTCTAACCGCGTTTATCTCCTCTCTGTGTTTGTGTGTGCAGTTGGGACGAGAGCAGCTCCATCAGCAGCGGCTTGAGTGATGGTTCTGATAACCTGAGCTCAGAGGAACTCAACGCCAGCTCGTCTCTCAACTCCCTCCCCACCACACCTGTCGGCTCGCGACGCAACTCCTCTGTCATGGTAAGCAGCCCAGAGACCAGCACTGCGCGGATGAAACGATTTGGGTCTTGTTCTTGAACGTTGCTTGTTTGGATTTAGTATAACTTGGCGTACATTTCTACTGGAACACACTGCTAGTGAATAAATCAACAAGCAGGTTTGAGACATCATATATTATGCACTAAAAACATGAGTAAATGTTCCAAATGGGGTTGGATTCAGCTTTAGATCGCAACTGTTGCAAAACATGCTGAGAGTGGAAATCTATGGAGCAGCACACCTCACTGCAAACACTAGATATGAGTGAACTTGAATGCCTTTTCTGTTTGATTTTACAAACTGAGGGATTAAAAATGATTTACGGTAGTACGAACATATCCAGAAACTCATACAGATAACAAGGTCAGTCATGTCTTTGGGTTAGATATGAATATTGCTAATTAAAATCAATCTAAAGCTGTAAATAATGAAAAAATGAATATGAGGTTAAAAACTGAATCTGCTGATGGTATAATTTCACACTTTTATTAAGCAATTAATACATTTTTACTTTATTTTACTAAATGCATTACTTTTATTATTTTTCATACGATTCACACTATTGACAGGGTTCGTACAGGTGCTTAAAGTGCTTGAAGCTTTGCCTTTTTGAAATTTAAGGCCTGGAAAACCCTTGAAAATAGCAATATTCCTGAATAGGTGCATGAAGTGCTTCAATTATTGAAAGACAATGTATTTATGAAATAAGTGTTTTTGTCAAAAAGCACATCTTTTTATGCAAAATTCATGCATTTTAAAAAACATCATACATTTTTTTGCGTATTTCAGTTAATGTTAGAAAACAAGCGAGCTAAGCAAGTAGTAATATTGACATTGTCGTGTGAACATGGCTGAAGATGCGAAAAGAGGAACAGATGAACCAAATCAATTGATTCAAACTCGTTACTTTGATCATTCATTTCAAGCGATTCTCTAGCAAAAACCTGATCAAAGAAGTTATTAATTATTATTATTATTATTATTTTTTAATTAATTTTAAAATTTTGACATTGCTTGTAACAATTTTAAAAAGCACGTAGTGATGGGTGAAACTGAGCTTTCCGAAAATGATTCACTATTTTGAAGCTTTTCAGTCGAACCACGTATCGCAAATCATTCGATTTAGATCGGAATGGGTTTGAATCATTTAGCGAATTGAATGGTACAAATTAAATGATTCGCAATACGGGATTTGAAGTCCAGATCTAAATCAGACTCGCTTTATATCGGAACATCAGAGCATGGATCATGAATCATTTGGTTCAGATCGGGACTTCAATGCCGGTTCACAAATTATTTGTTTCAGATCAGGATTTCTGAGTGAAATTTTGCAAATCTTTTTTACAGATTTTTTACTTGAACACTGCAAAACATCAAACCATTAATGCAGAACAGTTAAAAAAAAGGAAGTATAGACCTACACAAATACAAATCCCTCAAGAATGTGGTTTTACTATAGTAAAAGTGTAGTATACTTTGTAATAGTGATGTCAAACGATTAATCGCATCCAAAATAAAAGTTTGTTTATATACTATATATTTGTGTACTGTGTATATTTATTATGTATATATAAATACACACACATGCATGTATATATTAATGAAAAATGTTTTAGATTTATATCTAAAATATTTATATTTATTTAGAATCTAAATTGTATACAGGTATAAATATATATACATATAAATATTTTGTTTTAATATATACACGTATGTGTGTGTGAATTTATGTGTACATAATAACTATACAAAGTAAACACACATATAGTATGTAAACATAAACTTTTATTTTGGATGCGATTAATCGCGATTAATCGTTTGACAGCCTTACTTTGTAATAATTTAGTAGCAATACTAACTACGAACCCTGCTTTAAGCAAGGATGCAAGGATTAAATTGATCAAAAGTAATGAATTACAATATTGCGTTACTCCCTAAAAAAGTAACTAATTACTTTACTTAGTTACTTTTTATGGAAAGTAATGTGTTTAGCGTTACTTTTGCATTGCTTTTTAAATCTGGGCAGGGCTTGTTTGTTTGTTTTTAATATAAAAATGTAGATTTTTAGCAAATGTAAACCCTTTCACACCACAAAGTGAAATGAATAAGGAAAAGTAAATTCACGTCTGTACAGTAGAACTGTAAGAGAAGGAAGTTCTCTTCAGCAATGAGAAAAATGATGCACAAATGTTAATCTAAAGTAAGTTTTGCTTATTAGTATGGCTGAATTGGATCAACAAAGGACAGCAGCAAAGACATTGGTTAATAAAATGGGATTAAACAAATAAAAGTAACTGGCGTTACTTTTTTTGAAAAAGTAACTCCGATATTTTCTTGTAAATGAAAAAGTAATGCGTTACTTTAATAGTTATTTGGAACAAAGTAATCTGATTACGTAACTTGCGTTACTTGTAATGTGTTACCCCCAACACTGGTGAAGACATTTGTAATGTCATGAAAGGTTTCTGTTTTAATTAAATGCTGTTTTTTATTTACTTTCTGTTTGTCAAAAATCCTGTTTCCGCAATAATATGAAGCAGCGCAACTGTTTTCAACATTGATAACAATCAAAAATGTCACTTGAGCAGCAAATCAGCATATTAGAATAATTTCTGAAGGATCATGTGACACTGAAGACTAGAGTAATCATGCTGAAAATCAGCTTTGATCACAGGAATAAATTACATTGTACAATATATTCAAGTAGACAACAGCTATTTGAAATTGTAAAAATATTTCTGAATATTTTCAGTTTTTACTGTATTTTTAATCAAATAAACGCAGCCTTGGTGAGCAAAAGAGGCGTCTTTTAAAAACATTAAAAAGCCTTACCAACTACAGACATTTTCCTCAACTAATGTTTATGCATAATTTGCAGTGAATGTTTGTTCTAAAATGAAATGCGAACATGCAACCGCTGCTTAAAAACTAAAACCGGATGTGGACACATTAAAATGACTTCCATATCTGTTTTTGACATTGTTTTTCAGCTCCTCTGGTAAACACTGACATGAAATGACCTCTGAGGATTTGTTTTGTGTCAAGACAAGAGAGCGCAAGATGTCTTGACAGTTTCAGGCTCTTGTTTCGGGCTGTGGTTTAGTGTTCCTGCCATCTTCAATTTAAAGTCTGTTGTTTTTCAGGGTTACACGGACGGCCTGTGCATTTCTACAGCTGATAAGAAGCTGAATTAAACAGCTTTTGCTTGGGTGTTTTTTTAAACTGAGTTGTAAATGCTATAAAAGCATCACAAATAATGATTACAAATAATGCAACGCGACCAAAGTTTGAGACACACGTGTATCACATTCACCCCCTGCAGTCAAAGTCAGGCCAGGAGAGCTTTTAAAGTAGTATTTACTTTAAACCAGCTTAAAAGCCTGGCTTTGGTTTTCTTGGCTGAATTAAGAGCAGCTGTTTCCTATTGGGCACGTCATTTGCTTGTTTGAAGCCCTCGCTTTCAGTTCACGACGAAATCAAACCTTTGTTTTCCTCATCATTAAAGACGGAAATGTTAATTCTCAGACTCGTACAGACAAAAAGGGGAACAATACGATTTGATAGACTTTCTGTTGCTATGGTAACATCATCATCGCATCGTTACGTGAAATTTTTGAAGATGTTTTCAATGTGCCATCTGGTCTTTGCTCTAAAAAACGGTGTGAAAAGAGAAATGTCATATTCTTGGCATTGGCAAGGGCTTCTATTGGGATGTCCAACGTTTTTTATCCACAAATGGCATGTTATATATAATGCGAAGTTATTTCCATCATGTGCTCTGTTTCTTTCATGGTGACTTCATTATTGAAGTAAAAACTGGGCCCATAGAGAAGCATCACAGGATCCAAGTGTAAATGTGGGAAAGTCTTTTGGAGTAAGATTCCCTCAGCTCCGTTTTTTCTTCTTGAACTTTCCTATTAATCTTTATGTTTTACGGCCAACTCAGAGGGTGGCTTTGGATTGTGGTTATTACATTCTAGATAACAGAAACACAAGCATCAATCATAGTGTATTTGTGTATTTTACCTTGGAAAAACATTACATGAGGGGAAAGTAAGCCATAAATGAGACTTCTTTCATATATGTTTTTGAAAAAAGTCTCTTCTGCTCACCTTTTATTTGACCAAAAATACAATAAAAACTGTAATATTGTGAAGTGTTTTTACTATTTAAATTAAGTGCTTTCTATTTCTAATTAATAGGTTTAAACATGTAATTTATTCCTGATGCAGAGCTGAATCTTCAGCAGCATTACCTACTTCAGTACTTCAGAAATCATTTTTGAAAGACGTTTCTTCTGCTCACCAAGGCTGCATTTATTTGATCAAAAATACATAAAAAATATTAAATATTATTCAATTCAAAATAGCTGCTTTCTGTTGCCATATATTTCAAAATGTAATTTAATCCTGTGATGCAAAGCTGAATTTTCAGCATCATTACTCCAGTCTTCAGTGTCATATCATCCTTCAGAAATCATTTTCGAAAGACGTTTCTTCTGCTCACCAAGGCTGCATTTATTTGATCAAAAATGCATAAAAATATTAAATATTATTACACTTCAAAATATCTGTTTTCTGTTGCCATATATTTTCAATATATAATTTATTCCTGTGATGCAAAACTGAATTTTCATCATCATTACTCCAGTCTTCAGTATCACATCATTTTTGAAATAAGTTTCTTCTGCTCACCAAGGCTGCATTTATTTGATCAAAAATCTTAAAAATTATTGCAATTCAAAATAATTTCTTTCTGTTGCCATATATTTCAAAATATAATTTATTCCTTTGATGCAAAGTTGAATTTTCAGCATCATTACTGCAGTCACATGATCCTTTATAAATAATTTTAAAAGAAGTTTCTTCTCCTCATCAAGGCTGCATTTATTTGATCAAAATTACATAAAAAATTATTAATATTATTACAATTCAAAGTAACTGTTTTCTGTTGCCATATACTTTCAAAATGTAATTTATTCCTTTGATGCAATGCTGAATTTTCAGCATCATTACTCCAGTCTTCAGTGTCACATGATCTTTCAGAAATCATGTTTAAAATAAGTTTCTTCTGGTCACAAAGGCTGCATTTATTTGATCAAAAATGCATCAAAAATTATTAAATATTATTACAATTCAAAATAACTGTTTTCTGTTGCCATATATGTTCAAAAAGTAATTTATTCCTGTGATGCAAAGCTGAATTTTCAGCATCATTACTCTAGTCTTCAGTGTCACATGATCCTTTAGAAATCATTCTACTATGCTGATTTGCTGCTCAAGAAACATTTCTGATTATTATCAGTGTTGAAAACAGTTGTGCTGCTTTATATTTTCATGGAAACCTTTATTCAGGATTCTTTGATGAATATAAAGTTCAAAAGAACAGCATATAAACAGCAATTTAATGCATTCTTGCTGAATAAAAGAATTCATTTCTTTTAAAAGATCCCACTGACCCTAAGGTTTTGAACATTAAATTGTAATATAAATTGATTTCTCATATTAAATGTCCTGTACTGTGTGTGTGTTTAGTTGCGGACGGATGCAGAGAAGCGTTCTCTGGTGGAGAGTGGACTGGCGTGGTACAGCGAGGACAGCAAGTCCTTACGGAAAGCTGATGGAGTTTATGACACAGGCAGCTTAAAAGCAGAGCCTTCCAGCAAGTGGAGGAAAACTCGTCTGCCGGATGGTTCTGCGCAGGACAAGGCGGGGAAAGGAGAACTGAAGAAACCTCAGAGTCTCGGACAACCTGGGAGCTTCAAAAAGGGCCGCAATCCTCCTGTAGGCGTCACCTCACCCATCACACACACTTCACAAAGTGTGCTCAGAGTTGCAGGTATGTTTATTTTATTGTTTGTTTGTTATTTTTGTCTTTTTATTTTACATTTTATTTGTTTTTTATTTTATGTTATTTTTTGTTTAGTTTTATTTATTTATTATTTTATTTTATTATTTTATTTTTGATATTATTTGTTGTATTTTATTTTTAATTACAATTTATTTTATATTTATTTTGTTGTTATTTTTTTAGATTTATTGTAAATTTTGTTTTTTTTATTTTACTTTTTTATATTTTATTTTATATTTTGTTATTTTGTTTTGCTTTTTATTTTATATATATACATATTTTTTTTTAATTCATTATTTTATTTTATTTCATTTTAGTATTTTATATTTATTTTGTTGATATTTTTGAGTTTTATTGTACATTTTATTTAGTTTTTTATTTTACATAATTTTTTGTTTTGGTATTTTATTTTATATTTTGTTGTTATTTTGTTTTGCTTTTTATTTACATTTTTTTGTTTTGTTTTTTTATTTATTTTTTATTTCATTTTATTATTGTACTTTTGTTGTTTGTTGTATTTTTGTTGTATTTTATTTTTAATTAAACAAAGTTTTTGTTGTTTTATGTTATATTTATTTTGTTGTTGTTTTTTTTATTTTATTGTACATTTTACTTTGTTTTTTATTGCACTATGTTTTTTTATTTTACATAATTTTTTGTTTTGGTATTTTATTTTATATTTTGTTGTTATTTTGTTTGTAATTTTATTACATTTTTTATTTTTTTTCAGTTTCTGATTTTTTTGTTTTGTTTTTGTTTATTGTTATTATTAATGTTTTCTTTTATTTGCATTTTTTATATTATTTTTATTATTTTTGTGTTCTTTTTAATATATTTGCTAAGTGTGTGTGCTAACATTTAGACTTTAGCTTTGACATAAACAGACTTTATATTTTATTTTGGATATATTTCAGACATAAATTCATTAGGGGGACCCGTTCTTGGCAGCAAAACAAAAACTTTTTGTTCTCCAAACATGCATCTTCGCTTTGTCATCCAGCATGCAGCTCCAGAAGGATTATATATTAACGGTACTATATCATGAGCTGGAAATGAATCATTTGGACAGACTTCTTAGGTTGTTTATGTTACTGCTGTCATCCATAACCTGCTGTGAATGAAGACCATGTGCGATACAGAATTCGGTGAAGTGTCTCTTCAGCAGATAATCAAACCGATGACATGTGGAAACTTAAAAAAAAAAAAAAACACACACACACACACATGAATAGCATCAAAACTGAGTCTTAGGTACAACAGTCCAAAATTCAGTCATCATTTACTCACTTTTAGATCAATCCACATAAAGCTTTTTTTATACAGTGAACACATACAGTGACCAAGGCCTCAAAAATAGACAATAATGAACCCTAAATGGACCATAAAAGAAGTCCTTATGACTCATCTCTATATTCAGAGTCTTCTGAAGTCACATGACAGATTTCAGAAAGATTTAAGTCATTATCCACTAAAAAATCCTCTTTCTTGCTGTATTTCATCAAGTCATGCTGGTTTAGTATTACATGAGGATGCATAAATCATGGTGAATATTCCAGAACTCTTCTTCACTTTGTTCTTGACTTTCTTTTCTTGAGAGAAAATCCTTAGCAAGTTTTCTCTTGATGTAGTTTACCTGTAAGCAGCCTAACCTTTCTATGCTGGATCCATAGTTTACAATGACATTTAAATGTCAGGGATCCAGTGTACTTAGAAGAAAACCAGCAGCTGTATGGCATTTTACTTTGTCATACTGATGTCCTGTTATTAAAGTACCTCACAATCACATAATCACCAATGTAGGAATTAAAAGCCTGGAGTTCATTGTTTTTGGGTTGTGTGGCCGCTTTGAAGTAGAATTACACTGTAGGATTTTTAAAGAAGTCTCTTCTGCTCACCAAGCTTGCATTTATTTGATCCAAAGTTAAACATACTTTAAGGTATTATTTCTTTTATTTATTTATTTATTTATTTATTTATTTATTTATTTATTTATTTATTATAGTTATTTTGTTGTAATTTTGAGTTTTTTTTGTAAATTTTGTTTTGTTTTTAACTTTTTTTTTGGTATTTTATTTTATATTTTGTTGTTTTGTTTTTTATTTTATATTATTTGTTTGTTTTTTATGTATTTTATTTTTAATTAAACAAAGTTTTTGTTGTTTTAATTTATATTTATTTTGTTGTTATTTTTTGTTTAATTGTACGTTATTTTTTTATTGTACTTTGTTTTTTTTATTTTACATTATTTTTTATTTTGTTATTTTATTTTATATTTTGTCGTTAATTTGTTTGTAATTTTATTTAATTTTCTGTTTCTGTTTTTTTTCTGTTATCATTTGTTTTCTTTTATTTGCAGTGTTATTTTTGATATTATTTTTTATTTTTTGTTATTTGTAATATATTTACTAGGTGTAAATAAGTATATATTTACTAAGTGTAAACTAAGTATATCATTTATTTCCCAAATAAAAATGAAAGGTAGGCTATAGTGTATAATGTTATAAACGCTTTTTATTTCAGATAAATGCTGATCTTTGGATCTTTGTATTCGTCAAAGAATCCTGGAAAAAAAAAACTACTCAGCTACTTAAATTGATAATAATAATAAAAATAAAATATTAGAATGATTTCTGAAGGATCATTTGACACTGAAGACTTTAGTAATGATGCTGAAAAATCTGCATTGCATCACAGAAATAAATTACATTTTACAATATATTAAGACAAAAAGCATATATTCTGAATTGTAATATTTCAAAATATTTTGCTGTTTTTACTGTATTTTTGATCAAATAAATGCAGCCTTGGTGAGCAGAAGAGACTTCTTTTAGAAAGTTTATATAACTTGTATATGAAGTAATTAAAAAGTCTCTTTTTGTTGTTTATTTTAACAAGTAAAAAAAATGAATTAACCTTTTATTATTATTATTATTATTATTATTATTATTATTAACAATAATAATAATACATACAGTTATAATTTTAATTAATTATCAGTTATGTATTATCATCATATTAAATTACGTATTTCAGTTATGTAAAAAAATAAGTTAAAATTAATATTATTATTATTACAACAATAATAATTACTATTAATTAACAATTATATATTATTAATCATCATATTATATTATATTATATCTTTTATGTTAAGTTAAAATACATTAATAATAATTTAATTATATTATGATTATTATAATACTATAATAAGTATTATTATTAATATCAATAATAATAATAATAATAATAATAAAAAGAATACAATACAATGCAATACAATGAAAATATTTCACACAAACATATAAAGGTACATAAAAAATATTTTATACTTTGAAAGTCATGCTTAAGTGCAAAGTGGTGTTTAAAATAAAATTAAATAGTAAAATAAAATATGTTATACTTTTAAAGTCATGCAAAAGTGTTTAAAATATTAAAAATAGACTTCTTTTAGAAACTTTGAAAACAGATACTATATACTACAGAAATGGTAAGAATAGTATGTTATATAATTAATTGTTTTATAATTTCAGATTTAACAAATCTGTTTTATAATTTTTTTTTTTATGAAAAGTGTCCTTGAGCGATCTCAGAATGGCATTTTTAAGATGAAGACTGCAATTTTGTCCAAAAACAAATCATAGACAATAAGCAAGCATGTTTTCAAGGCATTTCCCAGCATGCCACACTCAGATAATGCTCTCCGCTTGATGATAGTTTATCTTCAGTCATTAGTGTTCGTTCAGTGATTAAAGCTTCATAAAAACTCATCTATCAGTAATTAGTCCTCCAAACGTCATTAAACCTCATTAGTTCTTATATTCTCGTTTGCTATTTTCAGTTGTAGCATGCAGATGTGTGTTGTGTTCACAAACGGCTCAAGTCACGCGTGCTGGTGTTTATATCTTGCGTAGGCCGAGGCGCTCTTTATCTTTGAAGTGTCTGTAATTAGATGCAGATGGGTGCTTGCCCTCGTCTTCGTCAGCGATGACTCACATACTGTAGATTTAGGCCGCAGGACCTTAATCATGGCCTCAGTCGGGTCCTCTCCGTGACTTCATCTCATGTCATACCCCCAAGGCTTTCCTACTCACCTTTGTAATGATACGTCTCTGACCGCATGTGTCATCCTGGTGTTGCTCATTAACACTGATTCAGCTTTGTGTGCGAAAGGAAATTATGGTTCCTTGTTGATGTGAGCTTGATGTGGCGAGTTCACACAGAAAAGTACTGCTATGGTATAGTGACCGTATCGGATGATAATAGCATGGTATTTTGACATATTACATGGAGCTGAATGATTACGGTATTCATTTATGTGTTTTTTGACATGATATTTCAAGGTACCTCAATAAATGGCATGGACTATTTGGGATTTGGTTTGTTTAAATTTGTAGGTTTTAAAAAGATAGTATTGCTTTTTGTTAACTAAAGCTAAAACTATTACTTTTTTGTTAATTAAATGTTTGTTTGTTTGTTTGATTTTTATCTATTTATTGCATAATATAAAAACACAGGGCATCTGCAGAGTATTTCCTGCAAAAATGTTGCCTATGCTTATTTTAAAATAAAAAATAAAAAAATATTTTTTTAAATGTATTTAAAGGAAAGAAAGAAAAAAAAAAATATATATATATATATATATATATATATATATATAAATCTTTTTGTTGTTAATTTTAACAAGTTAAAAATTAAATTAACATCATTATTATTATTATTATTGTTGTTGTTGTTGTTGTTGTTGTTGTTGTTAATAATAATAATATAAGAATAAGAATAATAATAACAATAACAATACAAATAATAATACATACAATTATAATTTTAATTATCAGTTATATATTATTGATCATCATATTATATTACATATTTTACATTACTTAAAAAAATAAAATGTTAAGTTAAAAAAGAAATGAATAATAATAATTATTATTAATATCAATAATAATAATTATTATTATATAATTGCAATACAATGAAAAATTTCACACAAAACATATAAAGGTACATAAAAATATTTTATACTTTTAAAGTCATGTAATAGTGTTGTTTTAAATAAAATAAAATAGTAATTTAATTTAATGTAATTTTTAATGTAATTTAATTTAATTTAATCAGCAGAAATGAGTGACACTTAATGACTGTTTTCTCTCTTTCTAGTTCCTAAAGGAGACTCTAAGGCAGTTGACAAAGTGAAAATGTCCGTCAAGGCAACAGGTCTCCAGCGTTCCCGCTCCGACGCCGGCCGCGACAACGAGCACCGCAAGCCTCCCTCAGGTCTGGTCAAACCGTCCGCTGGCAGCTCCTTCGGTTACAAGAAACCGCCGACCACCGGAACCGCCACTGTCCTGACAGCAGGGGGCGCCACCATCACCAGCGGCTCGGCCACTGTGGGCAAAACCCCCAAGTCCTCTGGAATCCCCATCAAACCCGTCCCAGGCGGAGGCGCACGCAAAAACAGCCTGGACGCCAGCGGCTCCGAACAGGGTTTCCTCGCACCGAACGCTCGTGGTAGCATTCAGTATCGCAGCCTGCCAAGACCTGCCAAATCCAGCGCTATGAGCTTGACCGGACGCCCCCCTTCCTCTCGGCCTGTTGGTGGCAGCATCGATGCCAGTCTCCTTACCCTTAAACCCGTACCACCTTTGCCCAACACCATGCCTTCCAGAGGAAAAGATGGAGGCAGCTTGAAAGGAACTAGCCGCCCGAGCACAACGGGACCCGTCAACCAAACGGACCGTGAGAAGGAGAAGGAAAGGGCCAAGGCCAAAGCCGACCTGGAGATCAGCTGTCTGAAGGCTGAGCACCAGGCTGATAGCTGTGGAGAGACTGTGGAGAAGATCCATCGAGTGCGGAGGACGAGCACGAGTAAATATCCTGAACTGTGCTCTCCGACCAGCACGCCAAGGTATGACCCTCTACAGAAATGCCATATATTGAATAAAATTCACTGCAGTCAATTTATGATATTAATAAATAAAATTAAGTCAAATAAATTCATATTTTTTAAGCAACAAAAATGTCATAAATTACTTCAAATATATACTTAAAAAGTGTAATTAAATGTAAAAAAAAATAATAATTTTAATTTAAATTACATTGTTAATATATGTTAATATATATATGTGTGTGTGTGTGTGTCTGATTTTTTTAAAATTAAAATGTTAATATATATATATATTTATTTAAAGTATTATAATTTAGTAAATTAATTCTATGCAATTAATTAAATAATTTGCGTTTGCTCATTTTTCTTTTATATTGATTTTGTTTGTTTTAAACTAATGACTATTGGCTATTAAAGTACATTATGTATTTATTTGTAATAAATTTTATTTTTAATTAATTAACTGGTATAAAAGTATATATTTATTTTTAAAATATTTTTGAAAATGTAAAAAATAAAAGTAGATCTTTTTTGTTTAAAGTGTACAAAAAATATAATCAAAAGTTTGATTATATTTTTAATATTTGTAAAATGTAAAAGTATATATTTATATATTTATTTTAATTTATTAGAAATTAGATTAAATGTTTGAGTGTGTATACATTTTATTTATATTTAATTTAAAATATATATTAAAATATATATATTAAAATGTATACACACACATTTATAAAAATGTATAATAAATTTAATTTAAAAAATGTGAATTAAAATATAATTGTGTTAAAATATCATATATACTGTGGGATTTTTTTTAGTAAATTATTCTATGCAATTAAATGTAAACAGTCTTTTAATTAAAAATGTGGTTAGTTTTTTTTATTATTTTTAAAATGTAAAATTATATATTTATATATTTAAAATATTTTTAAAATGTACAAAATCTTTTAAATACATTTTTTTAAGATTAATATTATTACTTAAATTAATTCAAATGTAAATAAATGATTGTGTGTGCACATTTTTATTTATATTTTAAAATATTTATTTTTATATTTGCTTCTTTTGTAATTATTTAGTTTGTTCTGAACTAATGGCTATTAAATTACACTATTTATTTATAATAAATTATATTTTTAATTAACTGGTATGTTTTTAAAATGTAGAAAATATTCTAATTAAAAAATGTTATATTTGTAATATTTTTTTTTTTTACATAAAGTATATATTTATATTTTTTAAATGTAAAATTTTTTTTTAAATATTTTTAAAATATACATTTTTGATGTTCTGTACAGCTACATGACTTAATTTCCCCCCAATTTATTACATTAATTAAATAAAATATAACTATTTCATTTGAAACATGAATAATTGAATAATTACAGCTAATGCTTCTAATTTCTGACATTGTAATTTAAATATTTAACAAATCATAACATTCCATTCATGACATTTTAATGATTAGGGACAGCTAAGTAAATGAAGTGATTTGAGTAGCTGATGCTGCACAGAAATAAAATGGGGGTAAAATATATAAAATAAAGTGTTTTATTTGATCAAATAAGCATAGGCAAGATTTTTGCAGGAAATACTCTACAGATGCCCTGTGTTTTTATATTACGTAAGTTATGCTACTCAATTATTTAAAACCCTTTCTGGAAACGGACATCAAAAGCCTTTGAGGTTGATTTAATGGTTGCCGGCATGTTCTTTTTTATTTAGTTCCTTTGGATGCGTTGAAATCCCTTCAGTACTGACTACAGAAGGTCTGTGAGTTCATGACGTTACTGTTTGTCTGTAACAGGTTGCTGAGCAGTAAGTCTCTAGTTCACCCTCCCAGCCTGGCTCTCCTAGACAAGGTCAACTCCAACAGTCTGGACTCCTGTATCACCATCCAGGACCTTCCTCCGAAGATCCCTCCATACTCCAAGCTTCAGGATCTGGTGGGCTCTCGTGTGCCCCCTCGACTGACCCCCAGCCCTGCGCCGGTGCTCCACATCGACTCTCCCAGCTGTTTCACAGGCCAGACTCTGTCGGTCAGCAGCTCCCCCATCCTCTACCCCAAGATGTCCGGCCTGCACCGCAGCATGGAGTCGCTGCCGCTTCATATGAGCGTCCCCACAAAACCTGATCTGGCGGACCGGGACGAAACCAGGAGCACTGGGACGTGGGGCGCAGGCAGTCGGACGTCCATCACTTTGGGCGAAAGGTGAGTTTGGGTTTGTTTATTGGTTGTATGTTGTTTAACTGAAGCAAAGTAGAGCAACATCAGGGTTTTATTTTGAATAATGAATGACTAAACCTAGTCAAAAAAGAGCAGCATGAGCGGTCATCAACATTGTGTTTTATACAATGATGCTCACTTAAGGAACCTATTAAATCATTTTTTGTTTTATTATAAATTGTTATATTATAATAATTATTATACTTTATACTTTATTATACTTTATTATTAAACACTATATTATTATTTAAATATTTTATATTAAAATATATTATATAAATGTATACAAATATATATTATATAAACATATCAATACTATATAGTATTATTATTAAATAAAATATTACATATATTTCTATATATTAACAAATAAATTAAACTTTATTATTGTTGTTAAAAATATATTTTAAAAACATAGATTTTTTTAATTAATCATTATTATTATTATTACAACAACAACAACAATAATAATTGTATAATAAATAATATAGTTATAATATCGTTGTTATTATTATTCAACTATTTCAATTATATATAATTTTGTGCTATATAAACACAGCATATAAGCACTAAATGTAATAATAATAATACATAAAATTTCATTTTAATTATTAATCATCACATATATTATTGATCATTGTATTATATTATATATTTTACCAAGTTAAAAAATAACAGTAATAATAATAATAATAATTATTATTATTATTATTATTATTATTACAACTGCAACAACAATAAATATAATAATAATAATAGTAATTATTATTATTATTATTATTGTTGTTGTTGTTGTTAATATTATTATTATTAACTAAAATTGTAATTTTATTTATTATTAATCAGCAAGTATATATTATTATCATACGTATGTTAGCAAATTATGATAATAATAATAATATTATTATTATTACATGAATAACAATAATAATAAATAAATAAATAAATTTTAAATTAATCATCAATTATATATTATTAATCATTGTATTATTTTATTATTATTTTATATTATTTTATTTCCCCAAGTTAAAATAAATAACAGTAATAATAATTATGATGATAATAATTATTATTATTACAACAGCAGCAACAACAGTAATAATACTTACTGTTATTGTTATTATTCGATTTCTATTATATATAATTTAGTGTTATGTAACACTTATGTTCCTGCAGGCACTAATTTTTAAAAAAAAGCTAAATAAAATACTCACGGTAGACTCATGCCATTTGCTGTGAGAGAGTCGCCCCCTGCAGGCCCAAAAGCAACACAGCAAGACACTGAATGATTCAATAAACAATCAGATGATCATATTGGACTGGATATCAGTGTAATGCTAAGCGTGTTAGTATGGGGTGAGGTATTTATACTGTATGTGCTGCTCTCTACCCCTCCCAGTTTACAAACTGATAGGAACACCTTTCCCAAGAAAGGATTAAGGTACATCTATTTTATCTAAAACCAACTAGTACAGCAATGCAACGTAAGATGGTTCTGACATACGTTATGTTTTCCTTCACAGTCGCTATGGCAGCGGCCAATCAGACGGTGAAGTGAGGGAGCGCCGTCATTCCCACACGATCACGAGCATGACGGATTCAGAGAGCCCTCCGCAGCTGCCCTCACCGACACACGTGACTCAGCCCTACCTGGGAAAAACACCGCCGACCAACGTGGGTGAGTGAAATCAGACTCTTCTCAGGTGTGGGAATCTCTGCAGATGCGCATGAATGAGATTAAAGGACAAAAATGTACAGATAATGTACTCAGCCCCTTGTCATCCAAGATGTTCATGTCTTTCTTTCTTCAGTCGTAAAGAAATAGTTTTTTGAAGAAAACATTTCAGAAGATGTATGGTGCCTATGAGTTTGAACTTCCAAAATGCAGTTTAAAAGTAGCTTCAAAGGACTCTGAATTATCCCAGCCAAGAAAGAAGTGTCTTATCTAGCGAAATGATCTTTTATTTTCTAAACAAATTGACATTACGATCAGTGGTGTAATGTAACGAAGTAATAATACTTTGTTACTGTACTTAAATGATTAGTTCACTTTCAGAACAAAAATTTCAGATAATGTACTGTTCTTTCTTCTGTCTTTAAAGAAATTGTTTTTTGAGGAAAACATTTCAGAATTTCTATCCATATGGTGCCCCCAAGTTTGAACTTCCAAAATGCAGTTTAAATGCAGCTTCAAAGGACTCTGAATTATCCCAGCCAAGAAAGAAGTGTCTTATTATCTAGCGAAATGATCTTTTATTTTCTAAACAAACTGACATTTTATATAGGGTACGATCAGTGGTGTAATGTAACGAAGAAATAATACTTTGTTACTGTACTTAAAAGATTAGTTTACTCTCAGAACTAAAATTTCAGATAATGTACTGTTCTTTCTTCAGTCGTAAAGAAATTGTTTTTTGAGGAAAACATTTCAGAATTTCTATGTATGGTGCCCCCAGGTTTGAACTTCCAAAATGCAGTTTAAATACCGCTTCAAAGGGCTCTAAATGATCCCAGCCGGGGAAGAAGGGTCTTATCTAGCGAAATCGGTCATTTTCTAAACAAATTGACAATTTACATACTTATTAACCTCAAATGCTTGTCTCGTCTCTGCGATGCGCAGTCTCTGTGATCCGGGTCAATACATTTTGCAGTGTTTCATCTGTCATTATTTTAGGTAGGCGACCCTCCCCCCCATCGACACCCCCTGCCCCCTTGAAGGTCAAGTTAATTTTATTTTCTATATAGCGCCAGATCACAACAGAAGTCATTTAAGGTTACCTTTCTTATAGAACCTTGTTCTTTTATTAAACAAACTAAGTAGCCTTAAGTTATCTCATTTACACGACAGCATGTCATTTCTGTCTCTACATGGTCGTGTGCTCTCCTCCAGGGTTGCCAGGTTTTCACAACAAAACCCACCCAATAGCTACTTAAAACTCGCCCAAAAGTAGCCCAATCGTGTTTTGAGGGGGTTCCCCATTAAAATCGTGTTCCAGGGGTTAAACATTATGTTATATGGGGCGCTTTAACCCGCAGCAACAGTGGTAAAGTAGCCCAATTCCGCGGGAAAACTGCGGACGTGGCAACACTGCTCTCCTCCACGAAAACATGGACGGGATTGCAGAGTCCCTTCATAAAAACAGAATACTCTGTAGCGTGAAATGCCATGGAGTTCGTAAATTTTTAGATGAATGAATAAAAAATAGGTCTGTCACTTAATTCGAATCGTGATATGGACTAGTGTCTGTGAATATTAAAACACAAAAAATGGCTTAAATATTAATCCTGCATGTTTTGTTTGTCTCTGTATGTATGAATGGCAGAGACGCTGTTTTGTTTACTATACAGATACTGAAGCACGCATGCTGCTCGCGGTGATTTTTCAGCCTCTGCGTCTCATTATATGACGACATTAACACATAAACTTAATCTCCAGAGCTGCTGTGACAGTCACTTCATGATAATTTTACTGTTTCATTTGAGAAAACTAGTCTAGCATCATACTGTATTCACACAGAAACTTCACGGCAACCTGTCAAAATAAAAGTACGGTTTACCGTGTAACTCCCATCTCGTTTTCTTTCCCAACTTTAAAATCATCCTACATCACTGCAGAAATACCAACCCAGTGTTTACAAAGTGAACATACAAAGAAGATCAAACACTCTTACAAAAAAGGTAAAACCACATTGCAGGACGATTTTGAAGCTGAAGACAAAAACAAGATGGAGTTTTTTGACACACCCTAACTGTATTGACCCAGATCACACAGACTACGCACCACAGAGACGAGACAAGACGAGCATTTGAGGTTAAAAAGTGTATAAATTGTCAGTTTGTTTCGAAAACCGATTCATTAGATAAGACCCTTCTTCATTGGGATCGTTTAGAGCCCTTTAAAGCTGCATTTAAACTAGGGTGAACATATTTTAGTTTTCAAAAAAGAGGACGTTGGACAGGGGGTGAGGTTTGGAGTCCTAGTTTTGGTATGTCATATATGTAATTTCCATAACAAAACTACATATTTTGCAGATTGATCATAAACGGCTAAAAAGCATCCTACCACAGTGGCCATCCTTCACAAAACTAATATCACAGGTAGAATGCACAATGTTTCAATACAAGCATTTCAGTCAAATGGAATTTAAGCCATATTTTTAACCCATGGGAGAAAATCAACCAGACGCAACCGTTTAAAATCAGCACAATTCCGTGGAAAAAAATTGGATCTGGCAACCCAACATCCAACATGAGCTGCATCCAAAGTGATTTAAATACTCTGCTTCACGAGTTCGCCCTTACATCTAATCTGCTTGGGTAAGTAGAAAGCATATTTTGGCGTGATGTCTAGGGGGCGGGCTCCGGGCCCGGAATGTAGACCGAACCCAGAAAACTCCCCCTCCCTAGTAGGGGATAAAACAGATTAGGAGTGAGGAGTTGGGGCGGAGGAGGGATGCCAAGAAAGTTGTCGCAGGACAGAGGTAAGGCGGCTGAGTGTATTTATAGGTGCTGAGGTAATTAAGGTGATTAGCTGAATGAGTTACACCTGTGCTGAATTGATTATCTGATCGTGCTCCTCCCAAACCTTGTTTATAAAACATCATATATTGATAGCAACTCCGTGATGTGCAAAAATTATATTCAATATTACAAGGCTTTAATACAGAAAACGCACACAATGAATGGCGACTGTAGAAAGCAAAAGCCGAATCCCGGACATTTTGGGCGATTTATAAATCCCAGTCAGACGCATTTTTTTAAATCCAAAAAGACAACATGTCTGGGGAAAAGAGGATGTATGGTCATCCTAATTTAAACTCCAATTTGGAAGTTCAAACTTGGGGGCACCGTACATTTCCATAATATGGAGAGAAATACTGAAAAGTTTTTCTCAAAAAAATATTTCTTTATGACTGAAGAAAGAAAGGCATGAACATCTTGGATGACAAGGGGGTAAATACATTATATGTAAATTTTTGTTATGGACGTGAACTAATCTTTAATCACCTTTAATAATAAAATTACGCCGTGTCTCTACAGTGGCACCCATTCCAAGTTCAGGCTCCAGTTCTCAGATCACACGCTCCAACAGCATCCCGGCGAATGACATTGGATACGAGTTGTACGGTACTTCTCCGCTGGGCAGCTCTCTGTCTCTGGCCGACCGACCGAAGAGCATGATGAGATCCGGATCCTTCAGAGAGCCTAGTGAAGATGGTGAGCCATGGACAATGTACTAACCTACTCCTCGATTTGATGCAACATGCAGAAATGCTTTTTGTTAGTGTTCAAATGTATTCAACAGCTCAAACCAACTTAAAGAGATAGTTTATCTAAAAATGACATTTCTGTCATTATGTGCTCACCCTCATGCTGTTACAAACCTGTAAGACCTTCGTTCCTCTTTGGAACACAAATTAAGATATTTTTGATGAAATCCGAGACCCACTACCACGTTTAAGGCCCAGAAAGGTAGTAAGTACATAGTAAAATATAATGAATCTACGTGAACACTTTTTGTGTGCAAAGAAAACAAAAATAACTTGAACAATTTCTTCATCAATAGAATAGTTTAACGTTGTCCTTACTACCTTTCTGGGCCTTGAACGTTTCAGTTGCATTGCTGTCTATGCAGAGTCAGAAAGCTCTTGGGTTTTATCTAAAATATCTTAATAAGGTCTTATGGGTTTGAATCGACATGAGGGTGAATAATTATGACAGAATGTTTGTTTTTGAGTGAACTATCCGTTTAAATGTGTTATCTGTTGCTTTTAGTAGAATACCCCAACTTTTCTGTCTTTTTCTGTGTTTTCTGGTCTAAGAATTTGATCTCATTTTTACTGATAGCTCTGTAGCAGTGTTATGTTAATATTATTTAAAGAGTTTTATAGCATTTATTAATATTTGAATTAGCTTTTATTTTTAGATTTTAAATAATTTTTTATTGCACTTATGCCACCAGTTTTTGAACAGTAAGACTTTTAATGTTTTTTAAAGAAGTCTCTTCTGCTCACCAAACCTGCATTTATTTGATCCAAAGTACAGCAAAAACAGTACAATTTTGAAATATTTTTACTATTTAAAATAACTGTGTTCTATTTGAATATATTTTAAAATGTAATTTATTCCTGTGTTTTCAAAGCTGAAATTTTAGCATCATTACTCCAGTCACATGATCCTTCAGAAACCATTCTAACATTCTGATTTGCTGCTCAAAAAACATTTATTATTATTATTATTATTATTATTATTATTATGTTGAAAACAGCTGAGTAGATTTTTTTTTCAGGTTTCCTTTGATGAATAGAAAGTTCAGAAGTACAGCATTTACCTGAAATAGAAATATTTTGTAACATTGTGAATGTCTTTATCATCACTTCTGATCATTTTAAATCATCCTTGCTAAATAAAAGTATTAAATTATATACCCCCCCCCCCCCACACACACATTTTCATTTAGAATTACACCATTAAAAAACAAAATTGGTTGCAAAAAGAGTCTCTTGTTGACTTCAATTATAAAGCAAAAATACAGCATTGACTTGTGTACGTGAACTAAACTTTAATTGTAAACTATAACTATAAACTGTACTTTTTCTCTCTTTCTCTCAGTTCATGGATCTGTGCTGTCTCTTGCCTCAAATGCCTCATCCAACTATTCGTCGGTGAGTAGAAACTGGGAAAACAGAAACTCAATTTTGGGTTGTTTCTGTATTTGAATAGTTTTTGTATGTAAATGACAGTGAATAGAACAGAATCTGATGTGATTGGCTCTTTACTTCCTGAAATTTCCCTTAGCAACCAGGCTTTTTTTTTTCTATATCCTGACCTTGCTCATTCTTTCTTGGTCTTTATCTCCAATTTCTGTATCATGCACTCTCAGACTGAAGAGAGAATGCAAGGAGAGGTAAGAATTGTCTTATGACTCTGTTGTCAGCTTGTCTTTATCCTTTGCTTCCTCTTGTTTTCTGCTATTGCTGAAGAGAAAAACATTTATATTCACTTTTAACCAACTATAGTTCTTTTTTGTGACGTTATTGTTTTACTAATTGCATTGCATTTTAATGGTAAACCTTTTGATTTTGACACCTTTTGATTTTTTTTTTTAATGCTTCTAACTCATTCTTCCGTCTCAGCAAATCCGGATACTGAGGCGTGAGCTGGAGTCATCTCAGGATAAAGTGGCCAATCTGACCAACCAACTCTCAGCAAATGTATGTGCAAAACACCATTACTGCAGATTTAAAAAAAAAACCACACATTTATTTTACTGCATTCAATTTATTTTTGTATTCGATTAGAGTGAATCATTTCATAATGTATCAATTCATAATTGCATATTATAGATTTATTAATCACTTCTCATTATTATTATTATTTTTTTGTTGTTATTCAAAACATTTTCATTTTTTTTATTAGCTTAAAGGAGAAATTCCTTTCCAGAACCAAAATTCACAGATAATTTACTCACCCCCTTGTCATTCAAGATGTTCACACGTTCTTTCTTCAGTTTAAAAAAAAAATAAAATTTTGAGGCAAACATTTTAGGATTTCACTCCATATAGTGGACTTCTATGGTGCCTGTGAGTTTAAACTTCCAAAATGCAGTTTAAATACAGCTTCAAAGGGCTCTAAACAATCCCAGGTGAGGAAGAAGGCTATCTTGTCTAGCTCTGCATCAACTCTGTGTATTCCGGTGCAAGATAGTTTAGGGTAGTTTAGTTTTTTTGACATACCCTAACTGTCTTAAACCAGAGTGCACATGCAGAGCTAGACAAGACAAGCATATGAGGTTAAAAAGAATATAAATTGTAAAAAAATTTTTAGAAATTAACAGATTGTTTTGCTAGATAAGACTCTTCTTCCTCAGCTAGGATCGTTTAGAGCCCCTTGAAGCTGCATTTAAACCACATTTTGGAAGTTGAAACTCACGCGCACCATTGAAGTTCACTATATGGAGAGAAATCCTGAAATGTTTTCCTCAAAAAACATACTTTCTTTAAGACTGAAGAAAGAAAGACATGAACATCTTGGATGACAAGGACTAAATTATCTGTAAATTTTTGTTCTGGATGTGAACTACTCCTTTAATGTTTATATTATTTAATAGTATATCCAGGGTGTGATTTGTCAAAAAAGCAGAGCGGGTGATGCTTTTGAAAACTTTTTTCTCTCTCCATAGGTGGAGGTTGACTCAACTCCATTAAGGCTATAGCCTAAGTAACCTAATATTAGTGTAATCTGTTATCAATGCACATTGTATACCCATTTATTTTAGGCAAGTATCAGATAATGAGTGTCATGTCATGAAATGTTTTTAATACGACAGAAACTGTCTAACGTGATCACATTTCATAAAAACATTGTAAGTTAGGCCTATTAATTGTAACGTTTTCCTTTGAAACAACAAATAAACTAAAGCGAGCAAAGATTACAGAATCATTGGAGCTTTTTGAAACTCTGAATCAGTAAAACACTGTGTCGCAAAATGATTCACTGTTTTGCAACACTCCAATCTGATCACAAATCATTTGATTCAGAATGGGACATCAAAGTGCGTATGGCAAATCATTTGATTCAGAATGGGACTTTAAAGCGCATATTGCGAATCATTTGATTCAGAACGTGACTTTAAAGTGTGTCTCGCGAATCATTTTTCAAAACGGGACTTCAAAGTGCGTATCGCAAATCATTTGATTTAGAACCGAGCTTTAAATCGCGAATCATTTGATTCAGAACTGGCTTTAAATCACGTATCGCGAATCATTTGATTCAGAACCGGCTTTAAATCACGTATCGCAAATCATTTGATTCAGAACTGGCTTTAAATCACGTATCACAAATCATTTGATTCAGAACCGGGATTTAAATCGCATATCGCAAATCATTTGATTCAGAACCGGGCTTTAAATCGTGAATCGCCAATCATTTGATTCAGAACCGGGCTTTAAATCGCATATCGTGATTCATTTGATTCAGAACCGGCTTTAAATTGCATATCGCGATTCATTTGATTCAGAACTGGACTTTAAAGCATGTATCGCAAATCATTTGATTCAGAACCGGGCTTTAAATCGCAAATCATTTGATTCAGAACCGGGCTTTAAATCGCGTATCGCAAATCATTTGATTCAGAGCTGGACTGTAAAGAGCGTATCGCGAATCATTTGATTCAAAATAGTGTGTATCGCGTGGTTCAGAATAGAATTTAGCGGGTTTGCGGGTGGGGACAAAAATAATTCAGCAGAGGCAAGGATGCATAAATCCCCCCCATCCCCCGGCAAATCGCACCCTGAGTATATCATACAAATTGCATTGCATGTTTGTGTCAACAAGCAAAAGTCTTCAGACTTAAATGTCCATAATATGTTGTCAGAGTTGTTTGTTTTTCTGACACACTGTCCTGTCAATGCCATCACCAGCATTTCTACATTCTGACACCTTTCTAAACTTTTCAATCATCATTGCTTGCTTTCCCAGGATTACCCTGCTGAAAATATGCTGGTTAGGTAGGTTTTGATGCTGATATGCTGGTTTAAGATGGTCCTTTGCTGGTTTATGCTGGTTCTTAGCTGGTCATGTGCTGGTCCTGCACCAGCATAGACTAGCAGAGGACCATCATAAACCAGCAAAGGACCAGCTTAAACCAGCAAAAACCTGCATACCAACATCAAAACCTACCTAACCAGCATATGTTGTTTTTTTCAGCAGGTTATTAATTAAATAATGAGTGTTGCCATGTAATGTTGATCACTGTAATTCACAATAATTTCTAGTGTTTAAATCTAGATCACTTCTTACTGCAAGTTCCCACTAACCCCAACCTGCACTGATCTGCTGCTTCAAAACAGCTGCTTCAGAAATACGCTTACTGTCGAATCTGGATGGGATTAGTTTTCCCAGAGGAGTTTGTTTTATAATTCTATAAAACACAAATTTACCTAATCACCTCAGAGAAAACTAGTCCTGTCTGAGTAGGGCTCTACAGTCTGCTTTAAATGCAAAATGGTGCAAATACACTTGAAAATCGCCTCCGGAGGGCCTTTAATGAGACGTTTTGATTTCTGATGCTGATCGCAGTGAATATATGAATGTGTGTGTGTGTGGGATGGAGGGTTGTGGCCCTATAGTCCTAACAGCACTGTCCCTCTCTCCCTGGCTGATGTCCCGTCCCGACCTCTGATGACTGACTGCTGCTGCCTGGGGTTGCTGGCTGTTGCAGGCAGGCCAGGTTTGTTGGACTGTCACTCGCAGCTCCGTCCGTCGCTGTTGCATGTGTCCCCCCCCCGCCCTTAGTGTGGCGCTGACTGATAGTGTGGAGTAAAAGTCATTTATGCTCACTCTGTGGATTTTAGGTGTCATTTGGCCGAGTGATGATGTCATAGTGTTAATGCTGTATAAGGAAACCACAAACACTGACATAGTCATGAATGTGCACTAATTGAGTATTAAAAGTTGCTTTTTTTATCTGAACAAACCCTTAACCCAAATTATTTAATTTTGTGTGTTACTTGTATTGCATAATTTGAAAAAACAAACAAACAAACAAACAAACAAAAAAGAGATCACCTTGGAAAATCACTCAACAATTCCCTGGAAAGCACCTAGAACATCCTAGCAACCACCCAAAACACTCATTGAACAACTTGCAATGCCCTAGAAGCCACTCCAAACACCCCAGGAACTGCATAGGAATGTGATAAAAAACAATGTAGCAACTGCATAGGAACACTACTGTAGCAACAACTGAGAATACCTAAGCAACCTTAGCGCAGCACCCTAGTAACCACCAAAAGCCTTTGGAATATCATAGCAACCAACTTGGTAACGACCTAACAACCACCCAAAAACCCTTCAAACCACTTGTAGTGCCATAGCAAACACCCTAGCAACTCTTTAACAGAACACCTTCGCATCCACAAAGGAAATGTGTAGCAACATGGTAAAAAAACACCTGAGCAACCACATACAGTAGATACACCCTAGCAACCACTGAAAACAAACCTAATACCCACTCAGAACGCCTTAGCAACCACATAGAAACACCCTGGCAACCACTTAAAACATCTTTAGAAACCACCTAGCAGCACACTAAAAAATCATTCAAACACCTTAGTAACCATTTAGAACCACCTAGCAATACAATAGTAACTGATTAGAACACCGTAGTAACCATATAGAAACACCCTGGCAACCACTGGGAACACACTTCTAGAAACCACTTAGCAACACACTAATAACCGTTTAGAACACCTTAGCAACCAAATAAAAACACCCTGGCAACCAATGAGAACACACCTCTAGAAACCAGCTAGCAACACACTAATATCACTCAGAACACCTTAGCAACCACATAGAAACACCCTAGCAACCAATGAGAACACACCTCTAGAAACCACCTAGCAACACACTAGTATCACTCAGAATACCTTAGCAATCACATAGAAACACCCTGGCAACCACTGAGAACACACCTCTAGAAATCACCTAGCAACACACTAATATCACTCAGAACACCTTAGCAACCACATAGAAATACCCTGGCAACCACTGAAAACACCTTTAGAAACCACTTAACGACACACCAATATCACTCATAACACCTTAACAACCAAATAAATACACCCTGGCAACCAATGAGAACACACCTCTAGTAACCACCTAGCGACACACTAATATCACTCAGAACACCTTAGCAACCACATAGAAATACCCTGGCAACCACTGAAAACACCTTTAGAAACCACTTAACAAACACACCAGTATCACTCAGAACACCTTAGCAACCACACAAAACCACCTAGCAACACATAAATAATTGCTCAACCACATAGAAACCTGGCAACCACCCACAGCAGCCTAGTGTCACGCGGAGTTGTATCTTCAGGATGTGCGTGTAGTTGCGTATGTGATACACTAGCATGCGCTGCTGGAGTCACAGTGAGTAGCATGATGGATATTGTATTTTTTATCAGGTTTATTCCATCTTCTCTCTTACACACACACACTCTCTCCTGTAGCGTGTGTGTCGTCACATGGCAACCTCATGGTTTTGTCCTTTTCAGCCTGCAGGTCATCCTCTGTTCACCCTTCATCCATCCATCCATCCATTTCCACAGCTGTTATTGATTCCCGTCCTTCCCGTCGCTCTTTCCCAGTCCAGATGGAGACACACACAAGTGTGTGTGTGTGTGTGTGTGTGTAATGATCTGTAGTGTGTCAGACACTAACCTGCACCTGTCCCTGTGTCTGCAGGCTAACCTGGTGGCGGCGTTTGAGCAGAGTCTGGCCCTCATGACGGCACGGCTGCAGAGTCTGTCAGTCACTTCTGAGCAGAAGGTCAGAAACAACACACTGCATATATAAATGTATATATACATTACAGGATTTATATATATATATTATAATTTTTTTTAAATAAAGCCATATTTATTTGCATTTCAAAAATGCAAGGCTTATTCACTGTTATTCTAATTTTAAAATACAGAGTTTGGTCTGTGAAATAATGTAAATAAGTTGAGTTTCTATGTATTTCTATCAGTAGTAAGTCACAGGGATGCATAAAAAACACAAATGGTAGCGTTTCATTAGAACAAACACGAAAAACAACCAGGGCACTTGTGTTGGATTTTAACATTTCTGGTTTCTGGTTTGTGAAAAGTTTCTGTTTTAACAGTGGACTCAGATTATGTTCATGTTTCATGTTTTAACATTCTAGTATAATGTTTAACTTATCATTTTAGGATTCTGAACTACAGGACCTGAGGGAAACAATAGTAGTCCTAAAGACCAAGAACACAGAAGCCCAGTCCTTGATTCAAGGGGCCCTCAATGTCCCTGAAACCACACCCAAAGGTTTTTATATATATACATTTATTCATTTTTGTGCATAAGGCATTCTTATGGTTTTTAGACTTTGCTAGACATAATAGAAGTGTCCGCTGAATGAACACTGCTTTGTTTTTTCTCAGAGCTGCAGATCGACCGGCAGAACTCATCAGAGAGCATCTCCAGTCTGAACAGCATCACCAGTCACTCCAGCGCCGGCAGCCTGAAGGAACAGGAGGCCAAGAAGAAGAAGAAGAAGAGCTGGGTGAGGATGTGAACAGCAAATGAAAGCCATTTCAGATGGTTTTATCTTGGGTTCATGCTGGTCCAGGCTGCTCATTTAGCTGATCTAATATGTGTAATGTAGATGTAGATTTTCTGTTCCAATGTTTCGATTAAGTATGACTGTGATCTCTTCCCTATGCTTCCCTGCTCCCTATTTTACAGGTCTATGAGGTGAGTCATTTTCCCAGCCCATCCCATCCACATCCTTCACAATCATAGCATACTTAAAGCTTCTAAAGAAACAATCAATATTTTATTTGCCATCGTGTTATGTGGTCAAAAACTCAGTCAATAAGTCTCAGCAAGTTCAAATTTCAGGTTTATAATCAGACTTATTTATTTAAAGGATGAATTTGTGTTTTAGTAGTATGCAATGACATATACTATACAATATATTAAAAGACATTATATCAATATATTAAAAGACATATTGACTGAAAATTAAGTGGTTCAAATGTCCTGCTACTCTCCATCATTTCATGCAGTCTTGTTTGATATGTGCTTTGTGATTAAAAGTGTCATAACTAATGCCTGAAACAAGCATATTATATTATTATGAACATTTTTCAGGGTTGATGCCATTGTTAAAAGCATGTCTCTTAGACAGTGTTATGTTACTATTATTTGAATTAAATAAAATTTAATTTAAAATTCAGCTTAATTCATTTAAATTTTCATTTTAGTAATTTTGTCATGTGCTTTTGTCATTTATGTCATTTATATATATATATATATATATATATATATATATATATATATATATATATATATATATATATTTCTATCTATCTTTAATTTATTTTTATTTCAGTGTTATTTTTTAGAATTGTTAGTACAACAACTTATTTGTTTCAGTTAGTCGCAGTAGTTTAAATTTAATGATTTTTATTAGATTTATTTTTAGTTTAGAAATGGACATCATTACATTGTACTACTAATGCTAGTTGAATGCTTTGCTTGAAAAAACAGTCTTGTTTCTTATTCAATCATTTTAGCTAAATGTAATTTTTTTTAATATCTTTTTTTTTTCAGTGTTATTTTTTATTTATTTATTTTTTTTTAGTTGTTGGTAGTTAGTTGCCAAGCCAGAATTTTCAATTTTCCTTTTAGTCATTTTATTTAATGTTTATATTTTTCATTTTATTTTATTTTAGTTACCAAAACGATTTGTAATAGTTTTAGATCCAGTTTTTGAGAAATAGACTTCATTACATTGTACTACAAATGCAAGTTGAATGCTTTGCTTGAAAAAAAGGCTTGCTGGAATATTTTAGCTAAATACATTAAGATGTGCCATTGCAAACACATCAAATCATATATCCATCCGCTGTGATTTTTGTTTAGCTTTTTTCTGCCATTATGAATCCAAACCATCTACATTAACATACTTGTTTTTAAAAGGCTCTCAATATGAAGTAGTTGCTTTAGTTAATCCTAATTTCTCCTCTATATATAGTTGAGGAGCTCCTTCAACAAGGCCTTCAGTAAAAAGGGATCCAAAGCGCCATATGCAGATATAGAGGAGATCGCAACGCCAGTCACATCCGCCCCATCTTCACCCAAAATCCAACATAATGTGGATAATATCTCTGGAAATGCCTCGACTTCAACATCGGGGTAGGAAATACAATTGTTGATGTTCTTCACTAGATGATTTGAAGTATTCAGCATCCACTTTTGTAGTTATACATTTGATGTTGGAATTCACGGCAGATCGTGCGACGGCCGTGAGGAGACTGAGCATGATGAGAAAGTGGTGTCAGACTTACGCTCTGAATTATGGGAGAAAGAGCGCAAGCTGACGGACATCCGTTTGGAGGCGCTGAGCTCCGCCCATCAGCTGGAGCAGCTGCAGGAGGCCATGACCAACATGCAGGTGTGTGATTGTGTGAGTGATTTCATACTGGCTAATAATAATAATAAATATAGCTGCAAGCAGCGATTGCCAGGGTTCAAGTGCTTAAGGCATTCATGCATATAAGGAAAAAGATATTACATATTATTTAGCAAGACTGTCCTCACCTAAGTCAATTAATAAAAAAGCTTTTTTTGCAAATCCAGGTCATTTACCATAGAAATATGATGTTTTAGTGCCAGCTGTGATCCGATCCCCTTAAAACTTTGCATGCTTGCTTAGAATCACCTGTCGCTCAGCAGGTTTTGTGAAATTTTGAGTTTTACTTTAGACTTTGTAGGTTTTTGGTAAATTCAGACAGACCATTTTTCTAAACAACCCTGTTGTAGCTTCCCAAATGGCAAATTTAAAAAAATTGATAACTATTGTCCTAGAAAGTCCAGAGAATTGTACTGCACATCTTTACATCTTTACATCTTCTCAATCATTTCACAGACGATTTGATTGACAGCAGTGGTACTAGAGGCAAAGTTGTCCTCTTATAGCGCCACCAGGTGGCCAAGCTTCATGATTTTTGTCAGTGCATAAGTGCACTGAGTTTGGCAGAAGATATCACTTTCAGTCCAGGAGTTACAGGCATTTTACTACAAGTGGCCCTACCCCTTTAGAATGTTTTGGCATCCCTTTGCAACAGTAAGTCGAAAGTTTAGCACTTTTTTTTGATAATTATTGCTATTTGTTCAGAGGATCTTTCTGCACCAGTTTGCTTGCGATCAGGTGTAAAACCTAGGGCTAGTTCACAAAAGTAGGTTTTTAACGATTTGGCAGCAGAGGTTCTAGAGGCAAAGTTGTTCAAAATGAGAAGTTTTTCCCTCTTATAGCGCCACCAGGTGGCCAAGCTCCTGCGACTTCAGATTGAGCTCTTACTTAAGTGCACTGAGTTTGGCGAAGATATCTCATTCCGTTCAGGAGTTATAGGCATTTTACTAAAAGTGTCCCTGCATTTTGGCGTCCCTTTGCAATGGTCGAAACTTTTTTTTAATATTCGCTTCGATATTCGACATTCGTTCTAAAGAGAATCTTTCTGCACTGGTTTGGTTCCGATCGGGCGAAAAACCTAGGACTAGTACGCAAAAGTAGGTTTTGAAAAAAATCCAAAATACCCCAAAATTTTGGCAGGCTCATGATCGAATCTGATTGCTGTAGCGCCCCCGTCAGGCAGCTTGGGGTGAATACTACCATCCCTCCAAGTTTTAAAGTCTCTACGACTTACGGTTTGGTTTGCACAATCAGTTTTACCCGGAGATCGCTGATCCGTGACCATTCTAACAATTACAATAGGATATCACCGCAACGCGCTTGAACCCCTAATGAACTAAACTGACATTTAATGTGTAATACTTGCATTTCTTTCTTTATTTTTTAAATCGTTTAATAAATGCATTGACAGATGACGGTGGAAAACCTGAAGGCGGAGAATGACCAGCTGAAGACGGGTGGCCCCTCCTCCAGACCACCAAGCTCTACTTCCCAGTCCTCTGGGCTCGGCTCAATGGGTGTCTCATCACCACGTCAGTCGGTGTCGTCTTTCGGCAAAACCGGCCAAAATGAGCCTTACCCAGGTTTACACATTTACGCACAGAGATTTCATGTAGAAAATGTGTGGTTTTCACATCCAAACGCTCTTAAATTCGTCACATTCTTACTGTAGTTTCCATTTATCTCACAGATGTCTTTCAAAGCCCCACCGCGACTTTGCAGAAGGACGAAAGTCTCGTCAGAGTGTTGGTTCGCATACCCAATCAGCATCTATTTAAAGACGTGAGTGCTTTACACAAGCGTCTTCGTCCTCATGAGTCAGCTGATAATTAAATTCTGAGTAGACGAGCCACATACTAAATAGAATACAATTGTCATTGCATTATTTTTGTTCTGTGTATTACATTTTCTCTATATAGTGGCCTATTTAAAATGTTTTGAATTAGCTTTTTTTATATTTTTCTTTTAAATTTCAGTTTAAGTCATTTAGTCATATACACTACCAGTCAAAAGTTTTTGGACAGTAAGATTTTTTAATTCTTTTTCAAGAAGTCTCTTCTGCTCACCAAGCCTGCATTTATTTGATCCAAAATACAACAAAATCAGTAATATTGTGAAATATTTTTATTATTTAAAATAACTGCTTTCTATTTGAATATATTTTAAAATGTAATTCATTAAATCAGAATATTAGAATGATTTCTGAAGGATCATGGGACAGGAGTAATGATGCTAAAAGTTCTATTAACTTTAAAATCACAGGAATAAATTACATCATTAAAAATCTTACTGTCAAAAAACTTTTAACTTGTAGTGTATGTAGTTTAAATGTATTTTTATTTCAACTTTTAATCTAATATATATTGTTTATTTCAGCTTTATTTTACTTAACATTTTATGTTGTTGTTATATTTGTAGTATTTTAAAATAATGTTATATTGAAATAAAGAAAATACTAATATTTAATTATTAATTTTCTAATATTTAAAAAATGTTGAATGTAATTATTTCAATAAATATATGTGTAACAACTGTAAACAAACTGTAATGTCTCATTCAGGAGGTGAAACAGCTGGAGTTTTTCATTGGCGCGGTTAAAATCTGCGGACGGACTGACTGGTTTTCTCTGGACTCTGCAGTTATCCAGGCTTTTAAAGTAAGTGCTGTCTGCAGTCTTCTGAGAGACAGAAACATCCACACATTTAAACGCAAAATAAATCACACTTTGAGAGTGTGTAAAGCTCTTCTTCGGTCCACATGTGTCTGTAGGAGTATTTAGCGGTGGTGGACCCCAGCTCCAGTCTCGGTCTCTCTCAGGACTCCATCTACAGCTACAGCCTAAGCCATCTGAAGAGGGTTCTGGGAGCTCAGCCTCCAGAGACACCGCCTGTGCGTCTCTACACCAAAGGCTCGTCCTGCATCAGTGTGGCTCTGAAAGGTCAGTGTGCTGAGGTTAGAGGGTGACAATGGAATGGTACATGCACATGTCAACTCAAACCATACATTAAATACTGATTGATGAACACATCTGTAATTATAACATGTCACGTCTGTTATACATTTTATTATTAGAAATACATTTTTGGTTTTTATTAAATTGCTATTTTAAATTGCAATAATATTTCATAATATTACAGTTTTTTTCTGTATTTTTAATCAAATAAATGCAGCCTTGGCAAGCAAAAAAGACTTCAAATCTTAGTGATCCCAAACTTTTGAGCGGCAGTGTGTATATGTATGTATTTTTATATATATATATATATATATATATATATATATATAGAGAGAGAGAGAGAGAGAGAGAATTATTATAAAAACTAATAATTACAAATTTCTTATTTTTACAAAACAATATATTATTATGAAAAGTTGTTGTTATTATATAGACACATAAAATACTTTTAAATACTTTGAAGTTTTACACATATTTACCATTGTCATTGTGTTATTTTATATCAATTTAGTTTATAGTACTTTATATTTTTTTGTCATTTTCATAATTTTTTTAATTACATTTCTATTAGTTTTAATTTGTTAACTTTTTATTTCAGTTTTACTTCAGATGAAACTTATTTTATTTCAGATGTCAAAGCAGCATTTCATATTTGATATATTATTATTATTATTATTATTATTATTAGTAGTAGTAGTAGTAGTAGTAGTAGTGCTGGGCAACGATTAATTGTGATTAATAAAAAGTTTTGGTTTATATAATATGTTTGTGTACTCTGTATATTTCTTATGTATATATAAAGATGCACACATACAGTATATATTTTGAAAATATTAAGATATTCATCTAATTTATATTTAATATATAAACATAAATTTTTTTTTACACAATAATAATAAGAGGTTTTGTGTTTATGTACAGCACTATTATTATATGCACACTGGTTAATGATACTAATACTACTACTAATAGTGTTACTTTTACATATTTTATATATATGTTATTTTTATTTCTATAATTTTACATTAAATAAATGCTTAATTGTGGACAATATTATCCTTTATTTCCCACACCTGAAATTTCTTTCATTTACAGTTACAATTTGTAACAGCGCTCCATGAGTTTTCAGTTGTTACTGTCCATAAGTCAAAGCTCTAACACTTTTTGTTTCAGTATTTTTCCATATAAACTGAGACATTATTTTTCGATTTCCATCTTCAGTAACCATCAGCAAACAATGCAAACACCACAAGCAGCACTGTGGTGTGAATGAGGTGTTTCCATAGCTCAAATCCCCAAGAGAAGAGCAATATAGCGCTAATGTTTCTCAGTCTAACTGCAGCCAGCAGGAGGTGTGATTGAACAGCAGAACGCTGCCGCACACCTACAATCCCATCATTCCTGAGCTTGCATCTGATATATGACCCAGGGAATTGGGGCCATTACCCAGACTCCTCTGGGCTTGGTCTAGGCGTTATTTTAAGCGCTTGGCTGCAACTCTGCGTTGTTTATTGAGGTGGTGTGATGCTGTAGACCACCCAGACTAAAGAAAACACAGTCATTTGCCTGTTCTCTCATGATGAAAATGTGTGTTCCCTCTTTTCTGAGTGTGATTTAATCCTGCACTGCAAAAAAAACACACTCATACACTCTTAAGATTTCAAAAACAGCCTATATTTGTTAAAAAAAAACAGATTAATATATTAATGATATTAAGAACAGATAATGCAATAGTGTATTTTTTTCCCATTGATACTATATATAAATATATTGCACACTATATTTTTTTCGATACTTGATGATTTTGACATTTTATTTCATACCCACTGTTGTTCCTGTATGCAGGACTGAAGGAGAAGTGTGTGGATGTTCTGGTGTTTGAGACGCTCATCCCCAAGCCCATGATGCAGCATTACATCAGTCTGCTGCTCAAGCACCGGCGGTTGATCTTATCGGGTCCCAGTGGCACAGGGAAGAGCTACCTCACCTATCGCCTCGCTGAATACCTGGTGGAGCGCAGCGCTCGAGAGGTTACGCCTGCCATCATCGCCACCTTCAACATGCACCGACAGTCCTGCAAGGTATGCAGAGCAGCCAAAACACAGACACCTGAATATACACTGTATTGCAGAAAGTATTGGGACACCCCCTTCTAATGAACAGGTTTGACTACTTTAGTAATTTCCATGAGTACTAATCTTAATGTTTAAGCATATAATGATATTCTAGGGAATTTTATAGCAAACGTTTGGACAAGACCCTTTTTTATTTTAACATGACAATGCCTGTGTGTATAAGGCAAGGTTCAGTCAGTGTGGAAGAACTTGACTGGTCTGCATAACCTACTATAAATATATTTACTATAAATATTTTTAAAAATGAATAATGACGTCTTTAACTGTCTTCTGCACAGCTACTTTACAGCTGAAATTGAATTTGTTTCAAAACTAATGTATGTGACCATAGACCACAAAACCAGTCTACAGATTAAGTACAGGTATATTTGTAGCAATAGCCAACAATACATTGTATGGGTCAAAATAATCAATTTTTCTTTTATGCCAAAAATCATCAAGATATTAAGTGAAGTTCATGTTCCATGAAGATATTTTGTAAATGTCTTACCGTAAATATATAAAAACATCATTTTTGATTAGAAATATGCCTTTATGTATATGCCTATGACTGTAATTTGAACTTTAAAAGAACTTTAAAGGCAATTTTTTGTATCAGATTGCAGATTTTCAAATATCTATAAATCTCAATAAAAAAAAGTAGGGTCACATGTTTTGTAAAATTACCACTGTTATTTCTTGTTTGTAACTGTGAATGTGCTTGGAAACAATCTGTGTTGTATAAAGTGCTATTTAAATAAATGTGTTTCGATTTGACTTGACATAGCCTCAATGTTTTTCGTCTTTTTATCCCAATAGGACCTTCAGCTCTATCTGGCCAATCTGGCCAATCAGATCGATCGTGAAAGCAACACAGCTGAAATCCCATTGGTTGTCATCTTGGATGATGTGCATGATGCAACATCCCTCAGTGAACTTGTTAATGGTGCTTTAACCTGTAAATATCATAAATGGTAAGTTTAAAGTCTACACCAAAATAACTAGTGAGTTTTCCAGTCATTTTAAAAGAGCTGTTTTGTTGTTCTTTTTCAGTCCATATATAATAGGGACAACAAATCAGCCAGTGAAGATGACCCCTAACCATGGCCTACACCTCAGCTTTAGGTGGGTACTGACAGACTGTACACAATGTCCTTTTGGCTTCCTGTCAAGCGTCAGCGAGAAACAGCTGTGACCTGTTGCTCCATTCTGGTTGAGGATCATGTGCTTTTGTTTTGATTGTCACTTAACATGTGCTTGCCTTCACACTACCTATATACTGTAAAAGGATGCCTAATTGTTGTATTTTATAATGTTAAAAATTTGTATTTTATTATGCTTTAGGCCCACCTAACTCAATTTTTTCAAAGTTAATAAGAAAAAAGCAGTTCTAAGCATAGATGTGCTAGTTTTATTTCTCTCGTGTCACTCTTCAATCTCTTTTTCTAACATAAAATATATCAAATTATTTCACTTCAAATATAAGTTGCATTTTTTTATTTCATAAGAAGCCATTATAAGCAGGGTAATATACAGTCAGCTGGTCATTATACTAAAAGAAAGCTCTTCAGGATAGTGTAAGACCTTAATCACTATGTAGAGGTTTATTTTTACAGAATGACAGACTGACTATACATTAACTTTTATATTTTTACACACACATTTATAATATAATAGGGTTTAATGTAATCAAAGCAAATAAGATATAAACAAAATTGCTGAAATAAATGTTTATTAGTGAAATATTTACTTAAACTATTTAAATGTAATTTATTAAATTTCAGCATCATTACTCCAGTCACAGTGTCACATGATTCTTCAGAAATCATTCTGATTTGCTGCTCAAGAGAAATTACTTCCGTTTGTTGAAAACAGTTGATCTTTCACTGTTTTTGTTCACGATTTTTTGATGAATAGAAAGTACAAAAGAACAGCATTTACTTGAAATAGAAATTTTGGTAACATTATAAATGTATTAACTGTATTTTTTGAGCAATTTAATGCATCCTTGCTGGTTAAAAGTATTATAAAAAAAAACTGACCCCAAACTCAATTTTCATATTTGTTTTCTATATTTCCTCTATACAGGATGGTGACATTTTCCAATAACGTCGAGCCAGCAAACGGGTTCCTGGTACGTTACTTGCACAGAAAGCTAATGGAGGCAGAGGATCCCAGGAGCGTAAAAAATGAAGATCTGCTGCGAGTGCTGGACTGGGTTCCAAGACTCTGGTACCACCTCCACACTTTCCTGGAGAAACACAGCACCTCTGATTTCCTCATTGGTAATTTTCATCATTATATCAGTACCATATTGGATTAGAATGAGGAGGCATTTAATTCAATAACAAGCTTGATGTGCCTAATAAAGTGAGTGTGTCCAATCTGTGTTGCCGTAGGTCCCTGCTTCTTCTTATCTTGCCCGGTTACGGTAGAGGATTTCCGCACTTGGTTTATAGATCTTTGGAATCACTCAATCATCCCATACCTACAGGAAGGAGCCAAAGATGGCATTAAGGTGGGTCAAAGGAAAAATAAGCAACCATTTTACCTGTCCATCGGAATGCTGCTTCCTGACTGTTCGAGTGGGCAGTTTTTAGGCTGAATGAGTGTAAATGTGTGCGTCTGCAGGTTCACGGTCAGAAGTCGGTGTGGGAGGATCCGGTGGAGTGGGTCAGAGGATCTCTGCCCTGGCCTTCTGCTCAGCAAGACCAGGCCAAACTCTTTCATCTGCCTCCCCCGAGCACAGGACCTGGCAGCCCCAGTCAACCAGGAGACGATCGGCCACATAAGGAGACGCCGCCCAGCTCCGTCGAGTCAGATCCACTGGTCAGTGTGTGGATTAGGGCTGTCAGTGTAATAAATTCTAAAAGTAAAAAACATATATAAATACACTATATTGCCAAAAGTATTGGGACACCCCCTTCTAATGAACAGGTTTGACTACTTTAGTAATTTCCATGAGTACTAATCTTAATGTTTCAGCATATAATGATATTCTAGGGAATTGTGTTCTTCTAGTTTTATAGCAAAAGTTTGGACAGGACCCTTTTTATTCTAACATGACAATGCCTCTGTGTATAAGGCAAGGTTCATAGATAAATGTTTGATTCAGTCAGTGTGGAAGAACTGATTGAATCAGTGGAAGTCCTAATCCCATCTGAACACCTCTGGTGTGACTTTAAATGCAGACCTTGAGCTTTTGAGCTTTTTGTATTTCCATCTCTGTTGCTTCAGTTTTGGAAGTGTCTGAAATGACTGTACCCATATGCACAACTCATTTGTGTTTGGTGATGAGTTTTTGGCTCAAGGTCTGCATTTAAAGTCACACCAGAGGTGTTCATCTGAGATTAGGACTTGGCTTTATGCAGACCAGTTAAGTTCTTCCACACTGACTGAATCAAACATTTCTATATAAACCATTGTCATGTTAGAATAAAAAAAGGGTTCTGACCAACCTTTTGCTATAAAATTAGAAGGACACAATTCCCTAGAATAGATAGATAGATTTTAATACTTAATGTGATTTTTGTATAGACTATTGAACAATTCAGTGTAAAACAATAGTAAATTTAAAATCAAAATTTAATGTCTAATGTTAAAATGTGTGCTTTTATTGTAACCTTTTCCCTTTAAATACTTTGGTCAGTTCAAGAATAATTTATTCAATTTTATATTACTAATTTGAAAGAGCAGTTTCATGTCTATCCTTGTATTGTTTAACTTTTCAAGGTTGGAAAAAGCTAAAAAAAAAATGTATGCATTACAATATTGCTTTACTCCCTAAAAAAACTAATTTATGTTGCATTTTACTGTGTTTATTCATTTTGAGGAATACTGAATCTGTTTTTTTTTTAGAACTAAAATCTAGAATCTAGAAATAAAGTAACATCTCACTCCTGATTTCAGTCAATCAGCTTTCAGTCAGTGTATAAAAAAAATAACTGCCATTACTTATTTAAAAAAGTAACTCAGAGTTTATTGTAAATGAAAAATTAATGCGTTACTTTACTAGTTACTTAAAGTAATTTGATTACAAATCTTGCGTTACTTGTAATGTGTTACCCCAACACTGGATGGGTTTCAGAAAGTAATTAGTAATAAGTTATGCAATACTTTTTTAGAGAAAGTAATGAGTACGGTAATCTAATTACACTATTGAACATGCCATTAGTAGCTAGTGATTAATTACTTTTTTAGAGTATCTTACCCAACACTGTTTTAATATATGCACAATTCGAACCTTAGTTCATTCCTTAGTGCATAAACAGTCATTAAAACAACTAAGTACTGAATATGAATTTAATAGCTTCCCCCATCTAACATCTAATTATTTCCTCATTCCTGTATTCTCTGCTCTTTTCCCAGATGGCGATGCTGTTAAAACTACAAGAGGCTGCCAATTACATCGAGTCACCAGAGAAAGAAACAGATCCAAAACTCCCTCCTCTCTGAACATCCGACTGGCATTTCCATCGTCTCCTCCATCTCTCCTGACACCCATGTCGAGGTCCAAACTCCAACAGCTGCCCCACACCTGCAGATGACACTGTACTGTTATTATAAATGCTGTTAGTGCATTTCACCCACTCATTTATCATATTATCCATCCCACCTTTTTCGTTTCAATCAAATGTCCCTTACAGAAAAGTACTGTGGTGGTTCAGTGATGGTAATACCGTGGTACTTTCTCATATGGGTGGGTAGTTGACTTGTTCTGCAGTATGACATGCTATACAGCCTTTTTAAACAGCATTTTGCTCTTTTGAAGTTATTATGCATGCAGCATGCATAATAATGAGCTCTTATGAATTGTAAGACTACATGGAGTATTTGTACTTCTAAAAACGGATATGTTGCACCTCAGGACTTTTAAAATGAACAAGTGATGGCAAAAATAGTGGTTAAGAGAAAAGAAACGCATTACTGCAGTTTTCCATATACATGCATTTATTTAAACCTTTGCAAAATAGTTTAAATCTTATTGGTGATCCATATAACTATCCATATACCATGGTGCTGAGTAAATAACATGGTATTATCTTGTTTACCATGGTACTTTTATGTAAGGGCTTGCAAAATCACTATTTTGTCATGAAATGTAATGCTTTCTCCAAAAACAATGACAAAAATGATCATTTTATAGCACTTCTATCTGCATATTTCCGTTTACGGACACTTTAGTATGTATGTAATTCTCTTTGCGGGAACCTTTACTGTTCCACTGCTGCCCATATTAACAACTCAACGATCCAGGTGCTAAAATCACTAGTGTGCAAACGTGACTTCATCTCGCGGTCATGAATAAGAGCCAACATGGGAGATATTGGGAAATATTATGCGTCTCGGTTTAATGATGTAACACTTTACAGGCCACTTTAGCCTGTGCTGCTTTTTGTACGTTTAATTTCTTTCACATTTGAATACGGCCAAAGCATAAGATTGGTTAACCCCAGAAACACTTATGCAGACTGCATTACACCTTTTCTTCCTCTTTGTAACACAATGAATGCCTTATAACAGATTTAAAGTGTGCTATCATGTTCCCTTTGCACTCTGTAGGGGGCAGATCAGAACTGAATAGCCACCTTTCAGTTAACGAGACTGATTCTGAATTAAATTGGCAATGAACAGGATGCTGGATTGGAATTAGATTTCAAATGAGAGGAATTTACTGAATTGCAATTCTGCATCCTGTTTTAAAAGGCACTTAAACCTGATAAGGGGAAGCATCCTTAAAATTAAAGCTTGTTCCCTCAAAAAAAAAAAAAATTCCGCAAAAGCACCCCAATAACACGCTGCAAAAATAATTTGCATTCTGAGAGACGTCCTGACCACAAACGGACCATTTTTGTGCACTTTGATTTACTGTAATGGTACTGTAGAGACGTTTTACTTGGCTTTGACACTGAGCTCAGGGGTTTGGTTATCTCAGGCCTCTAATTAGATTCAACACAGCTACTTTCTCAGTTACTGCTCTCTTTGTAGCAAACGGTGCAATGTAGAAAACCAAATACTCAGTGCTTTATTCAGTACGAGCCTTTTAGTTGATGAGATGATCGCCCCAATAAAGTGCACACGCATACGAAGACGAAGATTATTTGGTGCTATCCAGTATCGCTATTGGAAAACAACTTGGTTTAGCAAAAATCTCACTTGACATCCTATAGCCTTAGTCTTGTGGCATTTAAGGGCATCTTTAGGTACAACCAAGTGATCATTTTATTTATACCTTTTATCCTTTTAGTGGTAGTCTTAGAGGTGTAAGCATTAAGTTTCTTTAGACGTAGCTTAGTCATCACACTAAAAATCATTATGTCAAAGTAAATCAACCTCATTTTTAACGGTATTCTATAAACATATCAAACTGCACAGCATTTCTCTGAAGCTTGCGATTCATATCAAACGTCGGCAGTTCTGTTGAAACACTAATGAGAACATCCTCAACGCTCGCATAGAAGAGGACTCGCTCACAGAAAGCAGTGGTGGACCAGTAATTTCCCATCTTTGTACCTGAAACTAGTATCCAAACATGCATGTAGATAAGATCCGGGCTACTGAATTAAAATATAACTCGAATCATTCCATTCCTTTCTATTCATCTATACCGCATTATCATTGCTCTACAGTGTAAATATGACTTTCGTAGTTCCTTCTGCAAGAAATGAGGGTTTGTGGAGTTTATTAGCCAAATAGAGAGACTCGTAACTTTCAAGATGGCAAAACGATATTGTTTTTTTTTTAGCCTCCTTGAGTTGCGCCGCTGCTGCTGCTTCAAGTCTAATATGTGACATTTATATTTGATTACATTCCAGACATAAGACAGTGTGTCAATGGCTTTTGTTGCTCATCTGCTGAAGATCACACCGATTTTGAATCTGGATGAGTGAATAAAGCTAATCATTGAGGGAATAAATCTCATCAGCAGCTATTCTTCTTTTAAAAAGACGCTTATTAGTGTGACTTAAGCCGCTGTACACTGTCTGCATCATGTTCCTGGTTATTGTGCCTGTAACCGTGTGATAGCTGTGCTGTGTTGTGCAAAGTCCATTTAATGCGACAATTCAGCAACTTTTTACTGTCTACTTTGTCTGTCCTGGAATTGTAATGACAGCACATTGACTGGTAAAACTGGATTTTTACATCGATTTCACTGTCTGTCACTCATGAGCTTTGGTTTGTGTCGTCTTCTGTTGTTAATTTCACTCTTAATGCACCTTTTTATGTGGACTATATTGTTGCAATAATTTGTCATGTGTGTTAAACAGAGTCAGGTACTCCATGGGATAAAGACTTTGGGTGATTGTATGCCTTGATGGTGCTGTGTTGAGGTCTTGGGCAACTCTTAAACAAACGGATCTTTAATATCAAGTGGTTAAATGTAAAAATATAAAGCTTTTACAGATGCAAAGTGGTGAGAAGTTGCTGAATCGTCCCTTCACTTCATGCAATGCTTGATATTGATTCAAAAGTCCAATACTATTGCATAAAAGGTCATATGACGGTAGAAGATGTAAGTTACAATGTGCAATGGGTTTCTAAATGTCGTAAACGCATGTCACCTTAGTGTGAAGCAGAATTACGGATGTGTTCTACCTAATTTGGGGTCGTATAAAAAGGAATGATATTGCTTTCTTTTTATTGTACCGTCCCCCCCAAATGATTGTTTGTACGACCTCGGTTCCATTTTGTACAGAACGTTATAAATGTAAACATTGTACATAGCGTGGCCCTGCATTTGCAACAACAATCATTTACGAAAAAACACATAATGTCATTAAGAAGACTTGTGCTTTTGTTACCAATGGAGTGGCCCAGTACACGAGAACTGGCATGCTTCGGATGTTCGTGATGACCACCAAGACGTTGTCCATCTGTCATAATAAAACCACAACGTTCGTTAAGTGTGTTCTTTGTCGTGTCTTATGTTTTTACATGCTGGAGTTCAAGTACACAGAGTACAAAATGTTTTGTGTACAATGATTAAATTATCAAGTAATTTGATTTAGCATCTTGTAGAAGGTCTGAGGACACACAAATGCCAATGTTTACAGACATGTGGGTAAATAGACCGAAACACAATTATATGTAAAACTATAATTAAATAAGGTAGGTTTACATATATGTGACCCTGGACCACAAAACCAGTCATTAGGGTCAGTTTTTGGAAATTGAGATTTATAAATCATATAAACGCTTATTTAAGTTTTTGTTTGTGTGGTTTGTTAGGACATGACAATATTTGTTTTAGATACAACTATTTGAAAATCTGGAATCTGAATCTGAAGTGCAAAAAATCTAAATATTGAGAAAATCACGTTTAAAGTTGTCCAAATTGTCTGATTTCCTCAATACTTTGATTTTTTTTGCACCCTCAGATTCCAGATTTTCACGTTGTCTATATCAAATATTGTCGTATCCTAACAATCCATACATCAATGGAAAGCTTATTTTTTTCAGCTTTCAGATGATGTATAAATCTCAATTTCAAAAATTGACCTATATTACTGGTATTATGGTCCAGGTTCACATATATATGTTTTGTTTTATGTTTTAAAATATTTAAATGGTGTTTCAGTATTATGTAATTTGTTGAATTCATTTTCTTTATGCACAATATTTTTTTATCTTATGATTTTTTTGTTAAATATGCCCTGCTTTTGTGACATTCGCTCTAGCATTTGCAATAAATAAAACGTGCATTTTATTGCTAGTTACCACCTTATGCAAACGGCATTTCTGTGTAGCTTATATTTAGCAAATGGTTGTTTGCTACAGGTTGTTTTTCATGTCAGCGGGTTAAAGCGACCTCAGTAACGTGATTTTTGCGAATTTTTCCAGGGGAACCCACCAAAAAACATGTATTTTACCCTCCAGAACGGGACCCCCTCCAAAACGCGATTGGGCTAGATTTGAGTAGCAATTGGGCGGGTTTTGTTGTGAAAACCTGGCAGCTCTGATACCCACCTTATTTTTCACCTAAGAGCGGGGACACAGCCATTTGTAAATTGTATGGGTCTGGCTTCCAGTCTCATCCGCGTCCTGACATTTTTATCTGTACAAAAATTTTGCTGATTGATATTGCAATTTGGTGCATCTTACCATATTATTTTAATGTATTGTCTTGATTATGAACAACCTGGTTTGTAGTGCAAACAGCTTTACCATTTACTGCAAGTTGTTATTTTTCTCGTGAACACAGGCTTACTTCCGCGTTAAATCGGTAAGAAAATAACAAGAATAACATTGTATGATACTGTTTGCACTACAAAACAGTGTGTTTATAATTAAGATAATAAAATAATATGGTAAGACATAACAATCTGCAACATCAAACAGCAAAACCAGCTGTTTTGTAGAGCTAAAATTAGCTTGCCGCTGATGAGACCGGAAGTCAGACCTGTAAAGTTTACAAATGGCCGCGCCCATTCACGGTCTGACTCACTTCTAATAATCCACACTTTAAAGTTAGCTACTAAAGCATTTGTATAGTTGAAGTCTGCAATTTGTAATTCGTGGAATTAAATCGGTTTAGTATGTACTTAAAACGCCCCTCTAACCACTCTTCTTATCGACATTGACACTCCTGTGAGTGTACAAATACAGCTGAAGTGACCGTGATGCTGAGAGCTCCGTTCGCTCCCTCACTAGTCACTTGAAACTCTCGAGGGGAGGAGTTGAGCAGCGCCACATGCCTTAGGCTATAAATCTGGGGTGACCCATCTTCAGACTAAGCCGAAGGACTTACTAGGTCAGAGGGATCCCTGAAGCGGACAAGCATGCCGGCAAAACCAGCCCCGATAAAGAAGTCGGCTAAGGCCGCCAAGAAGGAGGAACCCGCACCGGCACCGGCACCCGCTCCCGCGCCCGAGCCAGCGCCCGAGCCCGCACCTGCACCTGAGCCCGCCCCCGCCGAACCAGCACCCGCTGAACCTGCCCCCGCCGAAGCTGCCCCAGCGGAGGCCGCCCCAGCTGAGGCACCTCCTGCCGAAGCCCCACCTGCTGAAGCTCCACCAGCCGAACCCGCTGCAGGTACTGAGTGTGTATTGGAGATCCCAAACTTGCTAATGGATTTAAAAAGTGCATTCTGAATGGATACCTTTATTGGATGAACTGTACATACAAGATATTGTTCCAAGAGGAAAATCAGTCATATTGCAGTAAAACTTCTAAAGAAAAAATAAGAATTTATAATTTGCATAAACAGTAATGATAATCCAGTCACGGTGATGTTTTAATTCCATTCTATGAGAGCTTTTTTAGGTTCTAAAGATAGGTGTCATTTTCTTAATGCAAAATTGTTTCTTATCTTTTCTTACAATGATTTTTATGAAATATGACCCTGCTTCTGTAAGATCCACTCTATCATTTGTAATAATAAATGCAAACAAACACGCACACTATTAACACATGCATGTTATGCCATTTAACAATTACCTCCTAATGCATGAGAACTCATTGCTACTAGAGCCAAGAACTCTTGGTAGCTACTTGGAAAACGTCTGACTACAGCTGATGGTTTAAAAAAAAACACCAGTGAGCGTTTACACCTGTTAACCTCTCCTCACTTCCACACTATACTGATCTTACCAGCTGTTCCCTCTGACCTACTCGACGCCTATTCTGCTCCTTTTGCTCTAGTTTAAGTGTGTGTTTGGTTTCCAGGAAAACCTTATGCCTAATATTTAACTATTTGTCTTAATTTATTTATTCTAACTTTTTAGATTAAAATGCATTTTTCCAAAACACCACAAAAGCCATCATATTACTACTGGTATTTACCTTATATAATGGTATAATGAAGAATTATTAGTTGCACAAAAATGAGTTGCATCCAGTGTCTGCAAAGCAGAAATCTTAACATGAGCTTCTACAGAAGCCCAATTACTATAATGTGTGATCGTTCACATTATAATCTTTTCTGCTCTCTAACAAAAGCAAAGCATGCTTTTCACCACCTGTACAATTATTATTTTAACACCAGCTATGTCCACAAGGCCTTATAAGCCGGAGGTATTTAGAGCTTGTGGCAAACGCAGACAACTCTATTTACAGTCCCACAGAGAGCTTTAACACAATGCATGAAGAAAATAATAAATATTTAACTATGATGTTTTAATTAGTGAGCCTGGCCTTTTCCACTCACAAGGTAAGTGTATGTTCAAGGGGAATTCTTCGGTAGAAATAATCTTGATATTAAATGAAATAATGATAGCATAAACAACATCAGCGGTGCAGAAAAAAGAATGAATATAGATGATGTTCATCATTTTGTGTGCAGTTTATATGCTATCACTAAATTATTTCATTTCGTATTGTTTATACAAGGTGTAAATATACTAAAAATGAACTTTAAACAGATAATGTGCACTATTGATCCAGTCGGACTCCATTATCTGTGGATACCAGGAATCTTGAAATGACCAAATATTGTTTGACGTATCAATGTGTACTTGTTTCTGGTTTCTGTTTTTAAAAATGTATATTCTGTGCATGCACAAACCTGGAATATTTGGTCCATTCGAACATTTTACTAACAATAAAAATGATTTGCTGGCCACATCGCATAACGCTGCTGAGGCCCCGCTAATGGTAAACAGCTATTTTAAATATATTTGACGCACTGCATTTGCACAGTACTGAAAAAGTCAACTTGAAAGACAAAATGTTTGCAACCCAATTTAAAAGTTTGCAATGCACCCGATTTCAGTGTGTCAGTATTGATTTCATGTTGACTTTCTAATCTAATCAATTCATTATTCTAGAAATGCAGCAATTTTATATTGAAGATACTGAATATGTAAACTATGTGCTGAGATCATATTTTGAATTATGCCAAAACCTAATCTGAGCTATTATTTCATCATGTTTGACTAAACTAATGCCTGAAGCTTTATTATATGCTGCTTTTATTAATGTGCCTATTTAACACCAGCTGATGCTGAAGCTCCACCTGCTGAGGAAATCAAAGCACCTACACCTCCTCCACCTGCAGGTAAACCCACAAGGAATCAAAACCGCTTCAGATCATCTACGTTGTGCCATTTTCCATTGAAACATTAGTGCCTGATTTTAGTTTGAAATGCTGAAAGCGTGTTTCTTCGTCTCTAGAGCCCACCAGCGAACCTCTCGAGCTCGGCGTTGAGGATGTCAATGACACTACTGTCACTATCTCATGGAGACCACCAGCCACCATTGGAAACTCTGGTCTGGATGGATACACCGTGGAAATCTGCAAGGAAGGAAGTGAGTCTAATGGGAATTCATGGCAAATAAAAATGCCTAGATGTTTAGATCAAAAACACTGGCTGTTTAGGCGTCGTCTGACTGGACAGCAAACACCGGGGGAATAAAGCCCTCAGTGAGGATTAAGCCTAAAATCTAAAGCCTTTTCATGTTATTACAGTGGCCCCCTGAGCACTTGCATTCATTTGCATCTTAAAAATGCCTTCTCACAATGCCATACCTTAAATTAAACGGAGCAAAATGTTCATTAGCATTTTATTGGCTGGTCAAAGCTCTCAGTTGCACCTGTCCCCAATATGTCAACAGCAACATGTACACCCACCTCAGTTGTGTCCCTATAAGGAGTGGGGCATTTCTAGAAGTGCCACGCACAAGTCTGACAGCAAAAGAGCAGGGCTGGTGCGCACATGTCAGTTGCATACGTAAATACAGTTAAACTTGCTGATACAGCCTTTAAAAGTGCAAAGATGTTCTGAAAAAAGGTATATCCACTCATATTGATTTGTTCTGGAAAACACTGTGGGAAACATGAAATTCATGTTTAGTATTTAAAATTAGTATTTAAAAACAAAAAAACTTTTATAATATCTTAAAATTTTACCTAAACACCCCCTAGTGAAAAAGTAATAGATTTAAAATCCATTTATTTTATACTAAGTAAAGTTTGAGTCTATTAACATATTTACTGACATATCATTCAAGACTTACTGATAATGCTAATTAAACTTTATTTAGAGCACTACTCATGCACAATGCACATTTCTTAATATTAAGCCTAAAATATCTAAAGCCTAACATATTTTTAATGTCACTATTGATGAGGATTTTATGATCTTTAAATGCTAAATATTTGCCGTAGTTCCACTTTAGCACAATCAGATATACGTAAGTATCTACTATCTTTAGTTGGACTTCAGCACTAGTTTGGCACAATTAAAGTACGTTAAGTACAAAAATAGGTGTTCCAATTTAGCAGACTTTAAGAGTACCAGTTTAGCATGCTAAAACTACAATCGCATGGTATTTTTAGTGCATAATATGTAAATGTATTTATAGTATACTTCATATAAAATAAATGCATTTTAAATACATTTTAGTGCATTTATTTTTCACTAGGGTCACAATTAGTGTAAAATAAAATTGCAGTACTATTTTTATGATTATTAATGAAATGCAATAAAATTATTAAAAAAATATTTTTGCGTATTTAAATAATTTACACATTTCAGAATGTGTATTTATTTTTATTATTAAAAAAAATACTTTAATAATATTTTATATTCATTTTTAAATAACAATATTCATTTTATTTCAAAATTGCTATTATAAAAGCTTTATAAAAGTACACTGTTAATCAACAATCAGTTTTTATGATTAAACGGTATGCAAATCTTAGATTAACACCTGTATTTGCCATTTATTAAATAAAATAATAAAAGTCATTATTATTATTTAAACAACTGATGCATTTCAAAATGTGTATTTCTTTATTAATGCCGAAAGATTTTCTTTTATGCATTTTTTTAAAATTGCTGTTCCAAAAGTTGTACAATCAATGTTCACAGTTAATCAAAAAATATTTTGTATGACTGTTAATAGGATGCAAATCTAAGGTTAACACTGCAGATTTTTATTTTTTTTTAATAAAGCTGCTAAAGGTATTATTATATTTAAGTATTATTATTTAAATTTCGCCATTCAAAAAGCCTTACAACCAATGTACAATTAATCAACAATCAATTTTATGACAGTTATTGGGATGCAAATCACATTGGATGTTCTTGCAACTAATTTTTCATTCTTCCGTCCAAGCTGGTGACTGGAAAGCCGTTAACGAGGAGCTGAGTGTGTCCTGCCGTTATGTCATTAAGAACCAGACCACCGGTGACCGCCTGAACATCAGGGTGGTGGCCGTAAACCCTGGCGGCCGCAGCCCTCCTGCCACTTTGGCCGACTCTGTCCTGGTTAGAGAGGTTGTGGGTAAGTTACGTTTTTACTGCCCTACCTTTTCGGGAAATAACCATAACATTTTATGAGGTTTCGTCTTGCATGGCCACAATGCAAAAAAAGAAATCCAACTGATGACGTAAAACAATGACCAAGCAAAGCCATAACCAATGCATTGCTAATATAGACACCGAATGACTGTGGTGAGCCAGGCTGAACAGTTTCATAATACCCTCTCAATTTTCAGATCATTCTTTCCCCACTGCACCGAAGCCAGTTTTCCTTAGACATAATTACTGTAAATGCTGGAACATGGAGTTACCCAGCCATTGCTGCTTTAAGGATTGGGGGCCAGCTCTCGAGTCTCAAGTATCCCAGACCTCAGAGCTATCTAGAGAGGTGAAATTGTTACCATGTCAAGCCAACCGCTCATGCTGCTCTACAGGGCCCCCTAATTGGCTCTGAGAGGTTGCCAGTTGTGAAAAAATAAATCTGAATAAATCTGCCTGACAAGCGTCTGGCTTTAGCGCAAAGAGGTGTTGCCTTACAATCCTACGCAGATCAGACAGATAAGCGTCAAAAATGTAGTTTTGCTTGAAATAAATATGCATGATGCTTTGTTGTTTTTTTTAGTAGGTTTCAATATCTGAGATGTTAAATATTGTGTAGCAACAAAGGCAGTTAAAACTGAAGTATGACACATTTGGCCGCATTATCACAACTGTTATGTAAACTAGTTTTCGTGTATGATTACTTGCAGTCAGTTTACATACTCCAAGAGCGTCCGGCTTCTAAAGAAAGAAATCATAAATGTAGAATGGAAAGTCAAGGGGGATTGGAATGTAACTTGAATCCGGTCTACGCAAAAGAGGGGGTGGGAAATTTTGGCAGATCTCCGATTAAAGGTCTTCTTTCTGCATTCCCTCCAATGCAAAGAGACATGTCACGAATTGTCTTTTCCAATAAGAAAACTCTCGGTTGCCTATCCTTAGAAAATAGTTGGTTGGTAAGTGGTGTGCATTAACAAGGATTATGTGGAGAAGGTTTTACATGGCTTCAAAGCCATTGACAGCTAGCCGCCTGGACCAGTGTCAAGCTACTTCCTTTAAGAGCGATGGCGACAAGTGTGAATGGGTCGAGTCGGAGGGTGGGATACATTTCCCAAATGTTCTCGCGCTGCATAAGGAGTCAAGTAGCATCTAATGTTACCCCATGAGACTTTTTAGCTCGCTAGAGATGCTATGTTTATTTAGAGGCATGCTGTAGCTTGTAAGAGTTAGCATTCAGCTAATGCTTCAAGGAGTTTTCCAGATACCAATTCACCTTTTTACATGCATTGCATTGGTGTTTAAAATGCAAAAGTTTTTAATTCCATTTAGGTACTTTTTTTAATAATATTTTTACATATTTTTTATAATTCACTGGGATCCATTAGAAATTAATACTGAACTCCAACTTCAAGTTGCAGCCTTTGGAATTATTGGTAATTCAGCAGTTTTAATGTAACTAAAGCTCGCCATCATAAGTTATTAGTGGCTGGGGTGTAATAGGACTGATCTATTTAAAGCCGTGATGAGTCCAGCAGAGCCAGTGCTAGCATGTTGGCTAGCTCAAGATCTGTCATCTTAATGACTCCTCGTAATGTGTTTAGCCTTTGGTTTCCATCTGTGATTAACTTCTGGGCTATTGCAAATGGTTTTGGCAGGTTTTTTTTTTTACTGTAGATTGTTTAACCAACATAAGTTGCACATAACAGGCTGACTGCAGCTAAGGATGAAATTACAGTTAGCTTGCGTTCTGGAAGCCCGGGTCACGTTAAGGTTAGCAAGTCAGTTTTCTGGTTCAGTAAATAGTGCTATCCCAGCTAACAAGAAATGTTCTCAGAATTTTGGCTAACATTGTGGGAAGGTTCTCTCAGAATGTTAATGGAACTTTTATTGCTGTAGCACTTCATTTGGACGCAAATGTAACATTTTTAAAATAATGTAACATTTTTAAAAATGTATTATGTAGCAGTTTTTAAATAATGTAACAATTTTGAAACGAATCACACCCTTATAAAAAAAGAAGTACACTTTACCATATGTTGAAAGAGAGTATTTACTTGTTTTAGAATGTTCAGAGATTGTTCAAATGTAACATTCCTATTATGTTTGCAGAATTCTAAAATGGAATGTTCCCTTTATGTTCACACATACAAATCTAAATATTTAAAAAAAAAAAAGAGAATTTTGAATGTTTAGAGAATTTTCAGAAATAACTTCATGAGTTTTTCATGAGAATGTTAGAGAAGCATTCTTAGAATGTATTTGTTAACCAGGGTGAAATAAATATGTTTTCCATTTCTTAAGACTGGGATTTCTCCTCAATATTTTTGAGATGACTAACAATAAAAATTAAAATTGAGTAGGTTTGTTTTTATGAGCTAATTAAATAAGGACATGTATTTCTTTATAAAAAGTTGTTCTGTCATCAAACAATCGGGCATGTCCACAAAGAAGATTTATTTCTGTAAAATCTCAGTGAAGATATGTGACCTTGGACCACAAAACCAGTCATAAGTAGCATGGGTATATTTGTAGCAATAGCCAACAATACATTAAAATCATTAGGATATTAAGTAAAGATCATGTTCCATGAAGATATTTTGTAAATTTCCTACTGTAAATATATCAAAACATATTTTTTGATTAGTAATATGCATTGCTAAGAACTTCATTTGGACAAATTTAATTAGTTTTCAAATAGTTGTATCTCAGTCAAATATTGTCCTATCCTAACAAACCATACATCAATGCAAAGCTTATTATTCAACTTTCAGATGATGTATTAGTCTCAGTTTAAAAAAATGTACCCTTATGACTGGTTTTGTGGTCCAGGGTCACATATAACCCTGCTTATAAAATTTAAAAGCAGACTGTATGATGTAATCATATTATACATCATTTTTTGCTCCCAACAGATCGCCCCAAAATCCGTCTGCCACGTTTCCTGAGGCAGCGCTATGTGAAAAATGTTGGAGAGAAGATCAACCTGGTTATTCCCTTCAGTGTATGTAATCTCTGGACAATTGTCAAGTTTACTGAAAATGCATGATTATAGCCAAACTCCTTTAAAGGTATCTAAACATGTAAACACAATTAGAAATTTTAACATGACATGGACTGAATTCTGACTAAACATACTAAAAATACTTGAATTTGTAATAATAATACTATTCAAGTAGTATGCTGCTCCAAACTTGTGGTTTTATTACCTGTTTTCCTATTGGAAACAGGAAGTTGCATTGGATATATAGCAGGGCTTGTAGTATTTTTGTTGTTGCTTTAAATAGGCAGGAGCCTTGTTTACATTACAGCCAAGATGTACAGTAGGAATTACCACTTGGTAACACTAATCACACCCTTATAAAAAGAAGTACACTTTAGCATGTGTTTAAAAAGAGTACTTATTACACACTCCATAAATAAGAATGTACTTAAGTATGAATTGCATGTAAAGTTTTCAGACATACTGCATATTATTTGCATTAAAATGAAAATGTTTTAGTGTTTAAATTTATAAATGCAATTAGTTGACTTTTAGGGTGCTTTTTTAACATACTACGACTTCTATTGTCTTTGAAATATGATTAAAGTGCTTTTACTGTACGATATAATATCAAATAACAGCTACAGTTAAAATTAATACTTTATATGTGCTTTAGTATGTGACAAACAATGATTTAATTTGACCAAGTGTACTTTTTACAGGTGTACTTAAGTGTGGTAAGATTTAAAAATATATTTTAAGGTCTTTTTTCTTGTGAATAATTTTGGTAAAAGTTGATTTTGTCAGTTAATTTGCAGCTATACCTGTCTTGTTTTCTTACCTTCAGGGCAAACCACAACCTGTTGTGTCATGGACAAAGGATGGCCAGCCTCTGGATACTAAAAAGGTGAACATCCGCAACAGCGACAAGGACAGCATCTTCTTCATCCGTGGCGCTGAGAGAGCCGACTCCGGTGTGTATGAGATGTGTGTGAAAGTGGACAGCTTTGAGGACAAAGCCCAGGTGACTCTGCAGATCGTTGGTAAGTGTTTAAGCACAGCATAGACTGTGGTTTATAGTAGTTTTTGGTTTGTATTTTAACAAATGTCTTATTGACCTGTTCACCAGAGTTGCCTGGACCGCCAGCCACCGTCAAGATCGTGGACACCTGGGGTTTCAACGTTGCTCTGGAATGGACCGAACCCAAGGATAACGGAAACACAACAATCACTGGATACACCATCCAGAAGGCTGACAAAAAAACAGGGGTAGAGGCTCTTTCTTTTCTACTTTTTTAACGAAAAAATAATGTGGTATTACTATGACATTGCAATAGCTTTTTTTTTAGACATTTGTCTTGACAGTCCCATGTTTAGACGTGGTCCCATGTTTTTACATGGTATTCTTAAATGCCTAGAAAAGTAAGTGCAATGCTATTAGGGCTATTCACACAGAATGGATCTTTGCATCCTAATTGCGAGATGCACTGCTCAGAAATGTTTAAAAGAAAGTGCAGCACAGAATGCTTCATCCGCCATGTTGCCGTCAAATAAAACAGTTGCCATGCCAACTTGCTACTGTAAACAAATGCTCACACTGCTTGCCCCACCTCCGGGCTCTTCTGATTGGTCCACAGTTTTGGAACTGACATTGATGAGTGGCGCCATAGATATATATACCTATGGGGCATCTATACATCTCTATGAGTAGCGCTGCATGGAACAAGACAAGATACATGAGTGCAAAAGCCAAATGTCTATCTGGCACATGTTTACTTAGAAAAACAATACGTAGCACATTGGATTGGAAAAAATGCATTCTATGTGAAGCATTTCTTGGTGTTAAAATACTTTTTACTATCCAATGATGATATCAAATGATCTGATTAACTGTTGTACGCTGTCAGTAGTTGTGTCTGGAGTTTACTGAGCTGTGCTATTGTCTCTCCGCAGGACTGGTTCACAGTACTGGAGCATTATCACAGAATGAATGCTACTATTTCAGACCTGATCATGGGTAACACCTACGTCTTTAGGGTCTTCACTGAGAACAAATGTGGAATCAGTGAACAAGCCACTGTTACAAAGGGCTCAGCTACCATCCAGAAGACAGGTGACAGCTTTACTGCATTTTGTATATTTGACATAGAGTATCTGCAGTGCTCCTTAAATGGAGGTCAATGACATTTCTGTTTAGATGTGCGTCATGTGGAAGCATGAATGTGACATCCAGTCTTGTCCAGTGTTATTTTAGTATTATTTATAGCCTATAATAATATTAGTTTTATTTTTTATGTTTTCATTTTAAACTTTGTTTATAATTATAGTTCTAAAATTTTTGTACTTCATGTTCTTTTGTATTTTTTTTTTATTTTGTTTTACTCAATTTATTTAGATATTTTATTAGTTTATTTTAGTTTTAGTAGTTTTTCTTTGATCCAGTTAGAAAGGCAACATTTTTTATTTTTTTTTGTTTAGCTTAGGTTTTTAATTTCAGCTTTATTTTATTAACAAAAATGTTTAGTAGTTCTATTTTTAGTTAACCATAATAACCCTGGTCTTATCATTTATGATTCTGGACTACAAAACCAGCCAAATATATCAATACTTTATTTTCGATTAGTAATATGCATTGCTAAGAACTTCGTTTGGACAACTTTAAAAGTGATTTTCTCAGTATTTAGATTTTTTTGCAAATCTCAGACTTTTAAATGGTTGTATCTCGGTCAAATATTGTCCTATGCAAACAAACCATACCTTATTTATTCAGCTTTCAGATATATAAATCTTAATTTATAAATCACATTTGACATTTATGCATTTGGCAAACACTTGTTTCCAATGTGACTTGCATTCAGTTTACAGTCCTTACATAAAAGTTCTTAAATTCCCTAAGAATTAAACCCATGAACCCTGGCATTTGCTGTAGAAATGCATTTGTCAACTTGCAGTGTTTTTCAGTCATCTTGCAGTGTTTTTCAGTCATCCAGTGGCTATTCATGTTATTCCTACTTCACTGATCTTCATGATGTGTTTTTAGGCATTGACTACAAGCCTCCAGAGTACAAGGAACACGACTTCAGCGAGGCACCCAAATTCACCACCCCCCTGGCAGACCGCAGCACTACTGTTGGCTATAACACCAAGTTGCTTTGCTCCGTTAGGGGATTCCCTAAGGTACATAGTTTTTCATGGACCCATAAACAGGACTAGAGTTGTGGAAATAGTTCTAGAGACTATAGAATACCCAAGACCTGTCACTCATATAGTTTTTGAATGAGGAAAAATGCAACGCTCATTATGACCGTGAAGCCCCGCCTTCTTAATGAAAGAGCCAATCATTGATTAGAAAAGTCAGCGCATCACTGCAACTGCCGTTAGAAGTCCCGGTTGCTATAGAAACTGTCGGCATTCTAAGACGTGCGCTCAGTACAGCGTATGCGCACTGGCTGATCTAGCCTGAAAAACAAGTGTTTTTCAATGCTATTGGAGCACAAGGAACCATATTTATGACGCAGTTCTTGTCAGATTTCATTGGCAATTTCAAATATGAAATTTAATCATAAACTTGGTGAACAGTTTTGGAGAATTTAATGTTTCCCCATTCAAAGATGGCTGCCGAGTGGAATGACTTGCCTTAAAGGGAATTTGATAGTTCTCACAGTGTTTTCTCAAATTTAAGAACAATTATTCTTTTAGTTACATTAATAGAATATTCATTCAGAGTTATCCCAAAAACATTTTTATACATTGTCTATGGAATGTTTTTCTGAATGTTTTTTAAAATGTTACTCCTTGTTAGTTTCAAATGGTTTAAAGAACATTCAAAAGTAACATTCCCATAATGTTTGCACAATTCTAAAATGGAACATTCCCTTAATGGTTATGTTATATTGAAAAATAACTAAAAGTAGAAAGCTTATAGTTATTTTATCTACAGTAAATGAATTAAACTTGAAATGCACATGCATAACATGCTGCAAATTTCCCATTTAGTGCATGTACTGCATACCGTATGTATGCATTTTTACAATTGGATGGTTTTTAAGCTGCATTTAAGATGCAGTGTGGTTATACTCATTTCTGACTATATCTGAATGTAATTTGAGATTGCTTATCGCAAAACGACTGCTGGACCTTTTCAGTCAACTTTGGATCAGATCACTTGAATCCCTTCAGGTGTAAACAACCTCTGACTTATATATCCATTAATCAGTACGATTAAACCAGCCTCATGCAATTCACAAATGTGTTAGATTATTGTAAAGATGCTGTTGATAGGTATTTTGTAATGAAGTCTGTGACAAAATCAACACTTAATCCATCTAGCCTGAAAAACAAGTGTTTTTCAATGCTATTGGAGCACAAGGAACCATATTTATGACGCAGTTCTTGTCAGATTTCATTGGCAATTTCAAATATGGAATTTAATCATAAACTTGGTGAACAGTTTTGGAGAATTTGATGTTTCCCCATTCAAAGTTACTCCATCAAGAGTAACTTTGGATCAGATCACTTGAATCCCTTCAGGTGTAAACAACCTCTGACTTATATATCCATTAATCAGTACGATTAAACCAGCCTCATGCAATTCATAAATGTGTTAGATTATTGTAAAGATGCTGTTGATAGGTATTTTGTAATGAAGTCTGTGACAAAATCAACACTTAATCCATCAAGAGTTCAGTGTAGGAATCCGCCACTAACATGCCACCAGAGATAGTGCAACTTCTAAAGGGGAAAGATAACTAGACGGGGAAACAGCGTGAGCTGGATAACTTGGATTCCTACATCACTATGACAGGATGAGCTTCCAAACACTGATATGTAGAGGCCATGACACTGGGATCAGACAGACGCAAGAGTGAAAGTGTCCAAAATTAACACTCACCTAGCGCCAAATGCAAGTAAAAATAGCTTTCCCAGTGGATGCAAACTTTATAAGAAAATGTGACATAATTCATGTTATATTGTTGTGTATCTTTTAGATTAATATAAAGTGTACCGTTAGAAGTTTATCTGGTATGCCTAGTTTTTATTATCAGTACATATATGAAATATTTTCACATTAAGCCACTAAAACAAAATGTTCTCAAAAACGTGAAAATGTTGTAGAAGAACCAGTTATGGTTCCCTAAAGAACCTTTCAGTAAACAGTTCTTAAAACAACCATTTTTTCCTTATCATAAAGGATATTTGAATAAACAAAAGACCCCTTTTCCACTATAAAGAACCTTTTGAGCAATGGAAAGGTTCCATTGACGTTATTGATGACAATAAAAGAAGCTTTATTTTTAAGTGTTAGAACCATTTTTGGTTCCCTGAAGAACTTTTAAGCAAATAGTTTTTAAAAGTTACCTTTTTCAGTCTAAAGAACCTTTTGGAAAGGTTCTGTGGATGTTGAAGGTTCTTTATGGAAATATCAACGCCAATGAAGAACCATTTTTAAAAGTGTGACTTTGGCCAGTGTGGCTAAAAGGTGCGAAAACAAATGTTGTGAAATAGCTCTTCCCACTGCCTTTGGCCACCAATTATAGACTGCAAATGTCACATTTAAATATTTTCTAAATTCCTTGCAGCCCAAGATTCAGTGGATGAAGAATCAGATGATCATTGGTGACGACCCCAAGTACAGGCAAATCAACAACCAGGGCATCTGCTCCCTAGAGATCCGCAAGCCCGGCAACTTTGACGGTGGCGTCTACACCTGCAGAGCCCAGAACGAGCACGGAGAGGCCTTGGTTACCTGCAAACTGGAGGTTAAACGTAAGTGACTATCGTAGACTTGACTCAAGTGTGTTTTTAAGAGTCAGTGGTATGATTTTGGTCTGCTTTGGAACATGCAAAAGTGTATTTTCAGGCATGATGAGTTTGTGATAGACACAGGAAGGGTTGCCAGGTTTTCTCAACAAAACCCACCTAAATCCAACTTAAAACTTGCCCAAAACTAACCCAATCGCATTTCGGTGGGGGGCTCACCTGGTAAAATCACATTCCAGGGGCTAAATGTCAAGTTATTGGGGTCGCTTTAACCCGCAGACATGAAAAACAACCCACCCAGTTCCACGGGGAAATTACAGACTTGGCAACACTGGTCTCAGTCTTGAATGACTGCATTATAAAGCAAGTTTAGCAGGGTTTGCTGACCTTAGTGTGTCTTTTTAGTGAGTTTTTCGTGATCATGGAAATCATTAAACACCAGGGGATTTTAAGACTGGGATTTCAAAGCCCAGAAACGTCATGAATATGTCTATAGAGACTAAACACTTTATCTAATTAGACTCAGCTCCATAATATTTCATGGGCTTGACTAATTCTTTAGGAGTGCAATGGCTGTGAAATCATTTTCTGAAAGTTATTATGAATGACTGGAAATGTTGTGGCATTTCGTTGGTCTAAAAAGACCAAAGAATTGAATTATGATCCATTAGCAGACATGAATCAAAGGATTTAAATATTCAAAAGGACTGCATATTATATTGGGTAATGGGCAAAAAAAGCATATAAAGGTACTTTAAAATCAGCTCTTTGTATGTGTAGATTTAGTCATGGCCACATTTAGAGTGATTTAACATCATTTTATTCATTTACAAATTAAATCAAGAACATTTGTATGTTAAAGACGAAAATTGAACCATATGGAATAAAATAAAATGCTGTGATTATAAAAAAACAAATTTAGTTTATAAATATGTAAAATAGATATCCAGGTCTATCAGATGACACTGTAATGATAGTCAGATAATCTTCAGTGTGTTAATAACAGATTTGTATGATTGGAATCATTCCCATGCCAAGTTATCAAATAGAGCATCACTTTATGGATGTCTAATATCAGTGTAATCCAATCTAAGCTATATTCATACAAATGCCTACCTTGATCCAGGACCTGATTTTATGTTCAAGTTAGCACTCCACATGTGTCTTTACTGGGTCAGACAGTTTTATTGTTATTGTAAGATGTTTACAGCCATTTGAAAGCTGAGAAGATGAACATGTCAGACAGAACAAGAGTCTGCACATGTCTAAGATAAAACTCAAGTGTCGCTGGATGGTTAACATGCATGTTTGTTTGGGTGATAACTTTACAGACATTTATCCCACACATACTGTTTTGAAAGCCAGTGGACTGAACTGCATTCTTGGTTTCGTTCCCAACAGAGGTGCAGATTGCTGATGCCGATAAGAAATAAGTTCAACACCCACATTCATACAGGTCAGTCTCTATTTTTAGATGCGTTCAGGGCTGTAAAGCACCAGAGTAATTTCACTTCATTGCTGCACTTAAATATTACACTGCTGTTCCAAAGTTTGTGGTACGTAAGAAAACCATACTTGTAGATTTTACTGTATTTTTAAGCAAATAAATACAGGCTTGGAGAGACTTCTGATCTCTTATGCATTTCCAAAGCAAAAATGTTATACTGTATTTTTCTCCTTATTTCATTTAGGCATACAAAGGACACTTTTATCCAAAGCAACTTACAAAATATTTTTTAAATTATATAATAAATAAAAAGAAATTAGATTAAAAAACGAAATTGCAAGCTAGCGTTAGAGGCCTTTTTTTTTGCTTTTTTTTTAATTGTATAGAGAGAAGCTAATAATTTATATATATATATATATATATAATTCAAAATATATAGAGAGTTGATTGTGTACATTTGTAAGATGTTTAATTGTATGTTTTATATATATATATATGTTTTTTTGTTTTTTTTGACACATAGACTTTGGTACTGATGTTGTAAAAAAAAAAAAAAAAAAACTTAATAATATATAAAATAAATAAAAAACATAATATTTAACACCTCTGGTCATGTTAATGTTCAACTCCTTATTGTCACATAAGTGAACAGTCTTGAGTTTTTGCTTTGGAGAAGGAGCTTTGGATTGCCAAAAAGAGTTTTGGTTCTCCATCTATTTGAGTCTTGACAAGACATCTGTCTTCCCCCCCTGAGCCTGACCTTACATGGGGGACACTAAACTTGGAGATTGCGGCCCCTGCTGCTGGAAGTGTCCAAGTGGCAATTCCCCATAAATTAAACTCGTTATGACTCTATACGTGTACCACCGGAGAGACTAAATTACATCCGCCTGAATGTGCACCGTTAGACCCTGACGAGTCCTCAGACATCTACTGCTAGATCTCACCACAGAAAACACTCAGCAAAACAGAGTTTATGTTGCTTGGAGTGTCAGAACTATTTCAGGCCGACTGACACCTGTTCCTTGTTCTTCCTCTCTGCATGCACTCTAGTCCCAAATAAGGAACAGAAAAATGTGGGATCCCTCTCAAAAGGTGAGAACTCATTCCAGCTCTAACATCAACTCTGATAAGCCACTTTCAAAGCTATTATAAGACATATATGCAGTAACCACATGTCAGCTGAATCCTACATTAGTGCAGAAAGTTGATGTCCTGTTTGTTGGTGAAAGAATTTCTTATTCAAATTTGTATTATTATTTACATATTTGTAAATGTGTAAAATAATACAATGTGTATGAATGTTTACTGTCTTTATTTTTTATTACTTATTATTATTATTATTTTTAAAAATGGTTAATTTTATAAATGGTTAATATTATTTAAATAAATGCATTTTCTGCCAAGGAATAGTTCATTAACCATTTCAAAACTGGTTTAAAACTGGTTATTATTGTATTACTGATGTACATTTTTGTTAATATTTTTAATAAGATTTTATTTGTATTTGTATTATTTATTTTTTAAACATTTTTATACATTTTATATTTTCTCCCTTTTTAGTTTTACAATGGTTAAGGGTATAAATAGTTAATTGTATTGTTAATTTAAAAAAAGAATGCATTTTCTGCCAAGGAATGTAGTTCATAAACTATTTTAATGGCTTAAAGCAGTGTTATTTTAGTATCACTTGTATTTTTTTTGCAATTTGTATTAGTTTTTATAATATGTGACCCTGCACCACAAAACCAGTCATAAGGTTCAGTTTTTTGAAACTGAGATTTATCTATCATATGAAAGTTAAATATGCTTTCCACTGCTGAAAGGACAATATTTGGCTGCGATACAGCTATTTGAAAATCTAGAATCTGAGGATGCAAAAAATAAAAATATTGAGAAAATCGCCTTTAAAATTGTCCAAATGAAGTTCTTAGCAATGCATATTACATATTAAGTTTTGATATATTTACGTTAGGAAATTACAAAATATCTTCATGGAACATGATCTTTACTTAAAATCCTAATGATTTTTGGCAATTGCTACAAATATACCCCAGCAATTTATGGTTAAAACTGGTTTTGTGGTCCAGAGTCACATATGTGCACATATATGCAGATCAAGTTATATGCCATATGTAATTTTATTACTAATTTCATTCTTTCTTTGATTTTTGTAGGATTGTGAAGACGTCTTTTGCTGATGAGAAAAAAAAAATCATGTACATATGAAATAAAAATATATATAAAAATAGACATTTTCCTCCTTTTTCATAATTAAATGCTTGGCCTCATAATTATGAAAAAGCAAATATATTTATTATATGGACATTTACATCAGCAGCTGCCTGTGCCATGTACTGATTCTTGTCTGTGTATCGCCGCACATACTCGTCCCTGACTGAGTCCAGTGATGTATCCCGGATCAAGTCCCATCCGGACCAACAGGAGTGTTTGTTCAATTAAACGATAGCCTTTCACCCACATGATGTCTTTTGTCATTTGTCATAATGTCAGGACTCGAATGTAACATTTACAGGATTCAGCAGGCCGAATGACCCTGAACACTGTCTACGCCAGGGCCTTGGAAGACTGAATAGGGTGACATTCATTAGTATGGAAATTATTTCTTACTATGACGCAAACTTTGTACAGACACCTTCCTGACCAGTGGAAACTAGACTGAGAGCAGAAGGGTTACTGAAGTTCACACACACACACACACACACACACACACACACACACACACACACACACACATACAAAAAGATAAATGTATCTGTGAGAATGCAAAGAACTTTGACAGACTTGGAAAGTGCAATGCGTGATGTTCATTATCGACTTCTCAGGGTTCCTGTCAGAAACCTAAAGCCTAGTGCTTATTTAGTTTGGCCAGCATCATAAAACCCTGCGCCAACATGTGAGTAAAGCTAGTGATGCAAATGGCTGTTGGAATATGAGAAATAAAACAAATTTGATTAGGTTTATGCTTAATACTGACGCATGCAGTTGTTAATAAGCAGTTTTGGCCTAAAAATGAAAGTATTTTTATGTAGTTGACCCTGAACAATGTGACCCTGGACCACAAAACTAGTCATAAGTAGCACAGCAATAGCCAACAATACATTGTATGGGTCAAAATTAACGATTTTTCTTTTATGCCAAAATCATTAGGATATTAAGTAAAGATCATGTTCCATGAAGATATTCTGTAAATTCCCTACTGTAAATATATCAAAACTTAATTTCTGATTAGTAATATGCATTGCTAAGAACTTAATTTCTATTTAAATTATATGCTTTCTAAATGCATTAAAATATTCATTTTGTCATAATGTTTGAAACTAAAGTGCAACTCTAGCAATATATGACGAAACAGCAGGACTGGATTTAAGGCAAAAGCATTGCTTAAATGAGACTTATTTGGTTGATAATAATGCTGGACGTGTCCAAAATGTTTAGATATTCACACAGAACATATTTAAAGTGACATTAAATTGAATGTAATGCAGTTAGTATACCTTGTTTGTGTAACTATACATATACACGGCCATTTGTTATTCATTTTTTTCCAGTTATTTTGCCTGTGTACAAAAATTGTTACGCTGTTACAAATTGGTATTCGTAAACACATTTTGATTGACAGGAAGTAGTTTTACTTCCGCTTTGGAAAATAATGTGACATAGCCACCAATTGAAATACCACTAAAAGAAATCTAAATAAATTTAGCTTCTCTAGTGAAGCAAATTTGCTATTTAATCTTGCTTAAAGACAAGGCTTTTATATGTGGATGTTTATATTGTAATTTTACTAATAACAGACATAGATGCTGATTACAAATAGAATGCGTTTGCCATGTATGCAGTGTTTAGGAGTATATATATTTCTAAACAGTAGATGGCAGCACCTTTACTGTTTGTAAAACTGTCAAACAAGTCAGCTTTAAGCCTAGACTTATACTCAGCATATTCTGAGCAAAGAAACAAACCCAGCCCAGATCTGTTGTAATAAAACACCCTGGCTCTGTTCCAAACCCTACATAGACAGCAAAGACAAAATACTAATTAGTATTATAAACAGCATATAAAATATGGAGAAGTTAAAATATGGCTAAGTGAATCTAAATCAGTCTTTGTATCGTATTAGGACAGTGCTAATGACGTCTTAAAATGTGACCTGTAGGCGGCTCATCAATTTTTGGGACAGTCAGTAGATGTTACAGCAGCTCCCTCTGCTGACCATATGCAAAAAACACTCATTTACACACAACGGTTTAAAACTGAATCATGATTGTGAACGCAAACAAGGCTACTTCTTTATGAAATCTGTGTCCAATGTATGTATATATCTTGAAGTACAATATAAATATTTGATACCATTACTGTACAAAATATCACAGTACATCACTATTTTTTATAGGTAAACTAGCATTCAAAAGTTTGGGGTCTTTAAGATTTTTTTTTTTTTAAATATTAGACAGTAAAATTGTAAAATATTACTAAAGCTTAAAATAGTTTGTCTATGTTGTAAAATTTAATTTATTCCTGTGATCAAAGCTGAATTTCCAGCATCATTATTATAGGTCTTCGGTGTCACATGATTCTTAGTGCTGTGATACTTTTGTATTTTGTAGAATTCTTTCTAAAGAACCGCATTTATTTGAAAAACAACCTTTTGTAACACAATAAAAGTCACTTTTGATCAGTTTAGTGCATCCTCAAGTCAAAGCTTTTATTTAATTTTGTTAAACAACCTTTAGCATGTAGTCACTGAATAACAGTTTGAATAACAAAAAGAGTGTCCTAGATTCAAAACACCACCAGAATCCCTCACAGCGCTTGCTTTACTTCCAAACCCACACAAACACTTGACTTATTCGGTGCGGGCTGAACTTACTGAACTTTCTTTTGAGCCTAAGATGCTCAGAAGTTTGAGTGAATCTGAAGCTGACTTCATCTTTGTATTTTCACAGCTGCCTGTGTCATATGAGTGTGCTGGGTTGGATGCCACAGTGCAGTGCCGTCTGTCGAGATGGTTATTTTCGATACCGGAGTGCAGAAATTCGACGAAATGACAATTTGAGCCTAGAGACTGGGACCTGAATCTGAAACAGGATAGGATCTTGTCGAGAAATCCTAAAGGAATGCTACTGGATTGCTAGTGGACACTGCATGATTTGAAAACAAGATCTGCATAAAAATCGGAAGAAAAAAGTACCATCTTGATTCACATATGCATAGTTCACCTAAAAGTGATAATTTGCTGAATTTACTCTCTTTCGGGTCATCCAAGATGTAGATGAGTTTGTTTCTTCATCCGATTTGGAGAAACGTAGCATTGCATCACTTGCTCACCACTGGATCCTCTGCAGTGAATGGGTGCCGTCAGAATAAGAGTCCAGCTGATAAAAACATCACTAATAATCCACACCACTCCAGTCCATCAGTTAACATCTTCTGAAGCCAAAAGCTGCATGTTTGTTAGAAACAAATCCATCATTAAGATGTTTTTAACTTTAAAACCATTGTTTTCAGTCCATCCACATATTTGTTAAGAACTGTTTTGGACTGTGTTGGCTTGTAAACAGCACTTGATCTGTGCATATTTCTCTCCTGATTCAGACAAGACAATTTGTTTCACTGGGGGAAGTGTTATTATAGATTATAGACTCATATTTTAGCCAAAAACAATAGTTTGAAGTTAAAAACACCTCAGTGGTGAATTTGTTTCTTACAAACACACAGCTTTTGACTTCGCACAACTTTAACTGATGGACTGGAGTGGTTTATATTATGGATTATTGTGATGTTTTTATTAGCTGATTGGACTCTCATTCTGATGGCACCCATTCACTGTACATTCAAATGATCTACAGTAATGCTAAATTTCCACAAATCTGGGTTTGGGTTGATAATCTGTGCTTCATACATCACCCTTCAACATAATTAATGCCACTGAAATTATGAGTAGCTTTTGTAATTATCAATAAAGTCATCATAAATTCTCCAATCTTTAACATCCGAAACCTAGCAAATGCAAAAGCTGGATACACATCTAGTTTCCAAAGCAATCCATCCGTGATGCACTGTAATCTGATAACATATGCAGCATTCCTCACAGAGATGAATGATGGAGCTGGCTGTATTGTATCAGGTTTATGGTGCTTGTCATTCCGCCGGCGTCACTATTGTGACATCGCAGCTGGACAAACAAATGATGCTCAATGGATGTTTCTGTCTACTGCAATAAGATTTGATGATATAGAGAAGCACAGACAGCGCTCAACTGAATTTGAGAGCAAGAAACGCAATAAAATTTCATCGAGGCTTGCTGACAACAGACTGACATTTATTTCTAGAATATGCTTTACATAAACAGCCTGTCAATGGTATTTTGTAATTAGAGAAAGTCGTAGTCAAGACCTGACTTAATAACTGGAAAAGAAAAGTTGGGTGGTTGCTAGGCAGTTTGTTGGTAGTGTTCTGAATGGTAGTTATTTTAGTATTATTTATGCTATTATACTATTTATTCATATTTTAAATTAGATTTACATTTTCAGTTGTTGTTTTAAGTTTTGTTTAATTTTTAGTAGTTTTGTCATGTGCCTTTGCCATTTTTTTTTTTGGTTTTTGTACTTTTTCTATTCTTTTTATCTTTTTTTGTTTGTTTGTTTGTTTTAAGTTTTAGTAATTTTAGTACTTAAACTTATGCTATTAATTTCCATTTTACTTTCATCTAGTAATTCTGTTTTATTTTATTTCAGCAAAAATTAGTTTTGATAAAATTCAATAAGTTTGAATTTAGTTAACAACAACAAGGTGTGTTCTGGGTGGTTGACAGGCGGTTACTAGACTTACCATTTTTATACCACCTTTTTATAGTATTATATTATTTTTATATTTTCATAGTATTTTATTATTTTTATATTGTTTAAGTTTGACTAATTTTGTTATGTGCTTTTGTCATTTTAAATAGCTTTTCTAAACAGTTGAGGTCAAAAGTTCTCATACACCTTGCAGAATCTGCAAAATGTTAATTATTTTACCAAAATAAGAGGGATCATAGAAAGTGCATGTTATTTTTTATTTAGTACTGACCTGAATAAGATATTTCACATAAAAGTTTACATATAGTCCACAAGAAAAAATAATAGTATGCTATTACAGAAGGTTCAAATGCTCACTGATGCTCCAGAAGATAAACACAATGTATTAAGAGCCTGGGGGTGAAATTATTGCCTAAATATCATATTTTTTTAATTTAGTACTGCCCTTCAGAGGCTACAGAAGATACAAAATAAGTTAAATTTACCCTGATCTTCACCCCTGGCCCTTAATGCGTCATGTCTCCTTCTAAAGCATCAGTGAGTATTTGAATCTTCTGTAATAGTTGCATCCCTCAGTTGTCCTCAGTGTAAAAAGATGTGTCTTCAAAATCATACAGTGATTGTGGTAAAAAAAAATTGTGGGAACTAAAGGTTTTTCTGAACAGCAGGCAGGCAACACAGCATTAAAAATCAAGTGTATGTAAACTTTTGAACAGGGTCATTTTTATAAATTCAACTATTATTTTTTTATTGTGGACTATATGTACATCTTTTATGTAAATATCTTATTCAGGTCAGTACTAAATAAAAAATAACATGCATTTTGTATGATCCCTCTGTATTTAGCGCTAATGTATTTGTTATTTTAGTACTTCGTATAACAAGATGTTAGACTTTTTAAACTATCATAATTAAATATATAAAACTCTAATAGCTTGCATCTGTCCTTTGGCACTCCACAATATTTGGATGTTTAAATTAAGAACCGGAACCAGTGTAAATTTTCTTAATGCATCCAAGGAATTCTTGCTCCGTCATGCAGCCTGAGTTTTCTCCAGTCTAATATATAGCGCTGGCCAAAAGCTGCATCCCACTTTGCCAAAGAGAGCTCTGCAGGCACAGAAACAGGATGACTTGGACATCTGCCACAGGCCGGAAGACTCTTCTGCTGCCTCAATAATAATAAATCCAATCATAGAGCCAGTCCGCTACACCCGTTTGACATTCATAAAATCTGTCTGACACTCTGCGTGACTCTATGTAGGTTATTATATTGCCAATTTTTTAAAACACCATGGTTTACTCCATGTGTTTATGCCTGACAAAAACACAAATATGTAAAGGACTACTACAGAGCATTAGTTTAGTTTCATTTTAGCTGATTCTATATATAAACATTGCAATAGCACATCCAAAACATGAAATGAAATCCCTGAAATGGTAGAAACGTACACATACTGTGTAACTTGTCTGTTTTTCGAATCTGAAGGAATTCGCAATCATGTAGAAAGAACCCAGGCGTAGCAGCTCGACCCCTCTGGCCAGAGGCCTGACTTTATTTCATTGATTTTAGATGTTGACGGATTGGACTCCATCAAACCCATTTAATTAGTATTGAGGCACCAGGCTGCAAATGGAGATAGAATAAAGGGGGTGGGGGACTGAAATCGTTCAGCTGATCTGTTTTAATATCATACAGCACCTTCTAGAATTAGATCGAGAAACTACATGAGTTTGTATTCTACTTTGGGGAGGAAACACTGCACAGTTCATTAGACAGTGACGGCGAGAGTCGGTCTGACAGTGTAAGATATGGTGACTGTGAACGGCTTCTATTATTATGAGGTTCTGGAGTGTGTGGACGGATTGCTCTGCTGGAGAGTGAGTTCTACAGCGCGTCCCATCAGTCTTTAATAATTTACATAGAGCACATTAAGTTACATGCTGCTGGAGCGCAGCAGGCTGGAGTCAGAGCAGGGCCAAAGAGTTATTATATTTACTGCAGACATATTTAAAATATGCCATTCATTTCAGTGTCATCTTGTCGGGTTTGTGCATGCAGGCTACCGGAAGTATGCAAAATGAAGGCTGCCATCTTTAAAACATTCGGTTCCGGAATCGAAAATTACATACAGCATACACAATATACAATAATCTGATGAATAATCTGATAATCTGATTTAATTTAGTGAATGGTTTGACCCATTGTATGAGTCAAAATTGTTGATTTCTCTTTTGTGCCAAAAATCATTAGTAAATGTCATTTTGTAAATGTCCTATCGTAAATATATCAAAACTGAATTTTTGATTAGTAATATGCGTTCTTCCAAACTTCATTTGGACAACTTTAAAGGTGATTTTCTCAATATTTAGATTTTTTCGCACCCTTAGATTCCAGATTTTCTGCCACTATATTGTCCTATTCTAACAAAAAATTCTATCAAATTTGTGATGGGGGAAGCAAATTTTGTCTGCTGGTTAAAGCTTTGTAAATACATCTAGAACGCAAAATTAAAAGTTGTAGCAATTTAACTTTAGCAGTATTTTATTACTTTTTAAAGAACATTATAGAAAATTCTACTTAACTTTTAAATAATAAGCTGACTGGTTCAAGAGTTCACTTGAAATCAGTTCTACTATAACGTCCATTTTAGAACGTTTCTAGGAACAGTAATGAACAGTAACTTCGACGTTACGAAGCTTCGAAGCAAGATTCATGAAGGTTTCGAAGATTTGGGAAGAGATGTTTCGAAGTTTGAACGGAGCGAATCATGCAAACACTCGCGTTTGAGTTATGAATTGGTTCCTTAATCGAATCGATTCTCTAAAATGAACACGTTGGTGAATGTTGGGCCTTTCGACAGCTTGTCGAAAGTAGTGAATTTTCGTTTTATGGTGAGGGTTGTTAAAACGCTGTTCAGATGTTTTACATGGATTCACTACTGTTTGACATGCTGAAGCGGGAATCTCAGTCATTTAAATTTCAACGGTTATTTTGATGGCTGCTCTGTCTGAAGAAGGTGTTTTTTGGAGCTGTAAGTATTGTTTTTGTTTATTTCCTTCTCAGAACATAAGTGTAAACTCATTAAATGACACAAAACCTATAATTTGTACTTCTATACGATGATATTTCGGTTCTGTTTACAAAGTAAAGTTTTATATCGTCGATAACCTGCGATCTTGTTTGATCGATTCCCGACAACAAAATAGTTTTTTGCTACACTTCACTAGCAACATTACTTATTTTATTTAAAAAATACGTTGACATTTTTTTTCTGACGTGAACAGCCTTTCAGTAACCAAGTGGTACTCGCTGCAGAGCCAAATGGGAGGAGCTAGAGCTCTAGCTCCCCCTCGCTGGATCTAGGGGGCGGGGCTTGAGGTGCTATCAAGCGCCACCAAGTGGCTGTTAATGTTATTGCGAGTTCATCCGTAATGGAAGTAAATGCTTGTTTTGATGCGCAAGATGCTTTTTTAATCATATTGTAATTTTAAATGGAATATTGACTAATTTTAGATAGACTTGTTTTAAGATTAGTGATGCGTCCTCTCCAACAACATTTGAGATAAGATGTAAGATGTAATTTAATAGTCACATACTCACATACACTGTCCTACAAGTGTTGCACTGGATTTATTTGTTTCTATTAACCCAAATGTGCAAAATGTGCCTCTAAACATGAAATAAACCTTAAATCTAGATAAAATGTCATAATAATAATAATAATAATAATAAATATCATAAATATATTTCAAGAACACAACACTTCTTTCATACAACATTTTAATGGTATAACAATAAAATAATAAGTATATTTCAAGAACACATAAAACATTTTACAGAGTCAAAATTTTAGGAACACCTTCTAATCAATAATCAAATAATCTCATCAAACATTTGCCTTCAGATTACGAGGTGATATTTATCTCCTTAAAGTGATTTAACTTTATTAAAAGTATGTCTTCTTTTATGTCAGTTTTAATATATATATATATATATATATATATATATATATATATAATAAAAATGTATATATATAACATTTTGAATATAGAAATATTAAATGATTTAAATAGGCTAACTTAAAAGATCATTTAAAAATTAAAATAAAACCACTGATTTAATTACTGAATCATATCATTCATTTGATTCGTTCGAACGGCTTATTCTTTATAAACGCACATTCCTTCATAAACTGCGTTTGAATGTAGATTTTGACTTCTTTCAGGCCATTTTTGGCAACAAAATAGAGCAACATCAGGCAATAGTGTTATAGTCAGACAAAGTAAATCACTTAATATTAACTTTTTTTTAACTGTTGTATTAAAATAATATCTCATTTACAAACTACCTTACAATCATTAAAAGCTGTCACTCATCATTGTTAATAGCAATTTCACAAAGTTCCATTATAATCAACGAAGCTCTATACACTCCACAATCAATATCTTATTTACACTCTCTCTACACTTTGTTTACATTACATTACGCAACGTTGCAAAACACGTAGAAACCTTTGAGTCTCCCCTCAGTGCAAACACAAATATGCTGATCGGCTCACATATTTTTTTCATAGTCGCAAATGCGTCTGAAATGATCGCACTGTAGAGCCCTGTTGTATACATCTAAAAATTCTGTTTATTTTTAAGGTACAGTTTTCATACAGGTTGTTTGAACGGACTCTATTTGCGTGCGCGCTAGTACTTCTGGACCTATGACGTCTCAAGCCCCGCCCCCTAGATCCAGCGAGGTGGAGCCAGAGCTCTAGCTCCTCCCATTTGGCTCTGGCTGCTCTGTCTGAAGACGGTACTTTTTGGAGCTGTAAGTATTGTTTTTGTTTACTTTCCATCTCAGAACATAAAAACAACCTCGGTAAATGACACAAAAATCTATAATTTGGACTTTTTATACATTTCGGTTCTGTGTACAAACTAACGTTAATGTTTTCGTCATTCGATAACCTGCGATTCTGCTCAATCGACACCTAGAGAATTTTGTTTTTGCTACACTTCACGAACAACATTTCTTTATTAATTAAAATGATATACATTTAAAGTTAAATTGAATGATTTATGGCGTGAACAGCCAGTAATAGGTAATAGGTTCATAGGTTGCGTTTTCAATTCACTAAACTGAATCGGCTCATAAGAGTCATTTGTTTTTTTGAATCAGTCCGCACTGATGGATTGTATGTAGTTTTAGCCCGCGAGGACTGCACAATCGATAAAGATTTATTGTCTTTATTTCGAGGTACACGCTTTCTTTATTCATTCACATTCAGTACAACAAACTGGTATTCACAACTAGCAATGAATATGTAATATCTTGTGTTATTACGCTAAAGATTCATCAGCGCAGGAGCTCGAACGCATCCCTAGAGTCCACCGCATCTTTCGCGCTTCTCTCTGCAGCGCATTGATTGGTTACTTCGCCTCTCTCTCGCCCCGCCCTCTGGCGTTCTCCTCCCAGTTCCTCCTCTCACTCCATCCTGCCTGTTTTTCATAGCTCAGCATTCTCCTTACATGTAGTGTAGGTTTTAAAAGCAGGAGGGGTGGGATGGCTTTCAGAGTGTGCCGTGAAAAAATGCCTCCTCACCCAATTGGAAATGGGAGGAGTTTTTACTGAGCCGTGATTGAACCAATGACAGCACAGTGCCGGGAAATACAGCAGTGAAACACCAGGGGCTGTGGTGCTGAGCAACGATTGCAGGGTGTGAGACTAGAAATGTGTGTGTGTGCGCATGAGAGCATCTCCGCATCTGTCCCGATCCGAGCTATTGTGTGTGTGTGCCTGTGTGTGTGAGCGTAGAGGAAGACATCAGGGGTGTGTGTGTGTGCGTGTGTGTGTGTTTGCACAGTTCTGATATTTCCAACAGAGCCAGAGGAGGATAAACCAAAAGTCCTGATTGTTGTCACTTTTCTTTCCCCCCCCCCCAAGCTCTCCAAGTGCCCTGCGCGCTCTGCGAAGTTTCTTTCCTCAACCCCCCTCTGCATCACCACCCTCATCTTGGTGCAGTACATCTCCACTGAGGATACACACGGTACAGAGGTAAGTACAGTATCCACCTTTTAAGATAAAGCATGCTTTTAATAACATTTGTATGCTTAGATAGGAGCCTGAATGTACAGTAGTCTTTCAATCACTGCAACCAAAAAATCAGGGAGAGGCGGCGTGCGGCAGAGAGGAAGATCTTTGTCAGCGAGTGGAACTTTCTCAGCGCGCAGGAGAGTGCCAGTGCGTAGCGTCCTAGTGCTGCAGTATCACATTACATAATAGTGGCCGATGTGCGTAGAATAGAACTTGAGAGTCTCATAATTTGTACACACAATACACATCTTGTGATAACTCAGAGATGCATTCTGACACATCGCTTATTGCTTTGTAGATTGCGTATGCGTGATCATAAAACACAACTGCAGCTCTTTGTGCACTTTTTGCACAAGTTTTTCAGTTGGTTTATCTGCATTGAAACACTACAGCATCCCCCTGAACTGTTTAAGTTGCTAGCACTAGCTGTTTTGCAGACTATTTAGGGTCGACGTCCAGCGGAAAGCCTGCTATTGGCCGTGCGGTTGCTGATCGTGGCATCTTTTTGCTGATCAAGCTATTCTGCTGACAACAGGCGCAGATTTACTCGTCCCGTCTGCTGGCGAAGGATGTTATAAACCTGATTACCTTAATGTTTAGGTGAAGTTTTTTTCTCGTTTACATTTTATTATCCACGCGGCTGATTGGCAGGTGGAGCGAACTGCGCTGAGGTCAGTTCCAAAAGTCGAACGCTGTGTGTTGTGTTCATTCTTGCGTGTGCCTTCACTTCTCAAAGGCATCCCGGCAGGGCTGATAACAGGAAAAGGCAATTTAAGAGGTAATCTCATTGATTGCAGTGGCGAGCAGGTGAATAGCGCTGGTGAGAGACAAATGCAGACAGATGGATGACAGGGAGGTGCCCTGGGCCGCAACGCTTCGGCTAAGTGCTTCGGGTCAGTCCTTGAGAGCTCCACATAATAACGGCACTCGTTTAGATTCAGAGTAGACCTCGCTCTACTCAAAGCAGAGGTGAGACAGAGGAGGCATCGCCGCATTGGACACATTTACACACACACACACACACACACACACACACTTGTTCAGTGGAGTGAAACCGTTTCTCCTTCCTGTAATAAATCATGCTTCCTTACTGCTGTACAGGGGCCGGTAATGTTTGAAGAAGAACATTGTCCCTTTTTTTTGTTTTTACAGTAATGGATGGGACTTGGGTAATAATGACGCAGTGTCAGGACTCATAACTCAACGGACTCCTGATGCGCCGTTATTATAAAGAACATCTCGCTCATCATGAGCTTGTTCTAGTATTTACAGATTTTTCTTGTGTGGACTATCAGTGACATACCCGAACCTCTTATTTTTTTCTATCTATATCTCTTTCTCTCTAGAGTGCCGTATATTTTTAAAAGAGGATATCTGCTTGATGGTTCATGAAATTGAATGGTCTTTGCCTGCTGTAATCGTGTCTTGCTGAAATTGGGATGCGTTCACATAAAGCACAAGGGTCTCCCTGTGGTTCTGCTAATCAACATGGTTGAAATGACCGTCGGCATGCATTAAATGCGTTCTTTTCTTTCTTTATGAGCTGACTTAGTTTCATAAAAGCCACAATAGGATTTCGTTATTGCAGCTGAGTTGATTTTATTAGAGATTTTTGTTATTGCCTGTTGTAGTTTTCCCCCCTATTATTTATTTATTTTATTTTATTTTATTTTACATTGCCCATCCTGAAAGTGTAAGTGTAAATATCTTTTACTTTATTTTATTGTATTTTCCATCCTGAAATAATTGTAAATATTTTAATTTAATTTTATTATTTTTATTTTCCATTGCCCATCCTGAAATTAGTGTAACAATTTTTTATTATTCTTAATTTTTATTTTTTATTGCCCATCCTGAAAGTGTAAGTTTAAATATTTATTATTTATTTTATTTTCTATTGCCCATCCTGAAATAAGTATAAATATATTTTATTTTATTTTATTTCATTTTCCATTGCCTATCCTGAACCTACATTTAATTTTATTTTCCATAGCTTTTTTCTTTTCTTTTCTTTTCTTTTCTTTTCTTTTCTTTTGAGACCAGCCTTTAAAAAGCCTGTATTGGTGGAACACTATATACAATCAAAATGGCCACGTAATAAGTTGGCAGTGATTCTCAGACTGTGCATTTGGCAGGTTCAGTATTGAGTGAACCATGATGAAGCTGTTAAAATTGGGCATATTTGACCAAGCCTTAAAAAGCTTTTCTTTTTTTTATCACTTCCGGTGTTCGTACAGCTGCATTTCAAACTGCGTAGTAAAGGTGTGGTAGTATCATGTTCTCTCTCTCTCTCTCTCTCCCTCTTTTTACCTATCTATCCGTACCTTTTCTTTCCGCCCAGACGCAGCTTTGATTTAACAGCATCTTCGCTGTCACATCAATCACTCCTCATGTAATGGCTTCGTAAACTCTGAGTGCTCAACGTAGGCAATGCAGAAATACAATTCCTTGTTTCGCAATTCAAGAGCTTAGCCACGCCAGCTGTTTTGGCCACTACATATGTTCATTCACAATAACAAAAGGGAAGCTCTGCGGTTTGGGTTTGTTTGATATACTAATGGATGTGATTGTCACTGCAGCATTTAGTGAAAGCCAGAATACACCCAGCAAATTAGTGGTGGAGATTCAATTCATTCCAGTGAGTTGACTCTTTTAAGATTCATTCAGTGACATTATCTGTCTATTATGAATCATTTGCTTAAAAATTCATTCTAAAACACAGTTCATTCTGAAACACATCTTATTGTCCTTTTTAAAAAATGTGTTACAGATCTACTAAGAGACTCTAGAATTTTAAGCATGTTACCCCCCCCCACAAATAATTCAATAATAATTATATTTCATATTTTTACACATTTCAAAACTGGGATGATTAAATCTTTGATAATGTTCCACTGCATGTGAACAACAGTGATTCATTTACATGATTTAAAATACTGATTCATTCACAACTGAAATGCCAACTCCACACACAGGGTTTGTACAAGGTGCTTAAAGTGCTTGAAGTACTTCAATTTGACTTTTTGAAATATAAGGCCTGGAAAACCCTTGAAAATAGCAGTTTTTCTGAAGGGGTACTTGAAAAGTACTTGAATTATTGAAAGACAATGTATCTATGAAATGAGTGTTTAATTTTTTTTAATAAGCGCATATCAAGCTAAACCAGCACTGACAGTGTTGTGTAAAAATGGCTGAATATGCAAGATGAGAAACAGATGAACCAAACCAATTAAGTGAGTCATTTAAGATGGAACCACTCCGAACGATTCAAACTTGTGACTTCTTTTCTTTTTAAGCAGTTCACTAGCAAAAACCAGATTAAATTAAAAGAGCCATTTATTTTCGAATTTTGACATTGCTGGTAATGATTTTATAAAACATTTAAAAGCCATGGTGTGCGTCTCAACATGATTCACTGTTTCGAAGCGCTCCAATCGGATCACATATCGCAAATCATTTGATTCAGATCGGGCTTTCAAATCTCTTACAGCAAATTATTTGATTCAGATCAGGACTTTGGAGCACGTATCGTTCATTTGATTTACATTGGAACTTCAGAGCGAGTTCTTGAATCATTCCGCAAATGATTCATGCCGTGAGTCCTGATCTGAAATGATTGTTTGTGAATCATTTGATTTAGATTGGGACTTCGGAGCATGTGTCGTGAATTGCTTGATTTAGATTGGAACTTCAGAACAAGTTCTTAAATAATTTCACGAATTGAATGATTTGAATTGAATGAGTCCTGATCTGAAATGATGGTTCACAAATCATTTGATTCAGACTGGGACTTTGGAGCATGTATAGTGAATCATTTGATTTAGATTGGAGCTTCAGAACAGGTTCTTGAAACATTCTGCAAACTGAATGATTCTAATTGAATGAGTCTTGATCTGAAATGATGGTTTGCAAATCATTTGATCCAAATTGGGACATTTTGACGTGTGTATCACAATTCAGTTGATTTAGATTGGAACTTCAGAACGGGTTCTTGAATCATTCCGCTAATTGAATTGAATGATTTGAATTGAATGAGTCCTGATCTGAAATGATAGTTTGCGAATCATTTGATTCAGAACAGGAGTTTGGAGCATGTATTGTGAATCATTTGATTTTGATTTGAGCTTCAGAACTGGTTCTTGAATCATTCCGTGCATTGAATGATTCGCAATCCATGCTCCGAGTCCTGATTTGAAATTATGGTTTGTGAATCATTTGATTCAGATTGGGACTTCGGAGCATGTATCGCAAATCATTTGATTTAGATTGGAACTTGAGAATGGGTCTTGAATCATTCCGTGAATTGAATGATTTGCAATCCGTGCTCCGAGTCCTGATCTGAAATGATGGTTCGCAAATGATTGATTCAGATCGGGAATTCGGAGCGTTTTTTTGAATCTTTTTTTCTGATTTGTTTTTTTTTAAACAGTAGAAAACATCAAACCATTAGTGCTGTCAAACGATTAATCGTGATTAATCGCATCCAAAATAAAAGTTTATGTTTACATACTATATATTTGTGTACTGTGTATATTTATTATGTATATATAAATACACACACATGCATGTATATATTAAGGAAAAATATTTTAGATTTATATCTAAAATATTTACATTTATTTATAATCTAAATTGTATACAGCTATAAATATATATAGATTATAAATATTTTGTTTTAATATATGCATGCATGTGTGTGTATTTATATGTACATAATAAATATACAAAGTAAAAACACATATAGCATGTTAACATAAACTTTAATTTGGATGCGATTAGTCACGATTAATCGTTTGACAGCCCTACAAACCATAAATTAGATCTCTGACTGAGGTCCTTGAAAATCTAAAAAGTAATGCTTAAAAAGTCCTTGAAAGTCCTGGAAATTTATTTTACAGTAACTGTCTGAACCCTGCACACGCGAAAGGTTGCATTTAACCAGTGACCTCCCCCTGTCCGTCAGATTACTCAGAACTGATGATAGAGCAGCAACAGTGTTTGACGTGTTCGTGACAGCTCCATAACATAATATTTAGTAAGGACAGCCAAGGTGCTGGGCTGGTAGATTTAGTGCCCTCAGGCTGCGAGATGTTACAGCATGCTGACTGAATCTGATGTGGAAGGTGTGTGTGTGGGAGTGTTAGAGAACAAGAAAGCAATTTTACTGTTCTGTGATATTGACCCTTTGCTAAGCTCCACCCCCTTTGGTTACCTTTGCACCCTCAGAAATGGTTTATAGAACTGGATTAGAACTGTGAACAGTGTAATTTCAGTAAAATGTGCTAATAAAGTGAGATATTTTACATGGTCTGTGAAGTGTGGACATTTGTCTTGACATAAATGGTTAAATTATACTGTAAAATAGATGAATCAGAAGGATGAAGAGAAAAGAGAAAAACTGATATCATTGTGTACACAAAAATGAACTTTTATAAAAATAAACAATACAATTAACATTTTAAAAATGTAAAAATACACAATCTTTTACCGTTTTCTTTGATCATTTTTTTTTTATTTAAAGATATTTAAACACAGAAAGTCCATTGACTATAATTAGAAAAGAGTAAAATTTTGAGATAATCTGACAGACGACAGGATTGGTCAGTTACATTTTAGCAAAAAGTATTTTCTTAACTAAAAGTTGTCTTTTCTTAACAATGTCATTGCAGTTTTGTCGGTCAAAGTGATTGACGGGCTTTGACCTTTCTGCATTTGTGGTTTTCATAGTCAAAAGTGAAATGTGAAGGAAAAAAACTCCAGGCACTGGTGGCATTTGGCTTTATGCTAATTTGAGAAGGCTGTCTTTTGCATGTTTGTGCGTGATGCCAATTTTGCATGCATTCTTATAAAACTTCACATATTGTATTTGCAATCACATAATCTTGCAGCAATAGCTTGTCAGGTGGAGCAGCGGTGCTGTAAAATGAGGCGTGAATGGTAGCAAATGGCTGGGTGGATGACTGTGGGCCACAGCGCCTCAGGCTAACACATGCAGACTGCTGCACGGCGCACAGCTACTGGTGCAGTGTGTGTCCATCCCCCCAAGACACACACACACACACACACACACACGAGTATTGCTCAGAAAGCTCTTCTACACTCCACTGCCAATTCTGACAAAGACAAACGGAGCTGAAGTGTATGTTGCTGAATTACAGTTTTTGTGTGTCTCAGTTTGTGTTTGTGTATGAGAGGGTGTTTATTGCTTACAGACATGGCTGTACTGTGGTAAATGATGGTATCAGAAAGTAAAACCATGGTATTTTGATGTATAAAAATTAACAAGATACCGAAAGATGTTATGCATGTCAGAAGACTGATGTAAGTTTGGGACCGGTGTTATTTTAGTATAGTTTTTATAAATATTTTAGTGTTTATTAATATTTTCAATTAGTCTTTATTTTTATATTGTATATATGTATTATTTTTATATTATTTAAACATTTTTAAAGTAATTTTTCATCTTTTGTTCTCAGTTTTTGTTTATATGTTTTAGTTTATATATATATATATATATATATATTTCTATTTTTTGCTGTAGTATGTCAGTAGGAAACATCAGTTTACATTTCCAAACATTCATTTTGCCATTAATTGTAATAATCCAGTGAGATTTCTGTTTGTACAAGGAGTCTGACAACAGCCAGTGCTCCACACAGAGATCTGATCTCATCATCATCATCACCTGTCTGGAATGATATGAAGAAACAGAACTGAGACAGACTAAATCCAGAAGAACTGTGGCAATGTCTCCAAGATGCTTCAAGAAACCTACCTGCAAAGCCATCTGAAAAACTATGCGCAACTGCACCTAGGGCAGAAGCTACTTTAAATTGAAAAAGATGGTCACACCAAATGTTGATTTCATTTAGTTAACAGAAGTTTAGTTAATCTACTTATGACATTATTTTTGACAGCATCCTCATTTTAAATTTTTTTTTACACAAGTGCCTAAAACCTTGTATTGTAGCTTTGCAAGTAGGTTTCTTGAAGCATATTTGAGACGTTGCCACATTTTTTCTGAATTTAGTCTGTCTCGGTTTGTTCTGTTACTTCATGTCATTCCAGACAGACTGGATGATGATGAGATCAGATCTCTGTGTGGAGCACTGACTGGTGTCAGACTCCTTGTGCAAACAAAAATCTCACTGGATTATTACAAATAATGGCAAAATTAATAATTGGAAATGTAAACTGATATTTCATACTGACAAGAACTTAAAATCATTTTTTGTTGGTGAAAATACTAGTGGCCTGTCGGCGCCGATAGCCTCGTGGGCAGTGCGCCGACATATAGTGCTGTTGCGCTACGGGCGTCCCGAGTTCGAATCCCGGCTCGAGGACCTTTCCCGACCCTACCCCCCTCTCTCTCTCCCACTTCACTTCCTGTCAATAATGATCTGTCCTATCTCAATAAAGCCAGAAAGGCCAAAAATAAATCTTAAAAAAAAAAAAGAAAATACTAGTGGCCTGTAACTTTTGCACAGTATTGTATGTATGTATGTATGTGTGTGTGTATATATATATATATATATAAATTTAAGTCTTTTTTGTCATTTTAATTTAAGTAAAAGCTTTGTTGTTTTTGTTTTTAAATATGAAATTAAAATGTATTATTTTTTGTTTCAATATTATTAAATATATTAGTTGTTTTTAAAAATATTATTCGAACATTTAAATGTTATTACATTTGTAATTTCAGTAACTTAGCTTCCAAACGTATTTTATTAATGAAAACGTACAAAGCATTTCTGTTTTTCATTTAAGTTTTTTTAAATGTGAGTTTTTTATTATTTTATTTTCACTTAACTAAAATGTTAAAATGTCCAAGATGTAGATGAATTTGTTTCTTCATGGAAACAGATTTGGAGAAATTTAGCATTACATCACTTGCTCACTAGTAGATCATCTGCAGTGAATGGGTGCCGTCAGAACGAGGGTCCAAACAGTTCCAATAATCCTTTTTCACTGAAGGAAGTGTTATTATGGATTTTGGACAGTTATTAAATGTCTTGATGGATTAGTTTCTTACAAACACACAGCTTTTCACTTTACAAGATGTTAACTGATGGGTTGGAGTGATGTTTTTATCAGCTGTTCGGACTGACGTTCATTCTGACGGCACCCATTCACTGCAGAGGTTCCAGTGGTGAGAAAGTGCTGTATAATAGATTTCTCGTTGAAGAAACAAACTCATCTACATCTTGGATGGCCTGAGGGTGAGTCAGTCTTAAGCAAATTGTCATTTTGGGGTGAAATTTGGTTCCTTTAACAATGATTTTACACTGAATTGTGAAGGTAGCTAATGTAAATGCCCTTTTACAGAACAACCAAACAGTCCTGATCCCAGCACAAGCTGATCAATACTAGTGCGGCTATTCAATGCAGTCCCCAGAGACCCCTGAACGTCTCTGATAGATGAGTTATATTGTTTATGCACACTATGTCACACTGAACTCCTCAACGTGCTGGTTTGAACCTCTAATGGAAAAACTTCAGTTAAGTAACATAATTAAGCTCACATAAGATGTGAAGCCAGAACTGTTTGCATGATAAGTGGAAGTCTTATCCTGGGATGAACAATATGTTGCACTTAATTAAAAACACTTTGTTATTCTCATTTCCTACCGCAGCTTTATGCATTATTCAGCGCAAGTGATTATGATATACAATAAGATGTATAATTGCATAGGCATACATTTGTTAAAGCGTGCTGTTTGTAGATCCTGCTTTTTATCTTCATGATATGCAAGTTGGATTCACAATCTAAAATATTTAGATGTCGCAACCTGGATCCACTGTGAAAGTGGCGTCTGCTGCAGACAGGTTTAACACGGCGCTTCGATTCGGCGTCCGCTTTTATGTCGGCTCATTAATGAATGATCGATGATCCGTACTGCTGCATGATCAAATTACCAGCTAGAACCACAGGCTGATAAAACAAGGTGCTGGAGAGAAGGAGTTCATATATTCTGATGCTGTAATAGACCAATTATACTGCTCTACTGCCCCCTCCTGGTGCTCTGTCATTAGGGACCAATAATAGCAGTGTGGCCTTCAGTGGTTGACAGGATAGAAGTCGTAGTTTTCTTTTATATGGTCATGCTTGTGAAAGGAAAATCAGTTGTTTAGAGAAATCACAAAAGAGAGTTCTTTAATATCTCAGTTGTTTTTAACTCTTTCATCTAAACCACTTTGATTGTAATTAAAAAATTCACTGGACATAAAAAGGGTGGAATAATCCCACATACTTACATGAAATGAGGACCCAAGATATGTCTAGAGATTTGGGAGTGCAGGTTTTACTTGATTTTGGCCTGAAAGCAACTATACTGTAAAAAAAAAATAAATAAATAAAATAAAATAATAATGATGAAGTTAAAAAAATATTAATTAAATAAGGAGCTGTGGTTGCCAGAACTTAACGGTAAAACTACAATAGTAAAATTTTAATTGCACAGATTGAGCTGAAACGTATGGTTGAAAACTAAGAACAAAGTTATTTTAATGGAAAAACATGAAATATGAGGTGTCACACAGGGAATTCTGGAAATGTCAATATATGCGTTTTCAGCGTAAATTATAAGACTTTTTCACTTCCAAAAGCCATACATTAAATAGTATTTTACTGTAACATTACATGAACTATCCCTTTAAAATCATTTTTTTTCCACTGCATAGAGTAAGGGAACTTTTTTTAAGGGTATTTTTTTATTGTTAATATAGTAGTTGTTTTTTTTTTTAAATATTATTCAAACATTTAAATGTTTCTATTTTACTATTTCAGTACCTTAACTTAAACTTATTTTATTTAATGTAAATTTACAAAGAAGCATTTCTGTTTTTCATTCACATTTTTTAAATATAAGTTTTTCATCTATTATTTTTATTTATTTTTATTTTTTATTTTTGACTTAATTAAAATGTCCAAGATTTAAATTATTTTGTTTCTTCATGGAAACAGATTTTAAGAAATGTAACATTACATCACCTGCTCACCAGTGGATCCCCTGCAGTGAATGGGTGCCATCAGAACGAGGGTCCAAACAACTAATAAAAGCATTACAATAATCCTTTTGTTAATTTTAATATTACAGTATTTTTTTACACCCAGAATACCTTTGCAACCATATAGCAACATCCTGTTCTTTTCTTTTGGATACAAATGCAGTAGATTTGTAAATGAAGCACTGCAGGTTTATTTGCTGCTAAAGATAGAGAGCACAAATGCCAGGTGATTAGTCAATGTGCTTGTTTCTCAGTGGGTCGGATATTTTCTGGGGTACTCGCTCACACTGACCTAGATTTGGATCTGGGAAATTTAGCACTATATCTGTCGCCCACCTTTCTGAACTCCGCCAGCCGATCAAACAATTTTAGATGCCTGTGAGAAAAAATTTTAAAGTGTGGACTTGTGTGTTTCTCTGTGCATACAGTTGTTTAAATTATGTTTGTCAGACATTGTTTTTTTACTTTGCGTGAGCCACTCACACGGTCATATTAGGACCCCAAGGGGTCAGTGTTTATAATGCCTGATAAGAAGTGTCTGTCACGTCTACATGCTGTGGTTGATCACATAAATACATTCATAGATATAAAGTATTTTAGTGCTGGTGATACAGTAGAATATATGTTAAATACTTAGTGTGGAGTTTTATTGTATTATTATTCATTTATAGTATTTATACAATTATAGTATTTGTTAATATTTTGAATTATTTTATTTTTATCATTTCAGTTTTTTTTTTTTTTTTTGTTTGAGTTTTAGTAATTTTGTTATGTATTTTTATCATTTAATTACAACTAGCTCTGGGCAACGATTAATCTCGATGAATCGCATTCAAAATAAAAGTTTTTGTGCACATAATATATATGTGTGTACTGTGTATATTTATTATGTATATGTACACATGTAAGAAAAATTTTATATTTATCTATTAAATATGTTTATAAATAATATAAATTACATGAATATACATATTACATGTAAATACATATAAATATTTAAAATATATATATGTATGCGTGTGTCTTCATCTATACATAATAAATATACACAGTACACACACACGTTATATAAACAAAAACGTTTATTTTAGATGCGATTAATCACTGCCCAGCACTATTTTTTATTATTAAAATGTAAAAAATATTTATTTGTAATATTTATTTATAAAAAATCTAAAAAATATATTTTTTATTTATTTTTAACTCAAATTTATTTGTACTTCAGTTTTAGTAATTTATAATTTATGAACTACTTGTTTTATTTTCCATTGGTGTCCAACTTTTTATTTTAGATTAGCATTTCTTTTCTGCTTAATTTCAATTGCCAAAAAAGACATGTTTTAAATAGGCTGTGCATAGCTGGAGACATCGAGGTCATTCCGAAAATGATCGTCATATCATACACATTGCATATTCTGTTAAAATGAATAAAATGTAACGCTTTTCACGTGCAGGTCAAAGCGGCGCATGCCACTCGTGTCGAAGCCCCGACGCGAGTCATGTGAAAGGGCCTTTAGAGAGCGTAGATGTGGGCCAGAGTTTCTGACTGGCCTAATTTGTTCGACCTTCGCGGGGGAGAGAAAGGCACTGCGGAGGAGAGAGCAGGCTTGTTAAAGAGACCCGCTCCCTCACTGAGAGGCCGTGACTCCCCCCGCAGGTGCTCGCCGTCTCTCACTTCAGCCTAATCTGAATGTACGCTGTAGATGTGTGCTACTGCAGCTAATTTGCTCTTATGGCTTTACTAAAGGTCTGCTGACTCACTTGTTCACAGTATGTGCTGAAAAGCTTGATGAGTGCCTGCTATCCTTGGGGTTTCCTAGTCATAAACCCTTGCGACTGTCAGCTGCTTTTTCCAGTGTTAAAATTCTCCTATTCACGTTGAAAGTGCAGAGATTATTATAGTTAAATAGAACAAAGTGAAAGTAAAATTTGAAATAACGAAATAAGTTTGACTATTAACTATTAAAATAACTAAAACTGAATTAACACTATGTGTAGGCATGTAATCTTAAAAACTGCAGTTATATCTGTCCACATCTATCCGTCAGGGGTAACCGTGCCATTTGTACTTTTCCACAATCATGCCAAAATTCTGACAAGGGCATCAGTGATATCAGGTTTACACTGCCACTGCAATGTGTTGGAAATGCAGCAGCGAGTTCAAATTGCCTGTGCTGCAGTCGTCAGTTCAGTTTGGATTAACGGGGAGATCGGAGCTGACAGGAGCAATGGTGGCGAAACGCCCTGAAAATGACAAGTCAGATAAGAGGAAAATCAAATGACCCCGTAACTTTTAATGACCACATCAATAACTTTCATCCTCTGAAAGGAGGGCATTGTCTGTATGTCTCCAATGAGAAATTAAGACACAACAATGTCCCTTGAGAACGTGATGTGTGTGTTTGATTCGTTTCTTAAAGGGATAGTTCATTGAAATTTACAATCACTAATACAATGAATTAGTGTCGTATCAGTGTCATTTTAGTAATATTTTGGTATAGTTTATGTGCTGTTGTAGTATTTATACAAGTTTTATTTTTATATTTTTTAATTTTCATTTTAATAATTTTATTTAAAAGTTTCATGCTTTTTAAATTTGTGTTTCTTTTACATTAAATATTTAATTTTATTTTTGTAATAAATATATAAAATATATACACACTACCAGTCCAGAGTTTTTGAACAGTAACATTTTTAATGTTTTTTTAAGAAGTCTCTTCTGCTCACCAAGCCTGCATTTATTTCATCCAAAATACAGCAAAAGCAGTAATATTGTGGAATATTTTTGCTATTTAAAATAACTGCTTTCTGTGTGAATATATTTTAAAAAGTAATTTATTCCTGTGATCAAAGCTAAATTTTCAACATCATTACTTCAGTCTTTTGCGTCATACGATCTTTCAGTAATCGTTATAATATGCTGATTTGCTGCTTAAGACACATTTATTATTATTTGTACTTTATTTTTATTTTTTTATCAGTATTTAAAATAGTTGAGTAATTTTTTTTTCAGGATTCTTTGATGAATAGAAAGATCCAAAGAACAGCATTTATCTGAAACAAAAAGCTTTATATTTTACAAAAAGACATTTATAATTTTACAAAAGATTTCTATTTAAGATAAATACGGTTCTTCTGAACTTTCTATTCATCAAAGAAACCGGAAAATATTCTACTCAGCTGTTTTCTACATAATAATAATAATAAATGTTTTTTTGAGCAGCAAATCAGAATATTAGAATAATTTCTGAAGGATCATGTGACTTGAGTAATGATACTAAAAATTTAGCTTTGAAGTCACAGGAATAAATTACATTTTCAGACATATTTAAATAGAAAACAGTTTTTTAAATAGTAAAAACATTTCAAAATTTTGCTGTTTTTACTGTAGTTTGGATCAAATAAATGCAGGCCTGGTGAGCAGAAGAGACTTTAAAAACAGTAAAACTCTTACTGTTTAAAGACTTTTGACTGGTAGTGTATACATAGTTTTAGTTAACAATAACGACACTGTATTAGGGTTAATAAGAATAAAATGAAAAAAGTAATTGTGACTTGCAGCACACAATTCTGACTTTTTTTTGTTGTTGTTGTTGCTTTGAAATTTTTAGTTTAAATCTCAAGATATATACTTGAGAGAAAAAGTCGGGTTGCAAATTTATTGCTAAACATATTATAACTTTTTTTTTAATTCCATGGTGGAAACGGGCTTTCACACAGTATTGTATATTTTCTAAAGAGTCATATTGGAATACTTTTATGGTGCTTTTGTATTTCGCAGGAGAAAGAAAGTTATACGAATTTGTAGCAACACAAGGCATAGTGAATGATGACATGATTTTCATTAGTGTCTAAATTATCCCTTTAAATTTTAGCCTTACTATGATGCAATCAAATGCATATTTTAACGCTGGCCCAAAAGTTGTTTTTGCAGACAGAATGAAGCACAAGTTAGCTTTCCCCAAAGGCATATCTGTTTCCTTCAGCGGGTCTGCAGTCTTCTTGGAAATGGTTTTCGTTATCAATCAAAATAACTGCACAGTGGGTCTGCAACAACAACTGGCCAGACGTGTGCTGAGTGTTTATGAAAGGATCCAATCTGGAATGCCTTCGTTTATCTAGTCATTTATAGCAAAGAGATTGTTCAGTAGGATTTTTTCGATTTTGACTTCGGCCAGTCAGTAACCACCTAGCAATCAATGCTCTCCCTTAAGTATAAGCCACATAAATGACAGTCCATGTAAAAATCAGAATAAGACTGCTGACTAGACAAAAGGAACTTTATATTTAATGCATATTATTAGATCAGAGTTTAGAGTTACCAATTTTCTCATTTGTATACAAATTTGCATGGCACACACTGTTGGACGTTGAAAGTACAGTTCGGTATTTGCATAAATATGTCGTTTCTCTGAGTTTTGACTGGTTGTTGTACAGTAGCATGTCTTTGTACAGCTTTTTGATTAACAAAACATGTCACGAAATCTATTCATTTACAGAATTGTGCAATGGATGACTGTTCTGCAAGTTGAATACTTTCACATTTACAATTTGCACTCGTTTCATAATACAAATAATTTGAAAGCAGCTTTATTAAGCAGATATGTCTGCTTCAGTACCACTGTGAACAAGTAAGATGACAATGGAACTTAAACTCTTAATAGACAATGATGTTTGAAAGTCTGTAAAAGTGGGACATTCTTGTTTAAGGCGAGACACTGCAGGTGAATAGGGTAAAAAAAAACTAATAGTTATCACCTTACTTACCCAGTTGGTTGATTACATTGATAATTGCAAACATTTTTTGTATTACAAGTTTTCAAAAATATTACGTTTAAATATGCAAATTAGCCATTATTTAGTGAAGTATACACTAATTTGCATACATTTCTAGTACAAAAATCTAAAGACTGGATGAAGTCAGTTTCAAAATTCTTGTTTAATTTGTTTGCCATATTAGAGTAAAATGTTTTACAGAGAGGATTTGGGGTATCTCATTTTGTCACTCCAAAATTCAGAAAATACTAGAACAGACAGAAACATTTTTGGGGGGAATAAAATGTTGTATATAATAAAGCAAATTATATATGAACAAATCCCTCTGTTAAATACCTTCAGGATATAGACAGGAATAACAATGTTAAGTTTGGTGTGTGTAAGTGCTACTGAAGTTGAGATTTATGGCTCAGTGTAGGAGAAGAAAACTCATTTTGAGAAAACAGCCTTTAAAAATATGTATTGTAATTGAAATCTATTGACACAAATGGATAAAGTGCTACAAAATAAACATTTAACAGTGTCTTTTGGATGCTTTCCACTAATCTGAAAAAACACTTTATGAAAAACCAAAAAGCCCAAAATCTCAAATTTGAGAGGTGCATGAAAAAACACCTGTAGTGTCCCCCCTTAAAAACGTTGGACAAAGTATTTCTAAAAGGATATTTATCAGCCGTCGTTTGATATTTCCTGATTTGCTTTGTAATGCATCTTTAGGCCAAAGAGTAATTGAAATGGAAAGCCCAATTATTGATCATGTGGTTAATTAGAGCAAATGGGCTCAGGCCAATCTGTCTAGTCACATTCTGATGAAGAGTGTGTCATTATTACACAGCGAGGTGAAAGCGTTTGAGCTTTGACATAACATCCACCCCATGATCAAAAGAAAAAGATAATGTGTGATATTTTGCTTAAGGGAATTGTTTAAAAATATTCTCAATACTGTGACGCTTTAGAATCTGATGAGAATCACTAATGTTAATATTAATAATAGCAATTATGAAAATGTGTTTGCATTTAATTTTGTATGTGTGTGTATATGATTAAATATTTAAACAGATGTATTAAATCATACCTGTAACCTGATTATTTTTATGAGATTCAATCAGTGTTTTAACAGCTAATCTATTAATTTAGCTGGATAATCCTGTGTGTGAATTTCAAGTGGAATAGAGGCTTATCAAATCTAATTGCTTTGATTAAGATACAATGCCTGGTTGTGCTGCAGCATGATAGATCCTAAGCATGGTATTCTCACGATAAAAACAGCACTCCATGCAGAGGCTGAGAATGAATGAAGCTCTTCAGCCTTTCATGCAGATTCAATTACAGCTCAGAGTAATAAAAATGTCATGCAAATTTTCTAATGCCGACTCATAATGGAAGTTTGTACTTGCACTGTATTTGACTTGGTTTCTGACATCAGTTTTCCCTTTGTTTCAGAGGACATGTGATGCTACTTTGCTACAAGCACACCGTATTGAAGTGTGAAATTGATTAAATGAATACTAATTAGGAAATGACCTCAGAGAGCGTAGCAGATCGGTGTTTGATTTTGAAGTAACGCTTGTTGTATTAGGACACTGCTTAAAGACTTGCAGGTTGGAAACCTATATCTATATGCTACTAAAATGAACTCTAACCATATTTAGAGATTTAAAATTTTTTAGTTTTTCATGAAAACTGACCCAACTTTCTATTACAATAGGAAATGTATGTCAGCTGAGCTGAGCGGTGATAGCATTGTGCTACACCTGACCGACTAATGCTTACCTAGCTTACTGTGTTAATGAACCGTGTGTGAGTGTGTGTGTGTGTGTGTGTGTGTGTGTGTTTGTGTGTGAATGAATCACTCTGCTTGATGCGCCCTCTAGTTTTATATTTCCGGTTAAACCCCTGCATTGCAGCATTACTTGCAGAAGCAGAGAGAGAGAGAGAGAGAGATGGGGGAGAGTGAGAGAGTGAGAATAAAACCTGGTCCAAATCACATCAGAGAGAAGCCCTTACTCTACTGAAGTTATGTGCGATTCAAATTGAGTTGAGAATTGAATTTTAAACCCAGTCCAGTTTCTGAATTTGAATTTAACTGAGGAGTCAAATCAGGAGTCATTTGAATTTGCATATAAGGAAGCTGAATTACAACTGCTGTAGGTTTCTCTTTTCATAATACATTTTGTTTTTAGCCATAGTTAATATTAGTAATCAATTGTTATACAATTATGTACACTTGTAATTTAATAGATTTTTATATTTAATAAGTAAGAGCAGACTTCTTAAAAAAAAAAAAATATATATATATATATATATTTTTTTTTAAGAAGTCTGCTCATTAAACCTGCATTTATTTAATCCAAAGTACAGCTAAAATATTTAAAAAATGTAAAATATATTTACTATTTAAAATAACTGTTTTCTATTTGAGTATATTTTAAACGTTAATTTATTCCTTTGATTAAAAGACTGCATTTTTAGCATCATTACTCCAGTCACATGATCCTTCAGAAATTATTCTAATATTCTGATTTGCTTTTTTTATTTTTTATCTTTCTATTTTTTTTTATCTTTCTATTCATCAAAGAATCCTGAAAAAAATTACTCAACAGTTTTAAATATTTATAATAATAATAATAATAATAATAATAATAATAATAATAATAACAACTATAAATGTTTCTTGAACAAAAAATCAGCATATTAGATTTTCTGAAGATTTCTGAAGGATTATGTGAAACTGAAGTCTGGTGTAATAATGCTAAAAATCTAGCTTTGATCACAGGAATAAATTACGTTTTAAAATATATTTAAATAGAAAGCAGTTTTGATATATATTTGATATATTTAATTTAAAAAATAATTTTATATTGGAAGAACACAACTTATATTGTTGATTATTTTATTGTACTTATTTATTTATTAAATAATTATTCTTCATTTTATTTGAAAACAATGTGGTGGACATTTTGTGGCAAAATTAATTTTGTTTTGTGGCAAAATTAATTAATAGATGTTTTTATGGATTTAACTAGGGCTGCGCGATATTGAAGAAAAATGCAATATACGATAACTCATTAAATATCGATATGCGATACGATAATGCTTAAAGTGCCACATGCTTAGATAAAACCTTTTACTCTGCTGTCACTAAGTCAATTCTGTAAACTTCCATAACTATATTGTGTCGTATATAGTATATATATGGTTATCTATATCTATGTATGTATTAAGAGCTCCTGTAAAACCACAACAAATTCCTTGTGTTTGTGCACACTTGGTGAATAAAACTCAGTCTGATTCTGATTCTAATATATAGCAAAGAGATTGTAGTTTCAATTTTGTGAGAAGAAAGCACCCCTGCAATGACTTCTGAAAGTGAACGGTAGTGTTTTGCTCCAGCATTACATAAAAATGTCATTTTAACATTAGTGTAATCATTTTAACATCAGTTTAGGAACCGAATAATAAAAAGGAAAACACAGCTTAGTCTTCCCTCTATGAATTCAATATGCACTGATTATTATTTAAGCTATAAAAGTTAGTTTCTCTTTGTCATTTGTTCACAGCCCCAAATATTGCACGCTGTAATGGTATGCATATTGTGATAATTTCGATATATTGCACAGCCGTAGTTTTAACAATAGTCAACTTAGTTTGCTAGAAGTGTGCAGAATGTAAAAGAGTGTAATCAATACACCAGGGAATAAATAGGCTTAATTAGTCAAACTTCATGATTAATTGGTTATTTTTGATTCTTGTGTTGGACTATTGAAGATTCTCTGGACTGTACTGAATTTTCTTGAATTGTAATTCAGTAAGTTCCTCTTCCGGTCATCTTTTCAAATTCTAACTGAACATCCAGAGGCTTTAGGCAACTGAAAACTCGAATTCACCCTCATGAACTGAACAGGAGCCTGTTCTTAATTTCTGAGCTTTGCCCTTTAAAATCTACCGTAGTAAATTCCAGCGGGTACCTCCTTAACCTCCATGTCAGGCAGTTTGTTGTAGACTCCTGCACAGTCATGGTCTTACAAAAGCGGTAGTTTAAGGCCCTTGTTTGAGTCAGCATTAAATATTCAAACCGTTTTCTAGGCTGAGTGAACTTGTGTGTTTTTTGAATACAGTTAATATGTATGGGCATCTGCTTACATGCTGGTTTGTGAGTGTGTGTGAATAGACTTCAGGAAGATCAATAATTCAGTGCATCCCGTGGCGTCCCAGCTACTTTTATAGTGACCTGTCCTCACGGCATCTTAACGCATGTGCCACACTGTGCCCTACCAAACCTATATTCACATGTAAATGTAGCATTACATCACTTGCTCACGAATGGATCCTTTGCAGTGAATGGGTGCCGTCAGAATGAGAGTCCAAACAGCTAATAAAAACACCACAATAATCCACAAGTAATCCACACCACTCCAGTCCATCAGTTAACATCTTGTGAAACCAAAAGCTGCTTGTTTCGAAGAAACAAATCCATCATTAAGGTATTTTTTAACTTCAAACTATTGCTTCTAGCCATAATTCAATATCCCGTGTTGTCATCTCACATCAAAATACACCCACATATTTGTCTTGGACTGTTTTGGCTTGTAAACGGTGCTTATTTTTCTAAAAAAATAGACAAAATTGCTTTTTCACTGGAGAAATCAGTATTATGGATGAAGTATCGAAGTTGGCACCATAAAAAACATTAAATATGCAAAACAGGGCCATGCTCTTGCAAAGCATTGCCATCTGCATACTTATAATGTGTTTTTGCACTTAGTATGAGATACTATATGCAGCATCCTTCTAAACACCAAAATAAGTATAGAACTGTACAGAATATCTTCCTGTAAGTTTGCTGCAGTATACCTGCATCATATGTGTCCTGTGGGCCTGAAGCAATACTAAATGTTTTATTAGTAGTGCTGGTTGAGGCAAGCATCACTTTTACCACCGATCATATTTGAGGGTTATGGATTTAAACAAACCCCTAACAATAAGTTTTACAGTTTTGTATGTTGGTGTCATTTGCTCTACAATGTAAAATTCTTATGATTCACCTTTTCATCTGAAGCACAGGTAGATAGATACTATTTCAACTGGGTTTTCGTGGTAAAATCACGGTAGGTCTTGATGCCTGAACCAGAAAATTCACCGCCTAAGGGCTTCTGAACCAAACAAATTATATCAATTAATCCAGCTGAACCGAATGTAATTGCTTTTGTGAGTATGATGGATGAAAAGCATATTGTTTCCGCTTTCCCTTTGAGGAGTTTGGATGTTTTTGAGGAGTTAAAGTTTTGTCCACACTCACTCACACAAAACAGCTTAATTGTGACCTTTACATAACGTCATTTAGTTATTTTTTGCTAATTAAATATTATGCAATATTTAACATGAATTTAATATGTACATTTTATGCAGTATTAAGTAATTTTTTATTAATATGCATGCATGCAAAAACGCCTCAGCTCTGTTGCATTGCATTTCATCATATTTAAATGTGACCCTGGATCGCAAAACCAGTCTTATGTGGCACAGGTATAGCCAAAATACATTGTGTGGGTCAAAATTATAGATTTTTCTTTTATGCCAAAAATCATTAGGATATTAAGTAAAGATCATGTTCCATGAAGATGCCATAAATATATCCAAACTTAATTTTTGCTTAGTAATATGCATTGGTAAGCACTTAATTTGAACAACTTTAAAGGCGATTTTTTTTTTTTTTTTTTTTCACCCTCACTTTCCAGATTTTCAAATAGTTATATGTTGGCCAAATATTGTCCTGTCCTAACAAGCCATACATCAATGGAAAGCTTATTTATTCAGACTTAATTTATTCTAAATTAAGATGTCACAATTATGACCATGTTTGTGATCCAGGGTCACAATTTTTGCTCCAAAACATTTGCAGAAAATAAAAAAAGTGCAGATTCTGTTTGGGATTGGTGATGTGTTTTATTTGAATGCAACAGAAAAAAGTGGAGTAAGAAAATGAGATTTGCCACAGTTTGTGTGTCTCCAAAGTTGTCATGCTGTTATCAGGAAGCATCCCATTTAACATGTCAGACTGTATGGAGCATTTCAGTCATTCTTTCTTGGCTTTAGTCTGATTGGACCAGTAATGCACACATCACCCAAACACTCCAGCTCAGCTGTAAATCCACCCAGCTCAGGATAGCCATTCTGCTTCAGCCTATAAATCATGTAACAATCAGTGAAAGAGGTTCTGTCGCAGTGACAAAGGTTTTTTTTTCTCTTGGTCATGAATAGAAATGTGGTTGTACTGAGTGACCAATAAGAGCAGAGAAATATGGTACGTTATCATGTGCAAGTTCATTTTAATTATTGACTTTAGTAGACCTGCACTGTACAGATTATTTCCTACCACAATGAGTGCAAAAATAAGAAAGAGTGCTGAATCTGATGTAGTAAGTGTACTCTATCAGCATAAGTGCAAAGTCATTTCATGACCAAATAACTGGACAATGGTCAGCTGTATGATGTAACCATAACTCATTATCTTGAATGGAAACCATTAAAGATGACACTTGAATCTGTGACACTTACTGTTACGTCATATAGCCATCTTCCTATGAAATCACACGCTTCTCTCAAGCTAAAATTGGGACATTTTGTTCAATTTTGGGTTAATTAGATATAATCAAGCTGCTAGATTTACATATCATTGTCTATATAGGTCACTTTTGGGCTGGATGTAGGTTAGATTATTGTCAGGAAATTCATATCTTCTAGCAGGGACTTGACGTCAACAGTGATAACTGAGGGTTATTGTATTTCCTGACATTTAATAGCTTTCTCTAAATCTTCATGAATTTAATACTGACTCACTCAAATTGGTGATTCAGCTTTGGTGCACAAACATCAGGTTTCATAGAAAAAGCAGTACCTGGAAGCGCTGCTCAGTTTGCATGGGTTAAAAATGTTGGATTAGGGATGTCAGACCCCATCTGGCAAGGACCGGCTGGGCTGTGTTATTAATGCATGGACCCTTGCCACCTCAGCACTTATTAGATGCACACTAGAGTATTCACGCACAGAGGATTTCCCTAAAACCAACGGACTGAGGTTTTATGTGGTAATAATGTTAATAATGCTATAAATTGGCCAATATATATATTGCCATTTTACAATGGTTTAAATGTGACATAAAGAACACACAGTACTGCATTTTTCTTACAATATTTGACAGTTTTTGAGATCATCATTGCCTGTTAACAGAAAGGTTGTGACTTACTAGATCTTGTGTCAGTTCCAGTTTTCATTTTTTACTTTTTTTTTTTTTTTACTAAATATAAATAAAATGCTTGTTTAATTTTACAACTTTTGGGCTCAAAGCTGATGTCAGTACTGTAACATAGTGACCAACATAATAGTTTTTTACACAAAAAGTATCATAATCCATTCACAATTCTGTCATTTGATTTGGAAGGTGAACTATCATCACTATTAATCAGTCAAGATAACATTGTTATATACAGACCATTACCCTCTATAACCCTCTATTACATTTAATAATCCTATATTACATTACTTCTTTCCATTTTTCATATTTTTTTTAGTTTTCATTTTAATATTTATGTTTTGTTTTGTTTCAGATTTATATACATTTTTAAAATAATTTTACTTTTGGTTAATAATAACAACAATGCCCTTTAGTTAATGTCATTGTCTTTGAAAAAAAGTATCGGTTGACCTCTGCTCTGGGCATTTGCTGGTTTTGAGCTGGTATTGTGTGAACTTGCTGTTCTCTAATCTTCATCAGTGCTGTCAGTGCTGTATTCCCTGTGCGCTCTAGCCAGGGCTTTTTTCCCATCACTCACTCTCTCTCCCTCTCTCCCTCTCTCCCTCTCTCTCTCTGTCTCTCTCTCGCCCCCGCTGTTGTTAATTTCTCTGAATAATCAGTATTGACATCACCTCTATTGCTGCGCTGTCAGCTCTCTATTGTGGGAGATCACAGGGCACTGCAGCCTACTGGGCAATGAATCTTTCATTCATACCCATCTATATTCATGCATATTTTTTTATTCATCCTTTTTCCTTTTGTCTGGACTCAAATGAGCTGAGGAAACTCTTCTGCACACACAGGATCTGATTAGTAGTGGTGTTGGCTATTGCTACTACTGCTTAGATTGTACATAGGGATTTGAGTATTAATGTCAGTATGTAGCTCATCCTGTTTGTTTAACAGCCGTGAATGTTTAGGAGTGGTGTGCTGTTTTTTTAATGACACGTCCCATATCTAAAGACCAGAATATCACTTTTTTCATGCAAGGCAGTAATACACCACCTAGCAACCATTTAGAACATCTTAGCAACCACTCACAACTCCCAAGCAACAACCTAGGAACCATCCAGAACACCCTAGCATCATAGCGATGAGTTTTGCACAGGAAGGCACTACTCAACAATAACCCTAACACCCTAGCCTAGCAACCACCCACAACTCTTATTAGCAACCCAAAACACCCTAGTAACCACCCACAACTCCATAGCAACATTCACAAGTTTGTGTGCCCATATAATCTTAGCATTAGTGGTAAACAGATTTGGCTTGATATCTGCAATAGAGGGCTCAGAGGGACTATTCTACTCAAGCTCCGATAGCATAAATAAATATGCATAAAAGGGAACTAACACCCTAGCAACCACCCACAATTCCATAGCAATATCCTAGCAAGTGCACATAATTTCCTAGCAAACCACCCAGAACACCCTAGCAGCCACCCACAATATCCCAGCATCATAGTTGTGTTTTGCGCTGCAAAAGCAAAACATAACAACCACCCTAGAACTTTAGCAACCATACACAACCCCCTAGCAACACCCTAGGAACACCCACAAGTCTTCAGCAACATCCTAGCAACTATTCAGCACTCCCTAGGAACAATCTAGTAACTACCTGCAACATCCTAGCATCATGACCACGAGTTTTACACAGGAAAGCACCACTCAACAATCTAACTCCCTAGCAACACATTAGCAACCACCTATAATTCCCTAGCAATCACCAGAACACCCTAGCAACCACCCACAATATCCTAGCATCATAGTCTTGAGTTTTGCACAGTAAAGCACCACTCAACAACTATCCCAAAACCCAAGCAACCACACACAACCCCCTAGCAACCACCTACAACTCCCTGGCAACCACCCATAATTGTCTGGCAACCACCCTGAACACCCTAGCAACCACCCACAATATCCTAGCATTATAGTCTTGAGTTTTGCACAGTAAAGCACCACTCAACAACTACCGTAAAACCCTAGCAACCACACACACAACCCCCTAGCAACCACCCAAACACCCTAGCAACTACCCACAATATCCTAGCATCATAGATGTGAGTTTAAAACAGTAAAGCACCATTCCACAACCACCTTAGAGCCCTGACAACCACACACAGACCCCTAGCAACCATCTAGAACACCCTAGCAACCATCCTTAGTATCCCAGCATCATGGCAGTGAGTTTCGCACAGGAAAGCATCACTCAACAATCTAACACCCTAGCAACCACCACAACTCCCTAGCAACACCCTAGCAACCACACTCAGCCCCCTAGCAACACCCTAGCAACCACATACAACATCCTAGTGTCATGGTGGTGAGTTTTGCACAGAAAAGCAACACTCAACAATCTAACACCCAGGCAACCACCCACAATATCCTAGGATCACAGTCTTGAGTTTTTCACAGTAAAGCACCACTCAACAACTACCCTAAAACCCTATCAACCACACACACAACCCCCTAGCAACCACCCTGAACACCCTAGCAACCACCCACAATGTCCTAGCATCATAGATGTGAGTTTAAAACAGTAAAGCACCATTCCACAACCACCTTACAACCCTGACAACCACACACAGACCCATAGCAACCATCTAGAACACCCTAGTAACCATCCTTAATATCCCAGCATCATGGCAGTGAGTTTTGCACAGGAAAGCTCCACTCAACAATCTAACACCCACCACAACTCCCTAGGAACACCTTAGCAATACACACACACACACACACACACACACACACACACACACACACACAGCCCCCTAGCAACACCCTAGCAACCACCTACAACATCTCTGTGTCATGGTGGTGAGTTTTGCACAGAAAAGCAGCACTCAACAGCTACCCTAACACCCTAGCAACCACACACAACACCCTAGCAACCACCCACAATATCCTAGCATCATAGATGTGAGTTTAAAACAGTAAAGCACCATTCCACAACCACCTTACAACTCTAGCAACCACACACAGACCCCTAGCAACCACCTAGAACATCCTTAATATCCCAGCATCATGGCAGTGAGTTTTGCACAGGAAAGCACCAGTCAACAAAATAAAATGTAATATAATACAATGTAAAACTAGTTTATTTAGCTATTAGTTTACTTCCCAGAATATTTAGTCTCTATTGCCTGCCACTCAGCCATCAAAATTAGTTTGCCCCAGGAACATTTTATGCTTTAAATGCGACAGAACTCAGTGTTCCTGGCTCACGTCGAGTATTGCAGTTGATTAAACACTGCACTTAACTTTTTTTAGTCAGAAACAACCATTTATAACCGCTCATGCCAGCACTGCTGCCCTCACCAAAAATTTCTGCACTAGCTGTAACACTGGCTATTTTTATGAATATTTCCATAATAATGTGACGCATAATGTGAAGCCGTCTGGCAAAATGTCACCTAGTTGACAGTAAATGTGCCACGTATAGTTTAGATTCTTTCATTTTGTTTTTTTCTCTCAGGATTGCGTATGGCGCATCTCCCGGTTTATTACGGACCGGCCCCGTGAGACGTGCATGAGAAATTGCATCGTATTGTCTTTGTTATTCTGTTTCCCTCCCACACGCCACACAAGTTTTGCTCAACACCTGGACAGTTTCCCCCTGACATTTCAGCAGCCAAACCCGCGCAGTGTCCCTGAGGGGGGGACGATTTTACATATTGATCAGTGGAGATTGTCCTCCACTAGCGGTTCAGGGCGTAGCACACTGCATTCGGCCGAGTGTGAGCAGAATCCCTAATGAGAGAGAGAGGGAGAAACAACGAGAGACAGGAGGGAGCAGGAAGAGAGATAGTAACGTTAAACGGGACGGAAGAACAGAAGAGAGTTCAAAGGTAGCGAAAATAGAGCGACTATGAGCTAAAGTTGAAAGAGGGAGGTTTGTGTGTCTAATGAAAGAGCGGGGAGCGTGCGCCAGCCAGACTCAGACTGTACTGCAGTGGGGGGACTGCAGGTTGTGCGGATGCGAGTGGGATCGCGGGATGCGCTCTAGCCTGTGAAGCGTTCTGCTGCTCTCCTGTTTTGGATGGGTGGCTCCATTAGGGTGGACAGAACTATTGCCTGGTAAGGGCTTTCCCATTTCTGCAAGACCCCACCCCCCCCGATCGACTCCATCCGAAAAGCATGCTGACATTTTTCACGCCTTTCAATAGTTGTTTGTGAGGACAATAGCAGGTTGTTTTCGTTTCGCCTGCTGCATCGTAAAGAGTTTGCCTTCACTCCCTTAAATCAGAAGTGAGTTCAGACTCAGAGTGGGACATGAATGCATGAAGCCCTGAAGATCAAGTTACTTGTTGTAGAATCTTGCGTACAAGATGTGCAGAAACCTACAACAACCTAGAACTAATCAGTTGTTAGTCTTACCCCACTTGAATGAAGCTATATATATTTGAGACAGAGCAAATGTTATTTCTACTCTGCTGAAATTCGTTCCACATCGGTCCAGGCTGGTTTATGTTAGTTATTGCTGATTTATCGCTAATTCGCAAAAGTTTTGTTAAGGTTACCTGCATTGAATCTTTGAAAGATACCATACAGTATTGAACTGTATTTTTTGCAGCTGGTCACAGACTGACACTGCTGTAAAATTAGTTTGTACTTTAATGTAATTTAACGTAATTTTTTTTTTTCAATGCTTTCTGTACAGCCAGTCATAGACTGATATGATAATTTATTTATTTTGTTAATGTTCTCTGGACTAAATGTAAAATGCATGTATATTATTTTATTTTATTTAAAAACATTTTTTTGTATATTTCCTCTTATTTTTTATGTTTTCTGTATATCCGGTCATGGGCTTATTTTTTATTTTATTTTTTTGTTATGTATTTTTCATTTTATTTTATTTTGTTTTCAAAAGTTTATTTGTTATTTATAGTTTTTTTTTTTTTTTTTTGTATATCTGGTCATGGACTTTTTTATTTTATTTTATTTTATTTTATTTTATTTTATTTTATTTTATTTTATTTTATTTTATATATCAAGAGTTTACATATATTTCCTCACATTTTGTGGATGTTTTCTAGATATCTGGTCATGGACTTTTTTATTTTTATTTATTTTAATTTGTTTTCAAAAGTTTACATATATTTCCTGTCATTATTTGATGTTTTCTGTATATCTGGTCATGGACTTTTTTATTTTATTTTATTTTTTATATCAAGACTTTACATATATTTCCTCACATTTTGTGGATGTTTTCTAGATTTCTGGTCATGGACTTTTTTAATTTTTATTTATTTTACTTTATTTGTTATATATTTTTCATTTTATTTTATTTTATTTTCAAAAGTTTACATATATTTCCTCACATGTTTTCTTGATATCTGGTTATAGACTTTACATTATTTTTATTTTATTTTTCTACTTTTTTAACTTCTATTTTATTTTTTTATTTTATAATCAAAATCAACTTTTATTGTATTTTTTATATATTTTATTTTATTTTGTAATCAAAAGATGACATATATTCAAATATTTCTTGATAATCCGGTCATGGACTTTTTAAAATGATTTGCATTTATTTCTTTTATTTATTTATTTTTTACTTTTATTGTTTTTTTATATATATATTTCATTATTTTATTTTATTTTCAAAAGTTGACTTTTTAATCTAATTTAATTTTACTGTTTATTTATTTGAATATGAATTTTTTCATATTTACATAAATCTGTCTCTAAACGTCAGGAAAAAAAAAAAAACACCTGCTTTTACACATCATTCAAACTATCTTCTCCTCGTCTAAGCAGGCGAACAATACATATGGTAGTGACCAGCTGTGCCAGTTATTTCAGATGGGTAGTGTTGCTTTGTTGGCTTATTGGACTGGTTATTGATTTTTCTATAATATGGCTTTTTTCAGGATTTGCAGGACTGTCCGCCACAGACCTCCTCAGGAGAAAAGCATTTGCAGATATTCCAGAAACAGCGTTTGATTGAGATGCAGTGAAGGTGTTGAGAGCGTGAGATCTCTGAGATAACCAGGCTTTTCAGTACAGATGGCATTGCCGAGGGTGTAGGTACTACTGTAAATGGATGTTATCAGGGTTGCGTGAGGACAGTCGTCATGCTAGCGGCAGTGCCAGTGAAGCAGATGCGACTATCTGTCTCCATTCATAAGACGAGACGTTTATGAAGCTCGCTGCTTGTGAAGGTTATTTCTCAGGAGAGCGTGAATGCTAACAGGGTCTTTAAGGCAGTTAAGAAGTACGTAAAATAACAGCATATCAATGACAGAGCACATAAAGATCACTGCTTGTAGGTTGAGCTTTACCTATAATTTGATTTGCCTTATTCTAGATACGATTTCTAACCTTATTGATTTCCTCATGGATTTGTTTCTGAGGTTTTTCCACACCAGCAGAAGCAAACTCTCACCCTGCAGGCTCTAATTTCTTTGGTTTCCAGGTCGGTCGTGATCTAGACGAATGTATGTCTAAATCCAGAGCGTGTCCCCGTCGCAGACACACATAATCAGGGTGAAACTCCACGCGCCGACTGACCGCATATCCCAGTTCTGTCCGATTTTCTTGGATGCTCTTTTGTCTCCACAATTCAGACAGATCACAGCTCCAGCTTCATCCTCTTTAGACCCAACATTCCAGTATAGGTTTACATGAACATTTCATGCATTTGGTATTCTTACAGTACATTCATACTATATATTTTATAATTTTTTTCTGGATATGTATGTGTTTATGGATGGATTCATAGACAGATATGATCAAATAGTATATATTAAAAGTTTGTGACTATCCAAATCAAATCATATACATTTTTTTCTACATTTTTTAAACATGATTAAACATTATAATATACATTCAGATAGTTACTTTAAAATATATTAAAGGTTTGTAGCTGTGTGAATCAAAATGTATAAACTTTTTTGGTTTGTTTTTAAATATTGAAATATAAAAAAATAAAGTTATAAAATGTTAATTAATTTATTTATTTATATAATAAATGTATTAATAATTTATCAAAATTTAAAAAGTATCTAATGATATATATTAATGTATTTTGTTATTACACACACACACACACACACACACACACACACACACACACACACACACACACACTATATTAATGTATGTTTAATACATAATATTTTAGATTAGAATATTTTAGATTTTAAATCAAATCCTATAAATCAGTTTTTTTTTCAAATAAATAAATGTAAATATATATTATATAAATATATAGGAAGGAAATAGGGAAATAATAATAATAATATCAAATATATATAATAATTTTATTTTCAAAAGTCTACATATATTTCCTCTCATTTTTTGATGTTTTCTGTATATTCAGTCATGGACTATTTTTATTTTATTTTATTTTATTTTATTTTCAAAAGTTTACATATGTTTCCTCTTATTTTTTGACGTTTTCTCCTGGACTGTTTTGTTTTGTTTTGTTTTATGATTTATTTTAATTATTAATTTATTTTTCAAAACTTGACTTATGTCCTCGGTATACGGTTATAGACTTTTATTTTATTCTTTTATTTAACTTTATTTAATTAATTAAATTTACATTTATTTAATCAGTAATTTATCAATATTTTAAAATGTATTGAATGTAATATATTGATATATTTTATGTTATTATACACACCACACACACACACACACACACACACACACACACACACAGTATTAATATATATTTATAATAAATGAGAATTAATTTCTAATACAAAATTAATAATAATAAATTGATCATATCTAATATCTAAATAATATCTAAATATCATGTCTTAATTTTTATTTCTATTTATTTTTTATACATATATACATATTTAATATATTGTAATGTACTGTAAAACAATATAATAAATATCTAAATAATACAATAATATCTAAAAAACATACAAATAAAAAACAACCTAAAAATAATATACAAATTATATAATAATATCTAAATATCATAATGTCTTATTTTTTATTATTATTTTTTTATTTATTTATTTATTTTTGCTTTGATTTGAACTTTGATATGTTGTAATTATTCACAGAGCTGGTTATTTTAGTTCAAGACTTTACTGAAGAGTTCTGACATTCGAATTGGGAAAATGGCCAAGCCCCCACAGCCTCATATACACTCCAGCCATGGCAGAGCGTCCTCATAACTATCAGGATGTGAGCGTGTAAAGGGCGCTTTCATCACATGCTCTACTCTTGGGGAACAGAGATGGTGACACAGCGTTGTCAGTCAGTAAAGCAGCTCTGAGCACAAATGTCAGTGGCACGCAGCAGGTGAGCTCTGCAGCGACTGAGAACAGCGGATAGATGTCGAGCTACTCCAGAAAATCAATGCATCCCCTTCAACGCTGGTATCATCAGTGATTGCCACCTAAATAGTGCAGATTGGTTTTGCATGTATTGAGGGGTGGAGGCTGAAGATCTTGTCATTTTGGAGATTTATCCTGCATGGATTGGAAGGGAGATGTCCATTTGCTAAATCAAGCCCATTTGATTCTTTCAGAGAAGAACAGAGCACAAATGATAGTCAATAGCTGGCTTTGTTTAGATTGGTATTGATTAGTATTTATGGTTGTTTATTGGCGGCTGGCGGGGAAGGAGGCAATTGCAGATTGTTTTTCTCAAGCGTAGCTCAGATACAAGAGCAGAAAACCCTGGAAAGCAGAAGCCAGTGTTGTGACGGAGACCATATATAATACATAATTTTCAGCAGACTGAATGTTTAGTATTTATCTGGTGCACAGAGAGCTGATTACCTTAAGTGTTAATTAATAGTGTGTGAAATATTCATTTGAGCAATTTTCTTCACGTCTCATTTAATAAGGCTAAAGGAAATCTCTAGGTATCACTACCTGCATCGATCATAGAAAAACCCTAATAAACTCGATCAGTCTACCACTAATAAGTATGCAGTTTCTCATTCAAAATTTACTGTACTATTAGTGTCCATTAAAACCAATTCTTTTATTAACAGTTTACTAATCTACACTTTTTAAATCGTATGACTCTTGCTTGCTTAGCAGTCTGATTTTCAGTTCTTATTCTATTTTTTTTTGTTTGTTTGTTTTGTTGATTATTTTTATTTAGTGAATGATTTTAAATTAAACATTTGTATAAATATTTGAATAGTAATTTTATTAAATATGTATTTTAATATTATTATTATAATTATTATTATTTTTGATAATATAATAAAAAGCAAATTAAATGTTATAAATAATTTTTCTGCAGTTACATAAACTACCAGTCAGAAGTTTTTGAACAGTACAATTTTTAATGTTTTATAAAGAAGTCTCTTCTGCTCACCGAGCATGCATTTATTTGATCTAAAGTACATAAAAAAATGTTTATATTTTTACTTTTTACAATAACTGCTTTCTATCTGAACATATTTTAAAATATAATTTATTCCTGTGATCAAAGCAAAATTTTCAGCATCATTACTCCGGATTATACTTATCATGATCCTTCAGAAATCATTCTAATATTCTGATTTGCTGTTCAAGAAAATTTTTTTATTATTATTATCAATATTTAAAAGAATTATGTTTTTTTTTTTTTTTTTTTTTGAGGATTCTTTGATGAATAGAAAGATTCAAAGATCAGCATTTATCTGAAAATAAATGATAGAAATTAATACTTTTATTTTGCAAGGATGCTTTAAATTGATCAAAAGTGAGGATAAGGACATTTATAATGTTACAGATTTCTATTTCAGATCAGTGCTGTTCTTCTGAACTTTCTATTCATCAAAGAAACCTGAAAAAAAATCTACTCAGCTGTTTTCAACATAATAATAATAATAAATGTTTTTTTGAGCAGCAAATCAGAATATTAGACTAATTTCTGAAGAATCATGTGACTGAGTAATGATGCTAAAAATTCAGCTTTGAAATCACAGGAATAAATTACATTTTTAAATATATTCAAATATAAAACTTTACATTTTAAATAGTAAAAATATTTTAAAATGTGACTGTTTTTGCTGTCCTTTGGATCGAATAAATGCAGGCTTGGTGAGCAGAAGAGACTTCTTTAAAAAACATTAAAATCTTCATGTTCAATAACTTTTGACTGGTAGTGTGTTTTTTAAAATAAAGTATGGAAAACATACAGTTAAGCGTGTGTTTTCTAGCTTGTAAGATTCTAATCACATCCAGTATATATGCATGTTGTTATTTTGTCACCAAATCATGTTATTTAGGGTATGTTTTGTTACCGCAGTGTCTATCCACCAGCAAAAACAAATCCAGGATCTAGTTCCATACCTCTTTATTTATCATTTAATCCACGTATTTATCTCCATACACATCAGAACTCCTTGTTAAGACTGCATCGCCCTGCTGTTTCATTTCATTTTAAATATTATCTAGCAGAATGTACAGCCTGCCAGCAGAGCTGCCCTCATTTACAGTCATAAGTTTTATGGGTTTTCATTCACAAGGTTGTGAGCAGCTATCTGCAGTGACAGCAGATATTATCTGACATTTTGGAGGTGGATGCTGCAGTGAATGTCAAATCAGAGACAGAATTCTGGGTGGTTGTTCTAGGTAACGCGAGGAATAATGCTGTTTTAATAACCTAAAGCAAAAATTGGTGCAAAATTTAGAGGAACAAGTCGAAAGCACTGAGGCGTCCCAGAACAAACTGTCTCGTGTTTTGTCCTGCAGTGCGGTGTACCGTCGTTTATCTTGCGCTGCATCCTTTAACGGCCTGAAGCTCTGCCGCTTTAATTCTCCCTTTCATTATTTAAATGCAAGGCCATCCATTTTGTTATTAAAAAGAGCCGTCCATGTCGCTTCTAAGAGGTTTCAGCCTTGTTTTCTTTTCCCTTGTGCTTATTTGTTTTTTATTCAAGAATGAGCTCTTGGTTTGAAGTTTCCAATAATAATAAATATACTGTGAAAATTGCATTTGAGTTTTATTTTAAAAGCTGCAGCCTTCGCACTTCCTACATAAAAGCCGGTAGAGCGCTGATGTTTTTGAAGGCTACAATTGTTTTTATCATCCTTAAGATCAAAAGCATTCCAGACTTCAGTATATGTTGTGTTTTAGATGTCTTCTCAACGCTGTTAAAATTTTCCAGGGTACCTGAGTGGTCAAGCCAGAGATCATGAAGTGGAACCTCTTCAAAAAGAAGCCAGAGGCCATGGTGGGCCCGGAGCCCACGGGACCCAGCGGCACCCACCCGTCGCACACCATGACGATGGCCCCCGCCGTCTCCACACCTGCGGACAACTCCACCGAGTCCGAGGGACCCGTCAACAAGAATGATGTCTTTGAGGAAATCAAAAGCAAGTTCCTCAATGAGATCGATAAAATCCCATGTAAGTCCTGCTGAGATGTTTTACACTCCCGCTAGATCGAGAAAATCAATAGTGTATCATTATGCTGAAAAAGTTTTATGGATTTAAACACTGGCCAAATTGTCTGGCTTCTAGAAGTCTGACCAAACCAACCTTCAGTAAAAGTGCAACTTAAACAGGAGTTCACCTAAAAATGAAAAATTCATCAGAACAGATTTGGAGAAATGTAGCATTTCATCACTTGCTCACCAACGGATCCCCTGGAGTGAATGGGTGCCGTCAGAATGAGAGTCCAAACAGCTGATAAAAACATCACAATAATCCACAAGTAATCCACACCACTCCAGTTCATCAGTTAACGTCTTGTGAAGTGAAAAGCTTTTTTTCAACTTCAAACCATTGCTTTCAGCTAAAATACAAGTCCTGTATTCATAATATTGCTTTCTTGAGTGAAAAAGTTGTCTCATCTGAATCAGGAAAGAATCTGCACACATCAAGCATAATTTATAAGTGAAAACAGTCCATAACAGATTTAAACAAATATGTGGGTAGGAGATGGACTTTTTAACTGGAGGAAGTTTTATTATGGATTATGGACTCAAATTTTGACCAGAGCAGGGTTTCTACAGGTCCTTGAAAGTGTGAATCTGAAAAAAAATAAAATAAATTTAAGGCCCTGGAAAGTTTTCAAAATAAACATACATAGATACCAGTGTTGGGGAAAGTTACTTTAAAAGTAATGCATTACAATATTGCGTTACTTCCTAAAAAAGTAACTAATTATGTTACTTAGTTTCTTTTTATGGAAAGTAATGCGTTACATTACTTTTGCGTTACTTTCAAATCTGGACAGGGCTTGCTTGCTTGTTTTTAATATAAAAAAGTTTGATTCTTAGCAAATGTAAAAGCCCTTTCACACCAAAATGAAATTAAGTGAATAAGGCTAAGGCTAAAGGAAAGTTAACTTGACGTCTGTACAGCTGAACTGTAGGAAAAGAAAGTTCAACACTCTTCAGCAATGAGAAAAAAAATCACAAATGTTAGTTAATCTAAAGTAAGTTTTGCTTTTCTTACTTAGATTTTTTGTCTTGTTTCTAGCCAAAATATCTACAAATTCTTAAATCAAGCAGGATTTCCTAGACAAGTAAAAATTATTGTCTTGTTTTTTTCTGAAAACAAGTCCAAATTAAGTGTGCTTTTGCTTAAAACAAGCAAAATAATCTCCCAATGGGGTAAGCAAGATAATCTTGTTTTCTGTTTGAAATAAGATTTTTTTTTTGCCTACCCCATTGGCAGATTATTTTGCTTGTTTGCTTGCATAATTATTTACTTGTCTAGAAAATCCTTCTTGATTTAAGAATTTTTTGATATTTTGACAAAAAATCTAAGTAAGAAAAGTATTTTTGCAGAGTACGGTTGAATTGGATCAACAAAGGTCAGCAGCAAAGTCATTGGTTAATAAAACGGGATTAAATACATTAAGGAAACAAAAAGTAAATGGCGTTACTTTTTTGAAAAAGTAACTCAGATATTTTCTTGGAAATTAAAAAGTCATGCGTTACTTTGCTAGTTACGTAATTATTACGTAATTTGCATTACTTGTAATGCGTTACCCCCAACACTGATAGATACAGGTCTTTGAAAGTGCTTGAATTTATTTTGTACAGATATTTTGCTCACCAAAGAAGAAAACTTAAAAGCATATTCATATATCTTAAAACTTCTGGTTACATGAGCCTAAGCTCTTTTCAATAAAAACCCATGCTAAGTTAAGATCAGATAATTTTAGAATGCAGTATATGATGTCCCCAATATTTTTCAGTTGTATGCAAAACAGAAATACGTCAAATAGAATATCAGCATTTTTTGCAAATAAAAAATGCAAAAAAAAAAAAAAAACAATTTTTTTTGCATAGTTGTGTTTGACACATGAAAACTGTAACAATGTATTTTACAAGGTAACACCATGTAACCTTGCTCTCACTTGAAATGTGATCCCAAGAAAAAATGTTGGCTCCCCAAAGAACCTTTCAGTGAACAGTTCATTAAAGAACCATTTTAAAGGACGTTTTAAAAATCTAAAGAACCTTTTTCAACTATAAAGAACCTTTTCTGCATTTAAAAATTTCCATGGATGTTCAAGGTTCTTCATCGAACCATTGATGCCAATAAAGAACCTTTATTTTTAAAAGTGCAAGTCCTTGAATTTGAGGGTATTGGACCTGGAAAGTCCTTGAAAGGACCAAGGTTAACCAAGTTTTGGGAACGCTGCCAGAGGCAGTGGTTTGAAGTTAAAATATCTTAATAATGTATTTGATTCTTACAAACATGCAGCTTTTAGCTTCACAAGATGTTAACTGATGTACTGGAGTGGTGTGGATTATTGTGACCTTTTTATTAGCTGTTTGGACTCTCATTTTGACGGCACCCATTCACCCCAGAGGACTGTTCGGTGAGCAAGTGATGGAATGCTACATTTTTAGATGACATTTCAAAAAAACACCTTCTAAGAGTCAACCCTTCACACGCTGCTCACTGACAACCTGTCGTCTGAATAAATCTCTTTTATTTTTATCCCATAATGCTCTGCAGTGCCTCCATGGGCGCTCATCGCTATCGCTGTAGTGGCTGCTCTCCTCATCCTCACCTGCTGCTTCTGTATCATTAAGAAATGCTGTTGTAAGAAGAAGAAGAACAAGAAAGGCAAAAAGGGAAAGGACGGCTTCAACATGAAGAACATGCAGGGTGGAGATGTATGTAACACAGCGTTCAATGGCACCTAACATGACAGCATTACGTATTGTAGCATAAACAACTGATGTACACTTCCAGTTGTTGAAACTAGATGATATTAACTTCTGTATTAACTGGGCACATAAACAAAAATGAGTGTTGCATCATTAAGAAATGAAAACAAGCCTCAGACCACTTTAGTGTGGGTTGCACTGATAATGAAGGAGAGTCTGTTATGTGATTAGCTTCATGGTTTGCTTTATTGTGTTCGTGAGAAATGTGAGTGTTTTGTTTTCTTTGAAGAGAAATGATACACTGGATGTTCCAAAACAAGTGTGCTGCTCATGTGATTTTGATTAGAAAAAGATAGGAGCTTTAAATCATTCTATGAAATGAGTGGCTTTAATTATTTAAGGTTCTTCCACATATATAGTATGTGTCATGAAATAATGTTACAGAATTCAAACCACCAGTACAATTGTGAGTGTGATATTGTTTTTATAATTAAACAAGAAGTAACTTAAATTTAATTATTTTATTAAACTTTACATTTTATAATCAAAATTACAAATTGTAATTCAAAGCACTTTCAGAGTTGCCTTTCAGATGATTCAAATTCAAATGAGTCATTCATAAAGACAGTGATTTAATTTGTTGCTTAATGATTCAGTGGTTTAGAGCTAAATGGTTGAGCAAATGATTCAATGACTCATATATACAGTAACTTGATTTGGCACTGAATTAATCAGTGGTTTGAACAAATTGGTTGACCGAATGATTCAGCGACTCAAACACAGTAAATTGTTTTGTCACTGAACGAATCAGTGCTTTTGAACAAATTGGTTGAGCAAATGATTCAGTTACTCATAAACACAGCAACTTGATTTGTCACTGAATAAATCAGTGCTTTGAACAAATTGGTTGAGCGAATGATTCAGTGACTCAAACACAGCAAATTGATTTGTCACTGAATTAATCAGTGGTTTGAACAAATTGGTTGAGCAAAAGATTCAATGACTCAAACACAGTATCTTGATTTGTCACTAAACAAATCAGTGCTTTTAACAAATTGGTTGAGCAAATGATTTAGTGACTCAAACACAATAACTTGTTTTGTCACTGAATTACTCAGTGCTTATGAGCAAATTAGTTGAATGAATGATTCAATGACTCATAAACAGTTACTTGATTTGTCACTGAATGAATCAGTGCTTTGAACAAATAATTTGAGCGAATGATTCAGTGACTGATAAACACAGTTAATTGTTTGCCACTGAATGAATGAATGCTTTTGAAAAAATGGGATAAGTGAATGATTTAGTGACTCACTTTTAAAGACATTCACTTCATTTGTAGGTGAATACATCACTGCATTTTAATGAATCAGTTTGAACAAAAAAAAACACTAACAACTAAAAGTGTCAGTGCAGATATCTACTTTTAGTAGAATTTTGTCATTAATATCTATAATGTTAAATTTGTTACCGTGATTTATTATTACAAAGACTTCCAGAATAATACTGTTACAGTCTACAATCTTACTGAAATGTACTGAAACGGCACTCATTTCATAGTTTAACTTTATTCCAAACCTCTTTGCATACATATTTCTTAAACATGGCAGTGTGTAATTTCTCAATATGGTGCTCTTGGTGTTGTTTACTGTCTTGACTGTCTTTCGTTCTGTTTTTTGGTGTGTCGTGAGTTCAACCTCTCCCTCTCTCTCTGCTCTCCTTCCTCCCGCTATGTGTCTAATGCGCCGCATTTCTTGACGCTCATGGGCGTCGGCGCTACGGTAGGTGGACGGATGAACGGCACAGCTGTTTGGCCGCTGAGTGCTAGCACCGCGTGGGTGGGATTGGATGGAATGGCTGTTGTAACTTCCTTGTTTTAAGCCTTTTGTACCTGCTGCTTGACAAGAATACGATTAAAAACAAAGGAAAGTTACAATGCAAATGAAAACCCCACTTAAGTGGACCAAAAATGATCTTAATACAATAACAAAGAGTCGTACTTGTGTAGGAGGTGTGAATGGAATAACTAATTATTAACTCACTAATACTGGCAAGATGTTTGGAGTTAGTAAGTAAGAGACGTCCCACAATGACTCACAATGAATGCATGTGTTAAAGGGCATGGCTGTTTTAACTGCACTAAAAGTCCTGATAAACCTTAACTATATGCTTGTCATATAAGCTCATGTACTATAATCATGTAATCAATTAAGTTGAACGTAACATATGATGTATCGAATTCCTTAAAAACATACTTGAATTCTTTAAGAATAATTTGTGTTTAATATTAGCACATATTCTGCTGTGCCCTTTAATTTGTGGCTATATGGATATGGTTAGGAACTGACTTGAGAGTGACAATTTTTTTGGTGGCACATTAAATCATCTATCAAAAAATGTAAAACCTGGGTTAATTAGTTAATCTTTTGAGCCGTAAATAATATTTTTCTCAAGATGTAATGCAGAACTATTTAGACGTTTTAGCCACACTTGTAAATGTCTGAATGTCATTGCATTAGATATCAAAATCAAGCTTCAGTTGTGTCTCAGATGCCACTTTGTTTGTTATTTTGTTTTGTTGCTATATACTTCCTATCTAATGTTCTATGTATTGCTGTTATATTTATTATATACATATACCCTTGTTCTAATGCAAAGAATTTCAGACATTTTGAAGTGTGTCTTAGTGTCCAAATACTTTATGAGGCCACAACATAATGCTGGAATTGTGACCTATTTGTGGAAACAAAAAATGTATTCTGCACATTATAGATTTTTTTCTCGTCCTGCACTTTGGATGATGTTCAAAAACACAAGAACGACATGTCAGCATTTCATACGCCAAGAATAGCACAAAGGAGTCTGTTCGTCTTTAAAAAATTGCTGTCATCACTCGTTCCCTAGAGTATCACTGACGAACAGTTAAATTTATCACTCTGATGAGAAAACGCTTGCACGCCAAATTATGCATATCAATAAAAGCTCTTTTGTTTTTCATTTACTACCAAACCTAATTTGAATATAGAGTCAAAATGTAATTTTACTAAAGAAGAAATTAATCTCTGGAAGCTAAGATAAGCGAACAGAAAAAGTGTCACCAATAAAAATTGTGAACTCGAGTCGTTTGCAACATCCAGCCCTGAATGACAACATTACTCCGAGTCCGCTATGGCAGATAACTAGTAGGTCAGGCCAGGTAGAAGCATCTCTCCAACCTTACTGCAACTGACTGGGCCCTGAGCTTGTGGCATGCTTATAGACAGGAACCAGATATGCTTTCATCCCAGACATCGACTCGCTAAAACAATTTGCCATTTGCCCCACAGAAACAACAGGATGATGACGATGAAGAAGGAGAAACTGGTTTGACGGAGGAGGAGAAAGAGGAAGAGGAAAAAGAAGTGGAGAAACTTGGAAAGCTTCAGTATTCTTTGGATTACGACTTCCAGGATAACAAGGTTAGGAGAAACTAATGACATTACGCACTGGAATATAAACTAATAACATCGCCCTGTATCATATCTGCTGAATGAAATCCAATACTTGGTTCATACTAAATTTGGGGGGCTGATTCCAATAGTAGTGGCTGTTTTGCTCAAGCACATGACATTTTATCACAAAAATTATGCTTTTTGTAGCATTTTTGCTTTTGACAGCCATTTGTAAGGTGAAGAAATATACAAAAAAAGACAAAAAATGTGTCCTGTCTAAATCTGAGCTAGATTGTGTTCAATTATCAGCCCATTTTCACATGTACACTGTAAAAAAACAACTTGTTGAGTCAACTTAAAATTATTTGTTATCTGGCTGCCTTAAAATTTTAAGTTCAGTCAACTCGAAAAAGTTTATTCCACTTGAAATGTTACATTTTAGTAAGTGACAACTTAGATATTTGAGTTGATTCAACTTAACTTTTTAAGGCAGCCGTGTAACAAACACAGATGTTAAGTTTAACAAACGTTTTTTTTTTAGTTTATTCAACTCGAATATCTAAGTTGTCACTTAGGTGCAGCTTAACATTTCAAATTGAATGAGCTTATTTGAGTTGACTGAACTTAAAATTTTATGGCAGCAGGGTAACAAATTATTTTAAGTTGACTCAACACGTTTTTTTTTTTTTTTTTTTACAGTGTATGAGTTACTCTGAAAACATTATTTTATGCAAACATGCAGGTGTTTTTACTACTACATCACAGAAAATTATTGTTTTTGTGAAAAAAACACATTTATGTAAAGTTATAAATGGAGTAATTAAACATATTTTTTCAAATTTTTGCATATTGTTACTTAAGTGATACCTTTTGAGTACCTCTTTTGGTTGTTAAAACCAATACTTGACATTTGACTGCTTTTATTATTTCGATAAGTGTGTTAAAGTCTTTTTCCACAAATTTTGTATGTATGCAAAGGTTTTGTTTACATATACCTTGTAAATATATTTTGTTGCTATTTTATTAAAAGGTTTTTAGAGGTAAATCAATAACATTTAGAATTTTAACAGTATTTCAAGTGTGATTTATGAGATTTGTTTTAAATCGAATCCAATTTTTCTTTGTTAAAGGCATAAAGATGATCATACTGATTTCAAACTTAAGGATTCATTAATTTGAATATACACTGAACCAGAACTATCATAACATCTTAGTTAAAAATTCAGTATACTTTATTTTTGACAAAACATCCTATGTTTCGGTCGTGACAGCACATTTTCGTTCGTGACAGTAGTGATATTTTGGTAGCGACAACATTTTGACCCACATACTAAAACACTACTAAAGCATACGAAAATACAAAACATTTGCATAACTGTACTAAAATGTTGTTTATTTCCCCGAAATAAAAGACTGTGTGTTCCCTTTTGTCACTTCCGAAACAATGATGACATATTTTGATTGTGACTGTTTCAGTAGTGACAAGTTTAGGGAATAACACCCAAAAAAACAAGGATGTCAGTACTGAAACGTCTCCAAATGTTTTGGTAGTGCCAATTTTAGATATTTTTGAACATAGCTCAAAGATGCTAATAAGCACATGGTTAGCTAGCACAGTTCTGAACAGCTGTACACATATAACAACTATGTATGTTTGTTATAATTGCTTAATTGCAGAAAAAAGATGTTTGGTAGTGATAGTCCTTAAAGTTACACACAGATTTTTTAACACATTTACCTCAAAATAATGGGATCTATCTACTTACACCTTGTAGCTATGAGAGAGGGACACAGGAATATTTCATGTTCATAAATGTAGGGGTATATTTAATATCAATCTCAGCCAATGGACTAAAACATACTGTTTCGGTAGTGACATGAAAAATGCGGAAATAAGAAAATATACAATATTTTTTTGAACTTCACCTTTTTAACAAATCAAATTTTTACATTTTTAAAATCAACAATGGAATAAAATAGAAAAATGGAAACATTTCAGTATAATTTTCATAAGTTGAAATTTAGGGGTTATGTATTGGGACAGCTACCTAGCAATTGAAAATACCCAATAAATTATGATTTTATGCATATTAAGCTTACTGATATTTTAAATATTATTGTGGGTTTCAATAGATAATAAAAGGATCTTAGAAACATCTAAGATGTGAATTCTTAAATGTTTTTTTAAGGTGTGTTTTGGTTGTGGGACAGCAGTTTGCAGTGATTTAAGTTTTAATAAATGTTTTAATAAATTTAAGTTTTAAGATTTGCTGTGATTTTTTTGATATGTATTTTACTTGATATTTAACCTCACTATAATCAAATTAGGTAGTCAGTAAATTTTACATTAAATTAATTATTTACATCAATTCTAACTTTTTTTTTGCAAATATGCTTTTTTTTGAAGATGCAGGTGTGTTTTTTAAACTGTTTCTCATTTTAAAATATAGTTTGTTTGTTTGTTTGTTTATTAATAAAATGTATTGCCAGTTATTCATCCTGTTTTATATTAAAATATATGCATTTGGCCACAATTACATGATTAAGAAATTAAGAGTCAAAATTAAGAAATTAAGTGTAAGAAATTAAGAATTTTGTGAAGATTCTCAAGAGTTCTCATTTTGTTTCCCGCTGAAAAAATAACAGCATGTTTGTGTTTGGATCGACATGAGACTGAGTAAATAATGACAGATTTTGTATTTTTCGCTAAAGTATTTTTTTAACTAATACATCTCTTAAAAGTTCGCTGTATCATGATCTCAGAGAAAGTTTGCGCTCATGCTGTGTTGTATCTTTTACTAATGATTGTGTTTAACAGCACGCCTCAGTATCTGCTGAGTCACAGCTGTAGGTGAAGTTGCTTACGGCTCACCAAAAGGAGTTTAAACAAACGTTAATGACAGTGAACCATTATTCTTACTATGTGTTTTAATGTAATCAGATCCAATTTTAATATGCATAAAGCCACAGGGTATTGCTAGAGTGTCGTTACACTGAAACCATAGAGAGGAATTCATGAAAAAGACATGTACGGTACAAAAGTTTAACGTCTGTAGGATGTTTATGAATGTTTTTTAAGAAGTCTCTGATCAAAAATACTGTAAATACAGTAATACTGTAAAATATTGTTACAGTTTCAAATAACTAGTGGCTGTTTGACTCAAGCACATTACATTTTGCAATTGCATTTTTGCTTTTGACAACCATTTGTTGGTCGTAAGCAAGGTGAAGAAGTCTTGTATGATCTGTTAATCAGCAGAAAACATGATTCCTGTCTGAATCTGAGCCAGATTACTTTATTTTAAATTCTCAGCCCATTTTCACATGTATGAATGTGACAGATTCTGTGAAAAAGCGTTTTACTTTTTATGTTTTTGAAATCAATCTCACCAAGGCTGCATTTATTTGATTAAAAATTGATCAAAAAATGGTAAAATTGTAAAATATTATTACAGTTTCAAATAGCTGTTTTCTATTGGTACATATGTTAAAATATAATTTATTTCTGTGATGCAAAGTTGAATTTTCACCATTACTCCAGTCTTCAGTGTCACATGATACCTCAGAAACCATTTAATAACATTTCTGATTATTTTCATTATTCAAAACATTGTTCTGCTTCATCTGTTTTGTGAAAAACACTAGAATTATTCAGAATAACGGCATATTATTTAATGTAGAAATCTTTTTGTAAAATTATTAATGTTGTTACTGTCACTTTTAAACAAATGAAGGTCTTTGCTGAATAAAAAAAAGTCATTTATTTAGAATATTTCTTTTGTTTTATCCACAGCTGACAGTGGGGATCTTGCAATGTGCCGATCTGATTTCCATGGACTCTGGTGGAACATCTGACCCTTACGTCAAAGTGTTCATCCTACCAGACAAGAAGAAGAAGTTTGACACCAAGGTGCACAAAAAGACTCTCAACCCAGTGTTCAATGAGTCCTTTGTCTTCAAGGTAAGATTTTAAAATGTTAGACATTTTGTTGGACAAATATAGATGCATAAAGCATATATTCTAAATAATTTTTTTTTTGATAATAGATAATAAAACTTGTATGATCAGTAAAACCCAGGCTCTGACACATTACATATATTGAAGAAAACAGAAATACTGATGTGCCTCCAGTGATGTTGGTCTGTCATTAGTGTTCATTGGCTGTTTTCTGCAACACCAGCGTTTTGGTCTTAATGCTTCCAGCAGCTCCTGAATGAGTTTTAGTTTCCCAGAGTCTGTAATGAGCTCCGGAGGGGCCGAGCATCCTCTGGTGGACACTGTTAGAGCTCTAATAGTCTCACTCTGAGAAAAGTGATCTAGGACAGGAACAATTGGGCATCTTCAAAGCCCCTGCCTTACAGTGAGAACGGCTGACTGTGTTTCTAAAAATGGATCGGCCGTATCTGCACACTGTACGAGCGAGAGGGAGAAAACAAAGCTAAGTGAAGAGGAGGTTTTCTCATGCAGATGATGTGAAAAATAATTACGAGAACACAGGATTAGAAAAATCAACTGTAGACTGAATGTAATTTTCCGTAAAAATGCTCAAATATTCTTAAAATTTTGAGTCACAGTCACAAACATTTAATATATTTTTAAAATAGTATACATTTTGATTATATTTTATAATTTAATATTTTAATATTTCAAAAAATGTTTATAGGCTTGATTTGTAACAGTCACAAAGTTTTAATATAATTTATGATATTCAAAAAGATTTATGGTTTATATATATATATATTCTTCAATAAAATTCATTATGTATTTTAAAATTTTAAAGAAGGCTTTAGTTTATTTTTTAATATTTTAAATATAAAATTAAATTGTATTTTATATTTAAAAAAAAAATGATAGACCTTTAAAAATATAACTTAATATATTATACAATTTCATTATGTTTTAGAATTTAATATTTTAAAATGTTCGTAGGTTTGATTGACTTTTTTTAATATACTTATACTATATATATATATATATATATATATATATATATATATATACTAAGATATTCAAAATCATTAATGGTATGGTGTTACAATCTCACACTTTTTATAAATTATATATTATATTAAAAGATAACATTTATATATATATATATATATATATGTTTTAATATTTAAAAAATTAAAATGTAAATAAAATGAATATAGGCTTTTTATTAACTTTTAATATACAGTTTGATTATGTTTTATAATTTAATATTTAAAAAAATATTTACAGGTTTGACTCGCATTAGTCACAAAGTTTTAATATGCTTTAAGATGTTCAAAGCTTATGGTTTGGTTTCACAATCTCACACTTTTTTTAATGTATTATATTTATATTTAATAGGTCTTAAATGATATATTTTATAAAATACTATTAATTTTATATTGTAATATTTAAAAAAAACTAAAAAAGGCTTTAGTTTAGTTTTTTAAATTTTAAATATAAAATACAATTGTATGATATATAAATAAAATGTTTATAGGCTTTTAAAACATGTTTAATAACTTTTAATATATTATACAATTTGATTATTTTTTATAACTTAATATTTTAATATTTAAAAATGTTTATAGGTTTGATTTACATTAGTCGCAAAGTTTTAATATACTTTAAGATATTCAAAAACATTTATGGTTTGATGTCACAATCTCACACTTTTTATATATTATAATTAATATATATATATATACATATAATATATTTTATAAAATAATATCTATCTATCTATCTATGGCAGAACTAAGCAAAAACAGCATTTTCTATCAACTATTTGAAAGTCCTTTATATATATTTATGTTGATTCTTCTCAATGGTTTTCATGTTAGATCCCATACCAGGAGCTGGGTGGGAAGACGCTGGTCATGTCTGTGTACGACTACGATCGCTTCTCCAAACACGACATCATCGGCGAGGTTAAACTACCCATGAACACTGTGGATCTGGGTCAGCCGATTGAGGAGTGGAGAGACCTGGACAGTGCTGAAAAAGAGGAGGTGATTATTAGATAATCTAATATTACATTCTATTTTTTAACTGGTTCAAGACAGACTTGAAAAGAAAGCAAGCAGATGCTTTGGAACAGGACTTTCAGATCATAAATGATCACACATTGATGTCTTTTCCATACAGCCGGAGAAGCTTGGTGACATCTGCATCTCTCTGCGTTATGTTCCTACTGCTGGCAAACTGACTGTTTGTATCCTCGAAGCCAAGAACCTGAAGAAGATGGACGTGGGCGGCCTGTCTGGTGAGAAATAAACTTAGATATATGAGACCTGCAAGATATGTTTAATATGTTTGATGCAGTTAACTCAGCGTTTGACCTTTTGCAGACCCGTATGTGAAGATCCAGCTACTGCAGAACGGCAAGCGTCTAAAGAAGAAGAAGACTACGGTGAAGAAGAACACACTGAACCCATACTACAATGAGTCTTTCAGCTTTGAGATCCCTCTGGAGCAGATGCAGGTGCAGGATTTTAACTTATATATATCTTTTTTTATTATTATTATTTGTTTGAAAAAGTCACATCACATAACATAGTAGTATATGCAATATTTTCCAATTATTCATTGTATTTCTGTAATTTTTCTGAAGAAAAACAAAGACAAAGTACAAAAAACATAGGAAAATAGATAAATATAAAGTAAGTAAATAAAAAATAGCAGTAAAGGAAAAGAGAAAAGAGAAAATTATAATTAATTTTGACACAATTTTTGTTTGCAGTGTAAAAGAAAAAATACTTAAATTTAGAAACTTTCTTAGAAGCAGCTGACATTATTTTAAATAAATATTGGTAATCTGTAAGAAACAGGAATGACTTGTTAAGGTGAATCTCACAAAAAAAAAAAATCTAAGGAAAAAAGATAAATATATAAAGTAAATAAATAAAAACAGTAAAGGAAAAGATAAAAAGGAGATTTAATATATTTATTTAGTATAATTATAATGTAGACTAGTTTATTCAATTTTGACACATTTTTGATGCAATGTTTTAGATATGCAAAATATAATTAATAACTTTTATATAACTTTATATAATAACTTTAATATAATTAAAAATTTATGTAGAGTTGGTGTCACAGGCTATAAACCAATTCTTTGTATTTTTGTCCTAGAAGCAGCTGACATTATTTTAAATAAATATTGGACATCTGTAATAAACAGGAATGTCTTGTTAATGTGAATATAATAAAAACATGTCTGGGTTGCTATTTTATTGTATTTTTTATTTTGTTGTATTTAATTTTTTTTATATATTTTTGTGTTTTACTGCATTGCATTGCATTGCATTGGATTAAATTAATGAATTTAGCGGAAAGACAAAAAAAATAAAATCAAGAGAAAAAAGGTAAATATTTGAAGTAAACAAATAAAACAGTACAGGAAAAGAGAAAAAGAAGATTTAGTTTAGCATAATTCTAATATAATTGAATACATTTGGACACATTTAGTTTGTTGCAGTGTTACAGAAAATAAATACTTAGAAATATAAAAAATACTAAATATAACTAATAACATATAGATTCATGTATAGTTGGTTTCACAGGCTATAAACCTATAAAATTGTTTTCTTAGTAGCAGCTGACTTTTTTTTTTTTCTGCAATAGTTTTTATTTTTTATTTTGAAGTGTAAAACCTGAATAAAGTACCTCAAAAGTCAATGGACTAAAAAGGATTCTAAAAGGATTTCATCTAACTTTTTCATTATTTCAACTCCAAAAAAATTGTAATAATTAGCATGCATATGTCCACATTGTCTCCAAAACAATAAATAATTTGAAAAATATTTTTTGTGAAATAAAATAATGTACTATATTTTTCTAAAAAAAAAAAAAAAAAAAATCCTCCAATTGATATTATTCCAGAATTTCTACCAGAATAATGGTTGAATTCGATTCACAATTTTTAAATAAAAATATGTTTAAACACCTTCTTGACTTTACAGTAAAAACAGTAATATTTAAAATATAATTACAGTTTAAAAAAAAAACAGTTTTTTTTTTTTACTTGAAGTTGATGCACTTTTTGTACCACCAGATTTTAAAAGACACTAGCATTTACTTTAGCTATATTTTTATTTATTTTTTTTTTCCAGAAAATCCTTGTGGCAGTGACAGTCTTTGACTACGATAAGATCGGCAAGAACGACGCCATTGGAAAGATCTTCATCGGCAGCAAAGCCACAGGAACGGCGCTCAAGCACTGGTCCGACATGTTGGCCAACCCGCGCCGCCCCATCGCCCAGTGGCATCCCCTCCAACAGGAGGAAGACATCGACGCCGCTCTGGCTGCCCTTAATGCCAAGAAGTAACTTCTCACATCTCAGCCTGACTAACCAACTAACCAACCCACCCACCACTGCATGACACCCCACACTCACTCATCCGTACGCGCTCTGCCACTTTGTTTCGCATAATCACCAACGAAAATATTCGAAAGAATATACTTGAAAAGATGAACAATATCACGTTCGCCACATAGCGTAAAACCGAGGCAGGAGAAGCATTTGCAAATATCATTGTGCACCGAAATAGCGAAAGCAAAACGGCAATAGGAGAAGTAGCCAGCAAGAGGGATATTTTACACACCGTTTTCTACACAAAATCAGTAGACACACCTTATTTTACATTCTCAACTAGTTAACTGGATTAAATCTTACAAAAGGCTTTTATTTTTATCACATGAACAGGAAGGAGTACGTTTGTCGGATTTAAGCTGGAATTTTGTGCCTAATCATAAGTGCAAATAATAGTGAGTTTATGTTACAAATATCCACACATTTGCACAAAGCAATGATCACATTCACTTAAACATCACAGGAGAAGCAAGCGACCGATGTAGGACAGATTTGTTTACATTGCTGATGGGTAAATTAGGCCTTTCGCTCATAAGACACACAAAAACATTGCATTTATGTGCCCAAAAGAAAAAGAATTCAGGTCTGTGGTTTTGTAATAGTGCGTAAATGGGCTAATAATTCATGAAATAAATGCAATAAATATTCAAGCATGGTTTACACAGTCAGTCTCTTTTACTGTAATGCTGCGATTACAGTGCCAAATCCAGACTTTGGTGTATTTCACATAAAGATCCCATCTGGCCAAACCTGACAGGCACTAAAGCTGGCTGTGAATGTATTTGTGGGATCATACGAATGAAACTTGCACTCAGTCGGCGTGTCCTTGAGAGCTCACTGTTGTGTTTTTATGATCTCGACCTGTTTCACATACGTTTGAAAACCTGGTTGACATCACTGCCGCCTTTGTTCAGAGCTTAAACTCACTTCATTCAGTAAACTTCACTTTTCGAGATGCCAAAGTATTAACCGGAATGGGAATTAGTAAGCGGCGGTTAACCGGGCGTGTGGTGACCTATACTAAATAAAAGCAATCCGAAGCGTTCAGATCCACTTCAGCTCCATCCCCAACGAAGCTTGTGTATATATGCATTGATCAAAATTGGTTTCTACAGCATGTACCTATCAATTGATGTACATAGAAGCATGTTTTAAATGATAGAGCATAATTATATTGTGTATGTGTGGCATTTGTCCTTTTGATAATAAAAATGTAGAGGAAAGAAAATGCACTGAATGCACATTTTATGAAATTTCCCTGAAAGGGCGTAAGACATTTAAGAATATATTAATATAGAGTTTTTCAGAATACTTTTAAATTTGCAACAGAGAATTAAGAGCTGTGTGTAAACGTGAGTGTTAGACTTATGCTTGTGGTGTCCGTTTGACTTCATTTGCGTTCGTTTACCCTTTTTGTCCATGTGTTTGTCACGTTTCTGTGTTTATTCTGTCCTGTTGATGTGAAAATAAGAAATAAAAATGTTCAGGTTGTGAATTTACAGGAATGTCTTGTTAGGGTGAATCTCACAAAAACATGCCTGGGTTACATTTCACCACAGAATCAGAAGACAAAGCGTATTTTGCATTAAGAAATGTTTAGGACTATTTTATTTTATTGAGTAAATTTTTTTTTTGCATTGCTTTGCATTAAAGTAATGAGAATCCATTGGTTCAAATGTGCTTAATTTGTATGATAATAATGCAAAAAGTAATAATGGTCCTAAAATAGGCTTTATTTCTCCCTGCATTAAGCAATGTGTATGTCTATTTTATTTATTTATTTTTATTGCATTTTTATTGCAAAATGTGCTTACATTTTTATGATAATAATGCTAAAAATTAATTGTCCTAAAATGTGTAGCACTATTTTTATTTTTTGCATTGCATTGCATTGTTTTATTGCATTGCATTGCTTTGCATTAAATTAATGAGAATTAAGTGGGATTCATTTTACAATAATAATGCAAAAAATAAAAATGGTCCTAAAATAGGCTTCATTTCTCCCTGCATTAAGAAATGTGTAGAAATTATTATATATATATATATATATATATATATATATATATATCTTTTTTTTTATTGCATTGCATTGCTTTACATCAAAGAAATGAGAATTGGAAAAATGTGTTACATTTTTATGATAATAAAGTTGTAATGGTCCTAAAATAGGCTTCATTTCTCCCTGCATTAAGAAATGTGTAGAAATTGTGTAGACTTCATTTCTTTCTGTGAAATATAATTTCTTATTTCTGTCTTTTGATATTAGGTTAAAGTGTGACCTGAACGTTGTTTTGTGAGCTTCACCTGTTAATGTACAGTGTGTAAAACCACTTGCTGAAACTAGAAGCCATATGCATGGGCCCTCGCAAGAGCTCATGGTTTTCGGACAAAACAAACACCTCAACAGCAATCAATAATGTTAACCTTCACGCATTTGAGCCAAAATGGTGTGAGAGCAACTGTCTGTTCAAAGACGGTTTGGGTTTTGTAATTCCTCACAATAACTGAAAGGATATATTAAAGTGATGCCCTCATGTTTATAGTGCGACAACTTACATAATAAACAGCGTATTCACATAATTGCTTGCAATATAAATTATAAAGAGATGTATTATCATAATTACGGTGATCCAAATGTACAACGGCATGACTTTATTATGCAATATGTGTGCAGTCGACAACCAGCCCAATAGATCTGTCGTTTATTTGTCAATTTTATTTCGAGATGAGTTTGTGTGTAATTTATGCTGTATATTTTCACCTAATTGCTTTTTGTTGATTTTGCAGAAGTACTGATCAAATGGCAGTGCTAAGGTATTTTATTTTCGTATTTTAGACAGGGGGGCAGCCGAACGTTTGTCTAAATCGAAATATATAAAGGCCAGAATGGATAATGAATAATGAATAAAGCTAGTCCCTTAGTGGCCATACATATGTGTTCTCATATTTATGGTTTTTAGTTCCTTCATTGAATGTTTGGTCTGTTGTATGTACTATAATGGTTTATTTTCTATGACTTCGGTTGAACAGCCTTGGACTGTCTACTGCTACTTAACGTAGGGATATTTGTCTGCTTCTGTGTGTTGTACTTTGCAATAGGACCAATGTAGAATAATGTCTTAATGTTTCTTCTGTGGACGTGAATCAAACTGCAGGGCTCTTGGTGTTCCTCTGCAGAGCAAGCAACAAAATCCCAGTCTTCCCTGGGACACTGTGGATGCCAGTCGACTGGCCCCCCTTCCCTCTCTGTGTTGAGACCGTTTTCCATTCGTTGCATTCTAATATTGGACCATGTAGTCACAAAGACCTTCCCGATGCAATACTGCCAACATCTCAGCTTACTAACATCTCCTAACACTCCCCGTCCATCCCACCGCGGCAGCCGTGTAAAGACTTTTCCAAAGAACTGATGCCTTCCTTTTTGCGTTTGTCCTGTGTGGAGGTTCCAGTGTTGTCGATTCCTTTCGTGGATGCTTTGGCATGCTTTGAAATCCCCTTCTACGATTTAACACGTCGGCCAGTGAAGAAAAAAGAAAGCCTTTCCTCTGGCCGCTCTTGTAGCTTCTTGTCATCCTGTACAACCAATGTGAAAACCTCGATGAAAACCAACCAGTAGTACGTCTACATGCAGACTTATCCATGAGTTATCGATTAGTTAATCATAGGAAATAAAGATCTTTTAAATATATCATTTGTTTTGAGTGGTGTGTTCACTTTTAGAATGAAAATGTCTTTTTCTTCAGTTGAATTTCCAGGATTTTTCTCCATATAGTGGACTTCAATGGGGATCAGTGGGTTGAAGGGCCAAATTGTAGGCTTCAAAGATCTCAGCCGAGGATTAAGGGTCTTATCTAGTGAAACGATTGGCCATTTTCTAAGAAATGCAAATTTATATACTTTTTAACCACAAATGCTCGTCTTTCCTGAAGGATTACGTAATCACGCACAACCCAGTTGTGCCAACCCAGTGTTTACAAAGCGAACTTGCAAAGAAAATCAAATGCCGCTTACCCAAAAAAGGTAAAACGATGTCAGACGAGTTTGAAGTTGAAGGAGAAAATGAGATGGAGCTTCTGACTCTACCATCCCCTTTTTGACCAAAGTGCACAGACAAAGAACTAACCACATGTGGTTAAAAAAGTATACATTTTATTTTTTTAAGAAAATGACCAATCATTTCGCTAGATAAGACCCTTAATCCTCGGCTGGGAATGAAAGTGTGCTCTCACTAATTTCGAAGAGATTAACATCTGTCCTAAAATCTGTATGAAGTATTAACAAAAAATTGATTTAATAACGTTAATGAATAATAATACCTATAAATATACAAAATGGCATAAAATACATGACCCTGGACCACAAAACCAGTCTTAAGTAGCACAGGTATATTTGTAGCAATCAGTGTTGTGGAAAGATACTTTTAAAAGTAATACATTACAATATTGTGTTACTCCCTAAAAAAGTAACTAATTACGTTAGTTACTTTTTATGAAAATGTGGCTTGCTTGTTTGTTTTTAATATAAAAAAAGTTTTCTTAACAAATTAAATTCACGTCTGTACAGTTGAACTGTAGGAAAAGAAAGTTCAGCACTCTTCAGCAATGAGAAAAATGAAGCACAAATATTGTAATCTAAAGTAAGTTTTGCTTATTATTACACTGCAAAAATGCTTTTCTTACTTCGATTTTTTGTCTTGTTTCCAGTCAAATTATCTAAAAATTCTTAAATCAAGAAGGATTTTCTAGACAAGTAAAAATTATTGTCTTGTTTTTTACTGAAAACAAGTCAAAATTAAGTCTGATTTTGCTTGAAACAAGCAAAATAATTTCCCAATGGGGTAAGCAAAATAATCTTGTTTTCTGTTTGAAATAAGATTTTTTTTTTTCTCACCCCATTGGCAGATTATTTAGCTTGTTCTAAGTAAAAACTCACTTAATTTTGACTTGTTTTTTCTGAAAACAAGAAAATAATTATTTACTTGTCTAGAGATTTTTTTTTAATTTATTTATTTTGGCTGGAAACAAGACAAAAAATCCAAGTAAAAAATTATTTTTGTATTTTTGCAGTGTATGGTTGAATTGGATCAACAAAGGTCAGCAGCAAAGTCGTTGGTTAATAAAATGGGATTAAATACATAAAGGAAACAAAAAGTAACTGGCGTTGCTTTTTTGAAAAAGTAACTCAGATATTTTGTTGGAAATGAAAAAGTAATGCTTTAGTTACTAGTTACTTGAAAAAAAGTAATATTATTACGTAACTTGCGTTACTTGTAATGTGTTACCCCAACACTGATAGCAATAGCCAAAACACATTGTATGGGTCAAAATGATCGATTTTAAGCAGATATTAAGTAAAGATCATGTTCCATAAAGGAATTTTGTAAATTTCCTACCGTAAATTTATCAAAACTTACTTTTTAATTAGTAATATGCATTGCTAAGAACTTCATTTGGACGACTTTAAACGCGATTTTCTCAGTGTTTAGATTTTTTTTTGCACCCTCAGATTTTCAAACAGTATTCGGCCAAATATTGTCCTATCCTAACAAACCATGCATCAATTGAAAGCTTAATTTAAGCTTTCGGATATGTATAGAAATGTATAAACCCTGGTTTTGTGGGTCACATATATCAAATAAACACGAACGTTGCGTTGCTCAATCGGTGAATTTTGCTTCTCTGTGATTAGTCCAACCTGACTTGTGCTGAGAAAAGTAACAGCTACCCACGTGACAAGTCCATCTACTTCAGCGGCGCGCTGAACAACAATTTACATTTACTGCAAAATAGCACATCTTAAATAAAAGGAAACGTATTAAATTTAATATATTTACAATATAAGAGGTATTATTTAAACCCACCGTATCTGCCCATTCTACAGTCGTTTATATTCTATTTCTAACGATTTCTCCTCCCGTGCAGCAGGTGGCAGTAAAGCCCAATAAACCCTAAAGACAAACTCAGTTGGTTCGGAGGAAAAAGCAGCGGATGTGTTTTCCCTAAATCTAACAACAAACGGTAAGTTTGCCGTTTTAATAGACTGTTTTAGTGATCATAATTTTCCCATAAAACTGAAAAGGCCACGATTTATAACTCCATGTAATTTGTTTGTTTGTTTGTGTGTGAGTAATTTATATATGTAGTGATACTTTAACACTACATTGACGCGTCAGCGACGAAACGCTCTTCTTAAAATCAAAGCCTGCTGTTAGTTTTGGACTGTTTAACTTTATCTGTACGAACCATGGTAATACCATAGCCTGTCCGATATTTATGTAAGTGTGTGTTGTTGTTTTTCCTCAGTCAGCGCTGCATCATGTCCGCAGATCTGGATCTTTCTCCTCCGGAGGTTCCTGAACCCACTTTCTTCGAAAGTCTCCTGCGTTATGGATTATTTCTAGGAGCCATTTTTCAGCTCATCTGTATTTTAGCAATAATTATACCCACATCCAAGAGCCACGAACAGGTGAGAATAACATACAGTGTCTCACAGATATCTCTAATATCTAATTTCGGTCAGAGTTTACAGTAAAGTGACACTGAAACACATATGTGACCCTGGACCACAAAACCAGTCATAAGTAGCACAGGTATTTTTGTAGCAATAGCCAACAATACATTGTATGGGTCAAAATTATCGATTTTTCTTTTATTCCAAAATTATTAGGACATTAAGTAAAGATCATGTTCCATGATGATATTTTCTAAATTTCTTACCGTAAATATATCAAAACTTAATTTTTGTTTAGTACTGTAATATGCATTTCTAAGAACTCCATTTGGACAACTTTAAAGGCAATTCTCAATTTCTCAATATTTTTATTTTTTTGCAACCTCAAATTCTAGATTTTCAAATATCCTGACAAACCATAACTCAATGGAAAGCTTATTTATTCAGCTTTCAGATGATTTATAAATCTCAATTATAAAAAAACGACCCTTTTTTATAATTGGGTCTTTAAAAATGTTTGGTGTTTCATTGGGGATTTTTTCGGGCATGCATGTTTTTTTGACACTAATATAATAAAGTCTGCTATTGCACTACAAGCAAAAGAACTGTTTTTTATACAGTGGTCAAAATTTTTTTGTTTTTTGTTACCATAACATTTCTTCTTTGTCTAGTGGAAAGAAAACATCCAAAATACACATTTAAGCGTTTCTTGTATGGCATTTTATCTAATTGTGCCAGTAGACTTCAGTTACAATACGTGTCTTTAAAAGCTGTTTTCTCTAAATGATTTTTCAGAAGCACTTACAAACCGCAAACTTTACAGTGTTCTTGTTTATTTACTGAAGGTGTTTACAAAGAAGACCTTTTGTCCTTTTTCTCTGCATGTTTACAGTATTTTCTGATTTATATCTAAAAAAAACTTTAATATGTAACAAAATGAAACATGATTTTTGAATCTGGCGTTATCCAGTGTTCAGATGTGTGTATGCAAATTAGTGCATATTTAATTAGATAATGACTCACTTGCATAATTAAACATAATTTCAGAAAAACTGTAATACAAAACAGTACTCTAATTAATCAGTTCGGGAAATATGGTCAAATCTGTTAGTTGAATGTTTAGTCTGTTCATCTGTGGTGTCTTGAAAATTGAAATGAATTCATTCTGTTGAGTTTCCTGTAACTCTAGGTGGAGACGCCGGAGCCGGCTGATGCTCGCAACTCGGAGCAGAACCGAAAGCCAAAGGGACCCGTTCAACAAATCCGACAGAAACTGAAAAAGGAGAGCAAGAAGAAGAGATAGAGAATATGTGTGTGTGTGTGTGTGTGTGTGTGTGTGTGTGAGAGTGTGAACAGTGAAGGTGTGTTTGTCTGACAAACTCACTATTGATAGAATCACTTACAGCATTAAAGGATGTGGTTTGAACAAAATATTGTTCAGCTCAGCCATTAGATCATCTGATTTGTTTGAATTTTGCCATGTCTTTCAAAACAGTTTTTTTAATGTCACATTATGTATGTATCACTGTTTTTTGAGTAATATTTGGTGTTTTTCTTATGCCATTTTTAAGTACGTTAATCTGAATAAACGAAACATTTATTCGGCTTGTTTCTTTCTAGTATTTTTAATACTAATACAATCTAAAACCTACTCCACACAAGATATTTCTGAAAAAAAATCTTAAAAATATATTTTTCACAAATGTATTCAGAAAAATGTTCTTTTCTGTTTTTAAAACTTTTTTTTATTTGATCTTAAATGGTGTTTGAAACATGGTACTAACTATTTGTGACCCTGGACTCTATTTGTAGCAATAGCCAACGATACACATTGTATTGGTCAAAATTATAGATTTTTCTTTTATGCCAAAAATCGTTAGGTTAGGATAATTAAGATCATACTCCATGAAGATATTTTGTACATTTCCTACCATAAATATATCAAAACATAATTTCTGATGAGTAATATGCATTGCTAAGAACTTCATTTGGACAACTTTAAAGGCTTTTTTTTTTTGAATATTTCAGATTACAGATGTTCAAATAGTTGTATCTCAGCCAAATATTGTCCTATCCTAACAAAAAACACTGACTATACATTATTGGAAAGCTTAGTTACTCAAATGACTAGTTTTGTGGTTCAGGGTCACATATATAATAAATATCACTAGAAGATTTTACATTTATAAGCATGTAAGTAAAATCTCTTGTATAATAGATAATTGTCAGTTAACAAGCTCAATGAATACTTAATTTAAAAAAATGGTCATGACATGCTACTTCAAAGAGTTAATGGATAAAAATATAGTGCGATATATGAATTTGATGTTCTTAAGTGCTTGAAAATGTAACTTTGATCCTGTAACTAACTTTTCAACATAATATTTTCATGAATCTACCCTTACTGTAAATGGAGTTCTTGGAACAATTGTAAATTGTAATTTTTCCACCTGACCTATCGCTAAGCTCCGCCCCCCTTAGTTACTGTTGCTACCTCGGAAAAACAAATTTTTTTTTATAACTTTTTTGTTACGATCGTCACGATCGCAGATGGCAACATCCAGGATCATCATTGTTCACGTACCGCAACGTAAGATTAATTCTTTTACATTTAACCAATTTAATATGGAGACACTGAAATGTAGGACTTTGTTTGTGTTTTTGACCTACACCGTTGAGGTTTGTACGTTAGCATGGATTCTAACTTTAACGTTAGCTAGTTTTAGCCAGATATATTAACGATAGTAACAGACATTAACTGCTTGAGCAGATGAAAAAGGCCACTTAATGAGTATGACAAGCAGAAAATGAACGTTGAATAATAAAATTCCAAAATCCATTGCCAGTTCTCTCAGGATACTTGGAATCAGTGTTACAGATACCTCCGGCACATCGTTTTATTATTTTTGTAGCATAAACACCATCAAAACGACGAGAGCTTCGGATCTTCCAATGTTTCTCTTTGGCGCTGAAACCTACGAACGTCCGAGGTTCAGACTCCGTGCAGCTGATACTCAACTGCCATTGGCTCATCTGCGTTCGAGGGGCGGGGCTTACCGATAGGTCACTTGCTTCAAGAACTCCATTTTACTTTTTTATTTTATAATTTGCATTTTAAATATAACAGAGCAATGCTATGTCAGAAAAACAATTTATTGACTTTGATTTATGAAACGTTAGCTACAGTATTTTAAAATATTCAAATATACTCATATAAATGTTAGTACTATTATCTTACAGATCTGTAAACAAACATTAAGTTTCAACTTATTACTTATTTAAAAACAAAAAAACACTTTAAAACATTTTATTTGAAATGCACATTGATAAATATGTCTTACAAGGTAAATCTTTGATAAAAACATGATTAGAGAAAGTAGGCTTTATATATATATAAACAACAGTAAAGCACACTGATATTATGTCTTAACATGATCTTACTGGTCATCTTTTTGTGTACAAATCGTAGATATGAAAAACTAGCCATTTAAATAGATATCAATGCCAAGACGTCTTCATCTGTGATGATGCTGTATCTTGAGGGAGGATGACAATTTCTCTTCCACAACTGACATCAGAGGTTATTTTTATGAACAAGGTCCTTTCTTATAACAGCATTCACTGCAAGGAAAAATAAAAACAAATCGTTATTGGTGCTTACAGGGTTTCTGATGGTCTTAAAATGGTCTTAAATCAAAGCAGAAAGTTATAAATTCATGAAGCCATGCCATTAAATGTTGCCAAAAAGATGCAAAAACGAGATGCAAAATGTTACACAAGTTACACAACCAATCAAAAGGTTTTGTACTGTTTTGTACTTTTAATGTTTTTTAAAATAAATCTCTTCTGCTCACCAAGCCTGTATTTATTTGATCTACAGTACAGTAAAAAATTACATTTTCAAATGTAATTAATTCCTGTGATTTCAAAGCTAAATTTTTAGCATCATTACTCCAGTCACATGATCCTTCAGAAATCATTCTAATATTCTGATTTGCTGCTCACAAACATTTATTATTATGCTAAATAAAAGTGTTAATTTTTTATAATTGCTGGTCTTTGGATCTTTCTATTCATCAATGAAACCTGAAAAAAGGTACTCAAATCTTTTAATTTTGATAATAATAATAAATGTTTTTTTCTGAAGAAAATTTCAGGTTTGATCACAGGAATAAATTACATTTTACAATATATTCAAATAGAAAATTGTTATTTTAAATAGTTAAAATATTTGTAAAAAAATCTGTTTTTGCTGTACTTTGGATCGACTTTGGAGAGACTTGTTTTTAAAAAAAAAAAAAAAAAAAAAACATTGAAATTCATACTGTTCAAAAACTTTTGACTGGTAGTGTATGAAATCTTGTTTTCTGAGAAACCAAACAAAATGTAAAAAAAAAAATAAAATAAAGTAAAAAGTAAAAATAAATTGAGTTTATTTATTTTGAAGCCCACTGAAAGGTAGAACATCACTTTTTTTGCAATGTTCTTTACTTAGTTTTAAAAAGACCTAAATGTCCCTTCATAACACCTGCAGAAACTGTTTGCTGAATTAATATTACTATTGCTCAGCATTAATGACATGATCAATTCAAAGACAAAGTATTAAACTTCTGTTCCAGACATAAATGAATATACACTGCCGCTCAAAAATGAGTAAGTCAGTAAGATTTTTAATGTATTTTAAATGAGTTTTTAATGCTCATCAAGGCTGTTTATTTGATCAAAAATACAGAAAAAAAATGTTAGGTTGTGAAATATTATTGCGATGTAAAACAACGTTCTTCTATTTTAATATACATTAAAAATCTAATTTATTTCTGTGATCAAAGCTGAATTTTTCAGCATCATTACTCCAGTTTTCAGTGTCACATGATCCTTCAGAAATCATTTTAATATGCTGATTTATTATCAGTGCTTAATATTTTTTTTCAGGATTCTTTGATAAATAAAAAGTAAAAAAGAACAGCATTTATTTAAAATAGAAAAAATTTCTAACAATAAACACTACTGTTCAAAAATTTGGGTTCAGTCATTTTTTTTTCCCCCGAAAGAAATTAATACTTTTATTCAGCAAGGATGTGTTAAATTGCTAAAAAGTGATAGCAAAGTCTTATATTGTTAGAAAAGACTTATATTTTGAATAAATGCTGTTCTTTTTTAACTCTTTACTCTTCTAAGAATCCTGAAACAAGCATTACATGTCAGCTTTGAAAAAATATTTTAATACATCTTAAAATAGAAACCATTATTTTATATTGTAATAACATTTTGCAGTATTATTGTTTTTTCTGTATTTCTGATCAAATAAATGCAGTCTTGATAAGCACAAGAAACTTCTTCTAACAACTAAAAATCTTATTATATATATATATATTTGCCATATTTAATTAAAATTAAATATGGTTCTTAAAATTATAGTTTCTAAAACTATACTTTTACCCCATGTACACTCATATAAATGTATAAACTCAAAAATCTTTTAAAAAATAAATAAATAAAAAATACTTAAAAAAATAAATAAAATATAAAATATACAATACCTTTGTTATATATAATAAATATAAAAATAATTAAATAAAGATATAAAACATGACAAGTCTTACTGATCCCAAACATTTGAGTGGTATGTGTTTAAGTGATCAAACGCAGCATTTTCACCTGCTTTAACATTAAACTTGCTAACAAGACTTAAAAAAGTATTTTATGACGCATCATCATCACAGAGGAGCTGAAATGCGCGGTCAGTCACTGCAGTCTGCGCCACAAAAAAGCCATCAGTACACGAATCATCCGCTAGCTGGCAGCACAGAGTCTGACCCGCTCGCCGCGACCCTCTCATTCTGTAGTTGGTTGCGCTTCCTGTTGTTTTGCTGAGACTAGTGGGCTAAAAATGGAAAGTTTTCCGTCTAAAATTAGATTAGGGGACACAAGGGGTAGCGTTTACAGGTATAATGAGCCTGAAATAGAAGCTGAAGCGGGGGTGTGATTCTTTGTAATGCCCACGCAGCCACCGCAAATACATACACATCTACATCTGTGGTGTAATATTATTAAAATATGGCTCACGATATCAACAATACCAGACTTTATGTGAATGAAGAACACGTTTGGTTTAGTTAGTGATTGCATGTTTTCCTCAGAGATCGATAGTGTGTCCTGTTTGTCCCCGTGTGTGTTTTAGGTCTGTTAGAGCTCAATATTTAACAGGCTCTGGCAGAACTGAAGCACTGACCCATATACAGCCGCCTGATAAGAGCGGCATACATTAAACACACTCACCCGACAACTACTGCACACACACTATCCACCGTATGTTTTAACGTGAAAGTAAGCCGTTTTCTGTGAAAACATGCGAGACTTCCGGTTCATTAGCCGCTGTAGTGAGAAGAATAACTAAGTACAGTAAACCGCATAACTGTTTAAACTACAAGGCACTTTCTAAGTAACATGGCACGACACACAAGTTTGCAATATCAAGCAGCTAAATGAGCTGTTGTACAGCTAAAAATAGCTGGATGCAGATGAGACCGGAAGCCTGGCACATTAAATTTACAAATGGCCCCGCCCGCTCTTAAAATAAGGTGGATGGTGATCGCAAATCATTTGAAACAACAACTGGTAATCATGTCATAAGTTAGTTGCATAGTTTTATAGATATAATAAATATAATAAAGCAAATCTAATAATTAAAATTAAATATAGTTCTTAAAATTATAGTGTCTAAAAATATACTTTTGCCCCATATACACTTATATAAATTTTTTAACAAAAAAATCTTATTCAAAATAAATATAAAAAATATACTTAAAAAAAATTAAATTAAAAATATTGAATTAAAATTTAATATGGTTCTTAAAATTATAGTATCTAAAAATATACTTTTGCCCCATATACACATATAAATTTTTTAAACTAACAATCTTATTAAAAAAAAAAAATATATATATATATATATATATATATTGAATTAAAAATAAATATGGTTCTTAAAATTATAGTGTCTAAAAATATACTTTTCCCCCATTTACACTAAACTACTAAGATCTTACTAAAAATAAATATAAATAAAAAATACAATATATTTAAATAAAAAAAAATACAATTACTATTTATTTTTGGGAAGAAAACAAATATAACAAAAAAAAACTCTAATAAAATATAACAAAAATAAACAAACAAATAAATAAAAACTGTTCGAAACTCCTGTGTTGTAGGCCGTTGCTATTCAATTGCAGCAAGTTTTTTTCAGTATGTCTCTATGCAGTTGCTAGTGTGTTATGAGTGGTTGCCAGGATGTTGTTACGTGGCTGCTAAGGCGTTCTAAGTGTTTTAGCATGTCGCAATGCCAAACTTTGATTTGAAGCAAACAAATACCTAAAAATCAAGTAACAAAGTGTTTTATACACTACCAGTCAAAAGATTTTGAACAGTAAGATTTTGAATGTTTTTTTTTAAAGGTCTCTTCTGCTCACCAAGCCTGCATTTATTTGATCCAAAGTACAGCAACAACAGTACAATTCTGAAATATTTTTACTCTTTAAAATAACTGTTTTGTATTTGAATATATTTTAAAATGTAATTTATTCCTGTGATTTCAAAGCTGAATTTTCAGCAACATAACTCCAGTCTTCAGTCACATGATCCTTCAGAAATTAATTTAATATGCTGATTTGCTGTTCAATAAACGTATTATTATTATTACTATTATTAAACTGATCCAAGATCCAATTAATAAATAAATAATTTTTAGAAATAATTTTTCTAACATTATACACTATACCATTCAAAAGCTTAGAGTCAGTATATACTGTATATATATTTTTTGGTGGGAAAAATCTTAAATAGAAATTAATACTTTTATTTAGCAACGATGCTTAAAAGTGATGCTAAAGACATTTATAATGTTACAAAAATTTCTATTTTAGATAAATGCTGTTTTTCTGAACTTTCTATTCATCAAAGAAACCTGAAAAAAAAAAAAAAAAACTCTACTCAGCTGTTTTCAACATTATAATAATAAATGTTTTTTGAGCAGCAAATCAGAATATTAGAATGATTTCTGAAGGATCATATGACTGGAGTAATGATGCTACAAAAAAAACCCACAGGAATAAATTACATTTTAAAATACATTCTAATTATTTTAAATAGTAAAAATATTTTAAAATTTTACTGTTTTTGCTGTACTTTGGATCAAATAAATGCAGACTTGGTGAGCAGAAGAGACTTCCCTAAAAACATTACAAATCTCACTGTCCAAAAACTTTTGACTGGTAGTCTATACTGAATGATAAGCGTACAAACCATCATCCAGAAAGGCCTGATCCAGGTTCTCCTGCTTGATGGTGACTCTCACAGGACTGACGTTTCTCTGGTGATGCACAGGCAGGTATGCCTGCTGATGGCTGCGGGCCGGCGGGGATCTCCCTGTGGTTGGGGACGCCCTTGAGCCGTACGCCTTCTGATGGGCCGCAGCGGAGCACAGCTCTGAGACATCGAGGGTGGGAAACAGTGAGGCTGCTGTTTGGATGCTGTCACCCGCTATGGTGTGCTGGTAGGTGTTTGGCACAAATGTAGACACGGAGGTCGCGTGACCTGACGCATGAGCCGGGGAGCTGCCGAGAACTCCTGGCACCGTGTGATCCAGCGGGTAGCGGATGGGTGCATGTTGTGGGGCAGCAGGGTACATGCAGTGAGCTCGCTGGTACGACGGACCACTTGGCATCATGCAACCATCCACAAGATGGCAAGACGGAGGAGATATGCCCATAATGGGACGCACAGTACAGCCTAACTGCGCATACTGGTATTCTTCAAGAGGCTCTGCTTTAATCTGTGGCACTGGAGAGGAATTTCAAAACATTAGATTAGTTTTAAAACAAAACAAAAAAAGTCTTAAGGTGCCCCTATTATGCCTTTACGAATATTACCTTTCATGCTGTGTGTCACGTAGCTGTGCAATTATTCAAAATTTAACTTTTGATTTCAGCTTCAAATGATTATGAAAATGCAATAATCGAGATAAAACGATTATTGCTCCCTATTCCGTCCCCTTTGGTGCGCTTTTGCTCCTCCATAAAAGCCCAACTGCACATGCAAATAAGTAAAATCATGTAACGTGACTTGCATAATATGGGACGTGCTGGATTTATTAATGTTTATTTGATGTCAAGTTTTTAAAAGCACGAAAGAGAATTTGCGCTGTTCTGTGTGTGCGTTTAGAGACGGAACAGAACACGGACAAGTAAAATGAACGTTTAGCTATTGTTTCAGCTGTTAAAATAGTTCCGTTTTGTATGTAATGGCAAACTGATTAGGCTTATATTTAGTTTCCTTTTTTTACTAAGTTAATTTGGAAAATTATTGGAAGGATTTTTTTCTTTGTTAAATATAAGTTTTTGTTTTTTTAAGTAATGAACAGCGGCCAGCGGAAGACTGTTGTTCACAGTCTGTTTGATCAATTTGCTGTCTCAAATCATCACGACTTGCCTAAAATAAAATCTATAGATATAAAACGGTTCAAGTATAAAACAATGTTGATTTAAACATTAAACCTAGGTAAATGTGCGCTATTAGGCGCATATCCAATCGTTTGTGTGGAGAGTGGAAGCTAAAGCCACTTTGCAGGACTTGGAGGCACCAGCGCGAGAAACAGAGTTGCGACACTCCCATAGGCTTCCATAGGAACGTGGAAGTAAAGCGTGTCATGGAGCAGCGAATAGTTCCAAACAACCAATAGTTCCAGCATTGAAGCCCATTCATTTCAGCGCTTCTCAAGCACAGTCTCTGGTAAACTGAAGAAATTACTGCATTTTTTGACATTTTAATGCATCAGTTGACCTCTCGGAAATCTGGCCAGTAGTGGTATTTTACAAAGTACATGATCAAACACTCATTTCTTATAGTTATCAATTTAACGATTTAATGTTAAATTTAAAAAGAATTACTCATGTTATTTTATGATACTCACATAATACAACATAAGTGAATATTACAAAAGGCAAGCGAATATGGCATTTAACATAATAGAAAAGTTTAAAATAATGTAATAAAAAAAAACACAAGGCAACCAGTTGCATTCTGCATACATTTTTTATTGTATTTCTTGAATGCAGTCTTTACTGAAACTCATTCAACCTCCTACAGGGAGAAAAAGACTGCAGAAAGACTAAAAACTTAAGAATATGAAGACTAGTATCTGGTTATTGTCGCTATTACGGTGTTTCTCACGTTATCTAGCTGAAATTATAGTATAACTGTTTATTATCTAAAGATAAACAATAACTATAACTCGCTTCGTAAAATACCACTACTGGCCAGATTTCCGAGATGTCAACTGATGAGTTAAAATGTAAAAAAATGCAGTAATATCTTCATTTTACCAGAGACTGTGTTTGAGAAGCACTGAAATGTATGGGCTTCAATGCTGGAACTATTGGTTGTTTGGAACTATTGGCCACTTTATGACACGCTTTACTTCCGCATTCCTTAGTTCCTATGGAAGCCTATGGGAGTGTCGCAACTCTGTTTCTCAACTGCTCTGGGCCGGACGTCACAAAGTAACAAATTTGCATAACGTCCGCCCACGTTCTAAGTCACGAACAACTTGCCCGCCCACAAACGCAGTAAAATTTTTTTGTGTTGTTCACTTCATGTCGAGAAAATGCTGTATCGTACGCTGTGAGAGTAAATTTGTTTTTATTTTCACTCCCAAAAGATGAAGCTACAAAGAGTCAGTGGTTACATTAATTTTTTTAACAACACCTTAGCAGCACAATTCAAATCTTGTGTTGTGTGCACGTCATTTTACTGACGATTGCTTTTCCAATCTCAAGGAGTTCAACGGAGGATACACCAAACGCTTGCTTTTAAAAGATGGATCAGTACCCAGTTTATTTAGACCTGCTTGCTCCTCTAAACCTCTACCTGTAAGTATGATTAATAATTGATGATTGTATTTTCTAGCGATCCTTAAAAAATACATAGTTGTGTAAACCCTGCACTTGTCTAGCTAACTAATGCCTCTGTAGTTCTGTTGTTCAGCTGTGGGCCCACTGTAGTCGAAAAATGTGTCAACTGATGCAGCTTGACTGTCTGTCTGTCTGTTTTATTAGTCGGAGTAATGATAAAGGATGCCGCACAACTTTGGTTTACACAGCATTATATAATGTTGAAGTTTACAATAGAGGTGTGCCTGGTTCGCTTACATAAGCAAATTGCGAGTACTGTCCACGGTAGTCCATGCTAACTAGTTGAAAGTATTCTTTCTGAAAGCACCCCTGCTCCAGTTGTGCTTGCGAATCAGTTTCTTGTCGCTGTTTCATCATCAGACTCCGGCTTGAATTGGTAAGGTAAAATCGATACCATGGTTTCTATGGATTGAGTCTCCAGGGCTGTCATTTGTTATGGCAATGGGCGTTTCATTTCTGACACGCGCTGCATACTACGCTGTAGACCAATCACAAACAGAACTGCACCATTCGACCAATCACAGCAGTGAGGCTCACAGAAAGGAGGGGTTTAGAGAGACTGATTCTTCGAACTGCTTTGCACGAGTTGTTTACAAATCATTTAGAAATTAGGTCAAATTTAATATATTTTTGGAGAAAACTAAAGTGTTTTTTGACCTTCCATACATGTGAACGTTTTAGGAGACTCATAAAACAATATTAGCAACCTTAAAAATTTTATAATAGGGGCACTTTAAGTAGCATGGGTATATTTGTAGCAATAGCCGAAAATACTTTGTATGGGTCAAAATTTTTTTCTTTTATGCCATAAATCATTAGGATACTAAAGGAATAGCTCACCCAAAAATGAAAATTACCCCATGATTTATTCACTCTTCCAGACGAACACAGTCAGAGTTACATTAAAATTTATCCTGGCTCTTCCAACCTTTATAATGGTGGTGGATAGTGGCTGTTATTTTGAAGCTCCAAAAAGAGCATATATTCATTGTAAAACTAACCCATGTGCCTCCGGGGGGTTAACACATGTCTTTTGAAGCGAATCCATGGGTTTTTGTAACAAAAATATTGTAATTTTTTAAAATTATAAACTCAAATCACCGACTTTTGGCAACAGCATATGTGCATTCACAAGAGAGATCTGATCTTTGACATAAGCCGCATTCGTAGTGTAAGCTCAGGTGAGAACAAACAAACGAGGATAGAGCAATACTAAATGCCGGTAACGAATTAAAAGTTGAAAATTAAATATTTACAAAATTACAAAAACCCATGAATCCGCTTCAGAAGACATGTGCTAACCTCCCAGAGGTGTATGGGTCACTTTTACCATGGATATATGTGCTTTTTACAGCTTCACAATAACAGCCACTATCCACCACCATTATAAAGCTTGGAAGAGACAGGATAAATTTTAAAACAACTCTGACTGTGTTCGTCTGGAAGGAGAAAGTCATATACACCTAGGATGGCTTGAGGGTGAGTAAATCATGGGTTAACTATTCCTTTAAGTAATGATCATGTTCCATGAAGATATGTTTGTTTTTTTTATTTCCTACTGCGAATTGATCAAAACTTTTTGATTAGTAATATGCATTGCGAAGAACTTCATTTGGGCAACTTTAAAGACAATTTTCTCAGTGTTTTGATTTTTTTGCACCCTCAGATTCCAGATCTTCAAATAGTTGTATCTCGTCCAAATATTGTACTATCCTAACAAACCATACATCAAGCTTATTTATCAGCATTAAAACTGACCCTTATAACTGGTTTTGTGTTTCAGGGTCACATTTGTTTATAAAGTGACTGAAGGTTTCACCTGAGAGGGGTGTGTAGGTGAAGAATTGAGGCTGGCTGCATTTCTTCTTCCCGTTCAGCACGTGAAATTTGACTTTGACCGGGTGGTAGATGTTGGGGTCTCGATATGGAGGGATTTCCAAGAACAGCAGGTTCTGATAAAAACACATTAAAGCATACATTAAAGTTTTGCACAGCTTTATTGAAGGCTGTGTATTACAAATAGTCTAAGCTACTTACAGATGTGCTTTTGTCTCTGTAAACCTTCGCCTCTGACTCCCATATCTGTAAGTCAACTAAAATAATGAAACAGTCATTTGAATGCTGAAAAAATTCAATAAGTAATACTTCAAACATAAGATGAATAACATAATTAGCATTTTAGAATGATTTCCGAAGACTGGAGTAATGGTGCTGAAAATTGAGTTTTGATCACAAAAATAAATGACATTTTACAATACAGTTGAAGTCAAACGTTTATTATACACCTTGCAGAATCTACAAAATGTTATTTGTTTTACCAAAATAAGAGAGATCATACAAAATGCATGTTATTTTTTATTTAGTACTGACCTGACTAAGATATTTCACATGAAAGACATTTACATATAGTCCACGAGAAAATAATTACATTTATAAAAATTACCCTGTTCAAAAGCTCATTCTTAATACTGTGTTGTTACCTGAATGACCCACAGCTGTTTTTTTTGTTTGTTTAGTGATGGTTGTTCATGAGTTCCTTGTTTGTCCTGAACAGTTAAACTGCTCGCTGTTCTTCAGAAAAATCCTTCAGGTCCCACAAATTATATGGTTTTTCAACATTTTTGTGTATTTGAACCGTTTCCAACAATGACTGTATGATTTTGAGATCCATCTTTTCACACTGTGGACAAATGAGAGACTCACATGCAACTATTACAGAAGGTTCAAACGCTCACTGATGGTCCAGATGGTCCATCTCCATTCTGTTCAAAAGTTTTCACCCCGCTGGCTCTTAATGCATTGTTTTTCCTTCTGGAGCATCAGTGAGTATTTGAACCTTCTGTAATAGTTGCATATGAGTCCCTCAGTTGTCCTGTGTGAAAAGACAATTTGTGGGACCTGAAGGATTTTTCTGAAGAACAGCAGGCAGTTTAACTGTTCAGGACAAATAAGGGACTCATGAACAACTATCAACATCACAGTATTAAGAATCAAGCATATGTAAACTTTTGAACAGGGTCATTTTTATAAATATAACTATTATTTTCTCTTGTGAACTGTATGTAAACATATTTTATGTAAAATCAGTACTAAATAAAAAAATATATATTTTGGTACGTAATTAACATTTTGCAGAAACAATTATTTTCAATTGTAATAATATTTCACAACTGTTTTTACTACACTTTTAATCAAATAAATAAGACTTCTTTCAAAAACATCAAAAATATCCTACTGACCCCAATCTTTTAAGTGGGTAGTGTGCTTTTTTAACTTAGAACTAATTTACATCCGTCCACAAACACACACTCATGTGCATTCTCACTATTTAATGTTGGAAGCCACAACAAATATCTTCTACATGAGCAACAGAGAGAAAGTTTTCATGCATAGTGGATGAAACTCCCACTTTCCTGCTGTGTTACTTCTGCTCTGCAACCCTCGCGTTGAGTACAGGAAAGGAAAGAGACTCTGTGCTTGTAGATGCTATCTGTGCAGAGCATAACCACATCCTCTCGCACCGCACTGCACACCTAAATGGAAAGTGCAGCTAAAACTTTGCTTGCGTCAGAAAGTGTAGGCTGTTTCTATAGGATGTCAGTGTGAGTCATGGCTTATACATGCTATTGTCCTCAAGTTCTGTGACACTGAGATTTCCCTCAGCCTCTGCTGGATGCTGCCAATCAAAATATTATTGACACTTTAACTTATATTTATGCTTTAACTTAAAATTAAAACTCATTTTGCTACCTTTATGTAGACTCTTAAATAATATATAATGCTTTTAAAGTTGCATGCATAATAATTATAAAGTAATGAGTATATAGAGTTTAGCATGCAATTAGACATGACAACTCCCCAAAAGTATTTAATATTAACTACAGTACACATAGGTGTTTAGTATTAATGTCTTATGTATAGTGCGTAGGTGTTGATTCTGAGGTTTCTGACGTCTAAACACTGACAGACAAACTGGCGGCTATGTAGATGTGTGTGTGTTTATGCAAGCTTTGCAAGGCTTATCTTTTTTTTTTCACTCTTGTGCTGTTGCAAAGGTTGGCCAAACCATACTGCAATCTGCTATGCAACCCAGAGCCTCATGGCTCCAGCCTGGACCACCATTTTTTAGCATATGCAAAGCATATCAATACGACTTCAAACAAATTGTATGCTAATTTTCTGCACAGATGGCTGATAGTGCCTGGAGAAGTCAAATATTAAGAGAGTTATATGTCGATGGCTGAAGCCGTTAACACGCTGCAGCACAAAATCAGAAGCCGGGGATCGACTTTCACCCTTTGTCAGCCTTTTTGAGAGTTATTCATCCATGCAAAGTGAGATTAACACCTAACTAACTGAATTTCCACCTTAACCGATTAGTTTTTCACTGAAACTGTAAACATAATGCTGAAAGTTGTTCATCTTTCAGCCTAGTGAGTCACATCAGAGATATAGAGTATTTGAACACCTAAAACATTATTGCATTAGATTACAAAAAGTCTTTTATTTTAGTTCATCATCTGACACAATGACATTCAGACATTTGTCCGAATACTGTTTGCAGCCACTGATGACCTCTGCGCTCTCTAGACACCCACATTAGCCACTGAAATACACATTGGTTTACCATTGCACTTATAATCCAAACAAGTATGACCATGCTTCTCACTGCAGATTTTTACTCACCATGTGTTTTCTCAAAAAAGATGACTTTGGACTCTGATGTGAAGTTCTGGCCCCTAAGAATCATCTGTAGTCCGCCCAGAACCGAACAGTGGTCCAAGTCCTGGCGCTCTACCGCTGGATGCTCATGAGCAGACCTTTGAGCTGTAAGAGAACCCGAGGCATTCGTGCATTTAATATAGAAAATATGATATTTAAACATTCTGATAACATCAGCATCATGGCCAAAAGAAAAATGGCTAAATATTATAATTAAATATAAATGCAAAATACAAATAAAAATATAAATGTTTATATATAAAAATTAAATAATGTAACAAAAAAAGGATTTTATACATGGTTAAAATAGTGAGTTTAAAATGAAAAGTCTCAATGCATACAGCATTCAATAGTCTGCGAGGCCACTTGGAGAGAGATCCACTGGCCGCCGGGTTGAGGAACGTGGACACGGAAGACCATTCTCACTCGTGTGTTTTTCCGCCCCACATCCGTCTCTCCTTTCTTCAGCTCGATGTCGGCATTTCTCAGTTTCAGGATGCCAGCACAGTCAACTCTAAAAAAAAAAAATGTAAAAGAACATTTAGGAGGCAAATCACAGGTTATTTTATCACTTCCTGTTCCTATTTTATAAATTCTGGGCTTTTTATAGTCTACGAATAGAAAAACTATCAACTACCTATCTGAATAAGATATCATTTGGGGTAGTTGACACACTTTTTACAGAATATTTTTCCAGGTTTATTATTGAAAGTCAGTTTCAAGCACAAAAACTAAAGTCTACAAACCCACTCTTGAATATTTTTACCATTATTACTATCCAATAGCAGGGAATGTTTATACACTACCCCCTGGTTTCACAGACAAGGCTTAAGCCTAGTCCAGGGGCCAGTTGCATAAACTTAGCCTCTATGTTAAGACATTGTCTTAAGTACTAGTTTACCAAAGGGTAATCATTCTTATTTTTTGGATTCAACTTGAACCAGTCTACATTTTTCTGTAACTGAATTAAAAAATTATGACAAGTCTTAAAGAAAAAATTAGCTGAATAACTTTTTAAGACTAGTCTAAACCTTTTATGCAACCGGCCCTGGACTAAAATGTAACTCTGAGCTGTTTCAACTGAAAGAAACTTGCACTGACTGATCTTAAAATATATCAGTGCCTTTGTTTTGTCTTAAAATGCACACCAGTAATGTTTTTTTTTTCTAAACACATTTATAAAAATGACTTAAATGTCCTAATTTAACTATATGGCCTAATCCTGGTTTAGTCTATGCCCTCTCTGTGAAGCCGGCTCTATATTGTGCAAATTGTCACAAAGTAAACCTTCCATAATAAATGCATGTCATAAGCTATTCAATGGATTTAGCTACATTTAAACAACTACATGTGATCCTGGACCACAAAACCAGTCATAAGGTTTTTTTTTTTCATTTATATCATCTGAAAGCTGAACAAATAAGCTTTCCATTGATGTATGGTTTGTTAGGACAATATTTTGCCGAGATACAACTATTTGAAAATCTGGAATCTGAGGGTGCAAAAAAAATCAAAATATTGAGAAAATCACCTTTAAAGTCCAAATGAAGTTCTTAGCAATGCATATTACTAAACAAAAGTTAAGTTTTTATATATTTACGGTAGGAAATTTACAAAATATCTTCATGGAACATGATCTTTACTGAATATCCTAATGATTTTTGGCATAATTTTTTTTGTATAATTTTGACCCATACAATGTATTTTTGGCTATTGCTACAAATGTACACTTATACACAAATATACTTAAGACTGGTTTTGTGGTCCAGGGTCACATATCTTATAAAATTCCATGATGCATAAAAAAAAAAAAAAAAAAAACTCAAATAGTAAACTAGTTTGGCGGATAAAATTCACACAAATTATGCAAATTTACACTTAAAACAACTGCTGGATTAGTATTTGTGCAATAGTATATTTGACTCAAAACCTCATAGCTAGACAACTTTCCTCCATGTGAGTCATCTTTATGTGATTCATTATGTTCTTACACAGCTCTCATGTTCTCCTTGGGTTCCAGTGGCAACTCTAGGACCTTGGTTCCGCTTAGCATTCGTTCGTGACTGTTGGTGGTGACGGTCTTGCCGGTGATGCGGTGGACCTGGTAGAAGGCGTGAGGTCTGAGGTTCCTGTCGTCAGCTGTGCCGATGAAGACCTGTAGAGCCAGCGGCTCCGTCCCGGTGTACCCTCGCAACTGAGACAGTTCGTAAACCACAGTTTACATCTGCACATGCTTCACACTATGCCAACAATTAAACAGTGAACTAGCATTTGAAGATATACTACTAATTGTGGTTGCATTGCAAAAAGTGCCTTTGGTGTTTAGGTGATTTTTAGTGGATGCATGAAGTCATTTATCTTCATTCTCAACAGTAATAATGCCGATTACTCCGTGTGAGATATGCATACTAGCTGAGTGAAAGGTTTAGTCAGTGTGGTTGATATGACATATTGTCTCAGCGATAGCAACGGCAAAAACACGGATCCTCATTTCCCTAAATGTGGACACAGCACTTCGCGCCGCAACAGGGAAATAACGTCACCACAATCATTGCATTATCTCTCTCTCTCAATCTCTCCGTTGTTTCTCTTATCAAGCTCTTCACTGACAGCCATCTCAGCTTTACCGACACACTTTCAAATCGTTCTTTCAAGCGTTTGCGCACATTTTCACACGCAGCGATTCTTGAGAACTGTTATATTCGCTCCCCACGCATCCTTACAAAACCAAACAAAACCAACCGCCCTCCCACGGCTTCACCTTTTCTTCTAAATACACAGCGATGTCCTTGATTTACCTGAACGACAGGATGGCCTGCGGCAGATGATTTGACGGCCCCTCGGCTGCCCTCCGTCTCGTAGTGGGCCCTGTGGTGTTGTCTGGGTTGAACGTCTATCCTGAGCTCATACTGCTCCATGCTGCTGGGAAGAGGCCAGTCCAATGCAGGCAAGGCGGCCATTGGCATACTAAAAGATGAGACACTCTTTAGTCACGATAACCATCAGATCACTTGTTTAATAACTACACTCTTAAAAATAAAGGTTCTTTATTGGCATCGACCGTTCCATGAGGAACCTTGAACATCCATGGCACCTTTCAAATGCAGAAAAGGTTCTTTATAGTTGAAAAAGGTTCTTTAGATGTTTTAAAATGGTTCTTTTAAGAAACGTTTACTGAAAGGAGCCAAAAACGGTTCTTCAATGGCATCACTCCAAACACACTCTTTTGAAACCTTTGTTTTTCAGAGTGTGATAAGCAGGGTCTGGAAACAAAAATCCATAGGAGCCACGACTCTGATGCATAATGAAACTGTTCTGATTCACAGAATTGCTCTTTCACAGCTCAGGAGACTTTATGTAAGAATCAGTCTCATCTCAGATGTTTCCTAAACTATATTAAAAGAAATAAATATAGACATGTTGAGTACAAAGCTATAAAAATGGCAGCTTGGATCAAGCTTTTGAGGAGAATTGTTTAAACTCACACTCATTAAATACATCTTGGTAGTACAATTTGAGACATTTTTGAGATTCTAGAAGAAACACGTGAGATTGAGGCCTTTTGAAGTCTCATTGCTGTCAGAAGAAAACACAAATGCATTGAGAGATCCTTTTTTCCTGTGGGTTGTGGTGCTGGTTATAATTAGTTGCATTTGTACATTTTTAAAAATAAAGGTTCAAAGCTTCCCTTTTCTAAGTAAAAAGAACCTTTTTGTACTATAACAAATCTTTTTTGCAGTGCAATGTTTCTAGATAATGTTAAAGGTTCTTTGGAACCAGTTGATTAATTCCAATTAAGAATATTTATTTTTACAAGTGTAAGTGGATAAAGGCTGTTAAATGAACAATGGCAATGTTAAATGGATTTCAAGGCTGTTGCTTTATCACTGATTAATTGATCAATTATATCATACCTACAAACCCCTGCGAGAGCCTGACTGGACCAGTTGGCAGGCATGAAATAGCACGACTCCACAGTAAATTCTTTTTTTACTTCTGTCATAGTTGGGAACAGGCCCGCCTGGCTTTCCGTGTAGACAGAATACTCTAGATTAGGTCGGACAATCTTAGTAGGGATTGGTTTAGTCAAGCTGTTGCTGAGGTTGCTCATGGAATTCTCCAAGTTTGCCAGCGGATAGAACTCGGCCGGCTCGTCTCGGACAAATCGGGGGCTTTGAGATCTCTGGGTCTCGTACTCGGCGTAAGTGCGCTTCCCCTGCGGAGAAGCCGAGCGGGACCGCGGAGAGGTTGGACGGCGGTCCAGGACAGTGTCTTCTGTTATGCTGGTGCGAGGAGAAGTGTTGGGAGAACCTGAAGCTTGGATGGCCTGCAACATCGGGCAAAGGACGGCTTCGGTCATTCCAGCTAGACTTTCACCAACTCCGGGAGAGATGCAGGGGGAGTATGTTCCGGGAGAATAGCCATCTGAGTGCCAGCTAGTAGAGGACGTGCTACTAGCCGGACTGAGGCATTGGCTCTCCCTGTAGGGGATGTCAAGCATGGGCCGACTGATGTTCACAGGGTTGGTGTGGACATGGTCATGCTGGTAGAGGTCAGGACAGGTGATTTCAATTCTCGGGCCGTTGGCTTGGAGCGCTCCGGGGTGGCTAGAAAACAAGGAGGAGTGTCCGAGAGACTGTTGCCCATAGTTGAGAAGGTCATCGGTGGGGAGACGTTGGGAAAGCTGGGACACAGACTCCTCATCATATAGATGAACATTTGGGGAAGTCTGATTGGCACCGTGGCTAGAGGGGATGCCAGCTTCATCAACTAGAAACATATGGAAAATACATTAATAACCTTTCAATATTTTCTTTTTTACCTGTGTGTATTTAGTATTACACTGCTTTTCACAAGTTTGGGATGAGTAAGATTTTTTATATTTTTTATAGAAGTTTCTTATGCTCATCAAGGCTGTATTTATTTGATCAAATGTCCAGAAAAAAACAGTAATATTGTGAAAAATTATTTTTATGTAAAACAACTGTTTTTTTTTTACGTCAATGTATTTCAAAATGTTATTTATTCCTGTGATGCAAAGATGAATTTTCAGCATCATTACATCACTCTTAAGTATCATAAAATTATTATCAATATTGAAAACAGTTTGTTGGAACTTCTTTAAAAAGTATAAAGTTTAAAACATTTATTTAGAATTGTTTTAATAGAATTTTTTTTGTAACAACAGAATTTTTTTTGTAACAAAAAAAAAAAAAAAAAGGTCAGTAAATTTGTATTCTTTCTTTCTTTTTAGTTTTATTCACCGAGGATGTGTTAAAGTGATAAAAAGTGATAGCAAAGACTTCTGTTTTGAATAAATGCAGTTTTACACTTTTTATTCATCAAAGAATCCTGACAAAAAAATATAAAAAAAATTAAGCAGCACAACAGTTTTTAACATTGACGATACAAGAATGATTAAAATGATTTCTGAAGGATCATGTGACAATGAAGGAATAAATTATATTTTAAAATATATTAAAATAGAAAACCCCTTTTGTTTAAATTGCAATAATATTTCACAATATTACAGCTTTTTCTGTATTTTTAATCAAGTAACTGCAGCCTTGATGAGCATAAGATTCTTTAAAAACATTAAAAATCTTACTGATCCCAAACTTTTGAACAGCAGTATACAATCAACCGGATGTTTATAGAAAGTTTCCTGTAAATAACTAGGCTCGAACACTAGAGAACTAAACGGTTAGCTGCAGCGAAAGTTTCCACTACATCTTTGGTTTCTCATAAAGTGTGTAACCTACTTTTAAACCCAAGCTATGCATCTCCAACTCTGCAAAGCCAAACAGTACCACAGCAATACCATGATAACGCAAATAAAATAACATTTAATATTGTTTTAATTATCTTGGAGTGTCATTCACATACCATAGTACATAGTAATAATGCAGTAACTTTACCATGATATGATAAAGTATCATTACTTGTTCTCTTTTTGTAAGGGAAACGATTAATACTTTGACATTAATTTTTTGTATGCAATCAAAACAAGACGTGAGGAAAAAACACTTGTTATAGAAGTAAAGCATGTGAAAAGTTTTAAAATTATGATTCATAACTAGTGATATCCACTAACCTTGGTCATCTGGAGGTAAGTCAGGTTGGTTGTACAGGAAAAGTAATGGAAAGTCCAGTTCTTCTTGACCGTCGATATTTTCGTATAAATTACTCATTGGACAAGTTTTGAAGCCTCACTTAAACTTATTCGAAAACTCAAAAATAAAGGAAAAAGTTGAAGGTAATCGATCCGAAGATAGTTTTCTGCGAAATAAAAACGGTTATCGATAGTTAGTTCTAGTTTCTAGGGCAACGAAACGAAGTGTCACTCAGCGCGCTCCCGCTCTACTGATGATTTGATGGCGTGTGAAAGCTCGAGAGATGCTGAGCAGCTTCCTGTTCGAAGAGAAACTCCCTCACAAATTCTCTGCGTGTAAAACCAGAATACAACAAACGTGTATACGATTATTTTATGCGAACGTTATCGAAAATGGTTTTCAGTTCTGCAGAACAAATAAGCCAGAGTGGTGTGTCAAATTGGTTAATTTTAACACGTAGAACAGGTCTAGGAACGCATCTAGGTAAAAAGTAGCACAACCACAGTCTGACGACCTCAGACAACCTCAGATATAAACAAAACAAAAAAGCTCAAACATTGTTTGTTTAGGCTACATCTTAATAGCATAGATAGACATATATTTTAAGATTTTATTTGAAAATTCATCACTAAAGCCTAAAACATATTTTGACTTTTTTGACGTTTGTTTTCATTGTGCTGCTTAGTTTCGTTTAAATAACGTTTTAGGCCTCTGGGTGTAATAGACTTATTCCAATATACTATTTTCCATAACATACTGTGTTTACAACTTAAACCACAAGTTGTAAACACAGTGTATGGGAAATATTCAGTCTATTATATTGTCTTTCAGACTCTTAAAGGCACCACGCATATTTTTAGAATGACAGGTGCAAATGATGCGAGTCTCTTTGTTTTTACAGTGATTCCTGCCGTTTACACCTGTCCATCCTCATGTCACCTTATAAGGGTCGGTGTTCCTTAGCAACAACAATGGCGCCATCTGCTGGACTGACCTTTGAAAGCGTGTCTTTAATCAAAATGAGTACTTGACATGACATTTCAAGCAGTGACAGCAGTGTGACAAACTACACTGCATGAGAAAGTGCGCAATTAAAAATCCATTATATATAAAGGGAAACCACAGTGTAAAAAAAATCTGTTTGTCTGTATATCTATGTAGCTATCTATGTGTACACTACCAGTCAAAAGTTTTTGAACAGCAAGATTTTTAAGAATTCTTATCTTCTTACCAACCCTGCATTTATTTTCTCCAAAATAAAGAAAAAAACCTGAAATTTTCAGCATCATTACTCCACTGTGTCTTTTGTGTCACATGATCCTTCAGAAATCATTCTAATATGCTGATTTGCTGTTCAAGAAACATTTATTATTATATTTATCAATATTTAAAACAACTGAGTAAATTCTTTCAGGATTCTTTGATGAATAGAAAGATCCAAAGAATAACATTTATCTAAAATAAAAATCTTTTGTAACATTATACCGTTCAAAAGCTTGGAGTCAGTATATATGACTCCAATCAATGCTCCCAGAAATTAATACTTTTATTTAGTAAGGATGCTTTAAACTGATCACCAGTGATGATAAAGACATTAATAAAGATTTCTAGTTTAGATAAATGCTGTTCTTCTGAACTTTCTATTCATCAAAGAAACCTGAAAAAATGTTACTCACCTGTTTTCAACATAACAACAACAACAACAACAACAACAATAATAATAATAACATGTTATTTTTGAGCAGCAAATGATTTCTGAAGGGTCATGTGACTGGAGTAATGTTGCTAAAAATGCAGCTTTAAAATCACAGGAATAAATTGCATTTAAAAAAATATTTAAATAGAAATCAGCTATTTTAAATAGACAAAATATTTCACAAGTTTACTGTTTGCTGTACTTTGGATCAAATAGAGAAATTAATACTTTTATTTAGTAAGGATGCTTTAAACTGATCACCAGTGATGATAAAGACATATAATAGTAATGTTACAAAAGATTTCTATTTTAGATAAATGCTGTTCTTCTAAACTTTCTATTTATTAAAGAAACCTGAAAAAAAAATTACTCAGCTGTTTTCAACATAATAATAATAATAATAATAATAATAATAATAATAAATGTTTTGAGCAGCAAACGAAAGCTCATGACTGGAGTAATGTTGCTAAAAATTCAGCTTTGAAATCACTGGAATAAATTACATCTTAAAATATATTCAAATAGAAATCAGTTATTTTAAATAGAAAAAAATATTTAACAATTTTACTGTTTTTGCTGTACTGTAGATCAAATAAATGCAGGCTTGGTGAGCAGAAGAGACTTGTTGTATGTATTTATTTATTTATTTATAGTGGTTCAGGGTATTCTGTGTATAATGTGTAGTCGAATTGTGTATTGCAGACTAATTATAAATTATTTATTATATTGGTTAATATGTAATTAAAACAAGGATTACTGGAGGTCATATATAGAGAGGTTGCATATATATATATATATATATAACACTTTAACTCAGAAATTGCTAGTAAATTTCACACACACAAAAATGAAACAATTTTCACATATTCAGAAGAAATTAAATTTGTATTTTCTTGTAACCTCCTATAATCCTTGTTTTAATTACATATTAACCAACATAAATAATCTAATAAATTAGTTGTCTACACATTTATATACAGAATACACTGAACCACTGTAAATAAATAAATAAACTGAGTATGCTTTAACTGTGATTTCCTTTTGCTTTAGTTCTTATATTTATTTATTTTTTATTATTATTTTATTATTCCATATTACAACCCCTTATTCACCCAGAGCATTTAGGATCATAACAACATTGCTTTTTTCAGATTCACTACATTTCCTTGCATCCCTGCCACCATCTTTCTTCTCTTTATTTCACAGCTGCATGCTCAGAGGGTCACTGTCAGTGCTGTTACCATTATGCCTTTATGACAGGTTGTTAATCTAGTTGTTTTTGCTGTGTCATCCGCCATGTTAAGTGATTCAATAAGGTAATTTCACAGTGTTATTACTGTCAGGGGTGTTACTGGTTCCCAAGTGTAACACCACTGACAAAAGAGCATCCAGACAATGACAAAATATTACTTCAAACACATTGTTATTCATTATGACCTTGTACAAAACGATTAAAAAAATACAAATTAATTAATAATATAGCAGAGTAGATTTAATATGCGCTTGATGAGTTTAATTTCTCCTGGAAGGAAATAAAATCAATAGCCTACATGTCAAAGAAAAACAACTGGAAAAACAAGCGAATCAACGTCGAAGGAGCCTGCCTATCATCACCGTATCTCACGTGCGTCCGGTAAGAGAAAGTCAAACGCGTTAGTTCGGTGGACACCGGTCGGAGCCCGCGCTGGCTCCTGTTGCCACAGCAACCACTGAGGAGAAATCCGTGCAGCTTCTGATGCTGTAGCATTACCGCAATGAGGGGGATGTAGCAGTTGTGGTCGGACAGATGGGACCTCAAGATTGACTGTGACTCACCACAAAGCGACGAGAAAAGCAAAATGTGGCGGTAATAGACGATTCTTAACATTGGACTGGAGGGACGAAGCTGGAAATGACTGCTTTTGACTCGCAATCAAGACCTGGGGGTGAGTGTCATTGACGACAACTGCGGATTATAAACGTTTACAGCTTATGATATAAACCTTGAGTCTGGTCATTATAATTATTAAGTCGAATCAAATGTCTGTATACGTTTTCAACGCATAATCAACGTTTAGGCGCAACGCATTCGATGGACATCTACGACGCCGCGGAGCTAGACTTTTTTTTCCAAAGGCAAACATGTGAGGCAAATTAGTTTGAATAATTAATTAGATTTATCCGAGCTGTCATTTAGATACTAAAACGGCTTAAGCCGTTAGAAAAGCGACGGCGCCAAATAACAAAAAACCATACGGTTCAACGCGACAGATATCGTTATTTAAGCGATTACCCACTACTTGTGTTTGTTTATTGTAAAAACTAAAATCGTTTTCTAATATCAGTACATTTGTTTGTTCGTCTATTCCTCTGATAAAACCCACTCGCTGAATATCGATGAATATAAAAAACCTGTTGGACCAGGGATGGATAATTAAAAATAGCAGCTAGTAAATATTTTTGCTGCTAAAAGATTAAAATAGTGATTCCTGAGACAGGTGATTGATTAAATTGTATCAGTTTGATTAATAATATGATGAAACAGTGTCTTGCTATGATAGGCTAATTAAAGGCAAAATAGATCTTCTTGTCATTTATCGTTAACCAGCTGGCTCCATGACAAATGCATTGCATAGGCTATCTCTCAATAACTAGCAATATTTCAACTAAAAGATAAGAAAATAAGTCAAACTCTTTCTGAGAATGAGTCTGCACCCCAAAATGGTTAATAAATGAAATAATTATATGCCTATTTGTTTTATTACAGTATGCACAAATCAGTTGTCAAGAGCTGTGTGAATGATTTGAAGAGTTAATGTATTGAGCACATGATATCTAGCAGTATCAGACTCCTCACTAATGAACTGTGAATACAGTCATTGAAAGAACTATGGAGAGGGGGAGAGAGAGAGAGAGAGAAAGAGAGAGAGAGAGAGTCTTAGCATGTTATATAATGTCTTATGTGGAGGATGAATTGTAATTACCTCACTGAAAAGGCCTCTCGAACACCATCATTAATAGAGTCTGCCACTTTAAAGTCTTGCTAGATGCAAGACACAAAAACATACTATTAAAACTATAATGCATGTTTAAAAGCATCAGAAGAATCCTAGCTTTCATGTTCATGAGAAACATGCGAGAGTGTTCTAAAGATGGGAAGATTCTAAGAAGTGCTTTGCACCTCAGCCCGATTACACTTATTTATGGCGACAGCATTCAGCCTTGGCAATGTTCCCGATTGCAAAATGGCATGTCTTGGCCAAACCCAGCGGTCACTTGAGGATGGGTTGATCATTTAGGACTTTTTGTTGCATTACAAAATATCTCTCTTGCAAATCTGGCCCCACATATGGATGCACCCCTACTTCTGGGGTCACTGAAAACTAGGCCACTGGTTGCCTGTGTGGGTTGGACTGTTTTATACCTGCGCTTCAGTGAATAGAATGGCTAACTCACATGTGAAATCACCACTGAGCTGTCACACTAAATCAGGAACAACAACTACAAAAAAGCAACAACAACAACAAAAAAAACAAGCTTTTTTTTTTTTTTTTTTTACTGCATAGCCAGAAGTGACAAAAACAAGGCTGTGCTTCAAAATAAACTGGTTTCAAAAGAAAGATGTACACTATATTTAATATAAACTCTTTTGTTTTCAAAAGCTTTTAACATATTGAACTGGTTTGAAAATATATCTGCTTCTATTGCAGTTCATCTTCATCACGTACCTTGTTTTGCTGGACAGTCTGATATCCTTCCGTTTAGTTGTCAAGACAAAGGTACATTTAGTGCTGATGTCCGGACGGCTCCGCTGGGTGCGATGAGTTCCTGTCAGCTCTGGCAGAAATTAAATTACTGGTCAGAATGAATTGATAGGCGATTTATTTACCTGTACTGTGCATTCTGCCTCTTCAGTTTTGCACAGAAATCAATCGTAGGTCTAATTGCTGGCTGATAACACACCTCATTCCTGTCAAGATGTTGAACTAGGTGCTAAAATAATGACAGTTTTGACACTTTTCACCCTTTCTTAATACACATCTCAGGTCTTATTTTGCAGTTCATGTTATTAAAAGTAATTAAAATGATGCAAAATGATTCAAAAATTATATATTCATTATATGAAACAACTTTTTACTTGACATCACCAGGCCACACGGCGAGATAACTATTTACTTGAACGATAGCAAATAACAGTAAATATGAAGAACTGTTACCAGTGATATAAGAAGAGACACTCTTGAGGATGACCTTTAGCTTCCACATCCCAGTCAAAAAGCCTGTTCAAATGTGTGCCGTGGCATTTCAGGAGGGTTCCTGATGGATAAAATGGATAAAAGTGAATTTTTAATTAACTGAATATGAGTTAGACTTGGAAATACAAAACATTGCAGAAAATACAAAAGGTTGTAAATACTGTTTGGTAGGGGTCAACCAATTATCAGCCTGGCCATTTATCAGTGTCGTTGTTAAGCATTTTTATGGTTATCGATATCGGTCATTTTCAAAACCAATTTGCTAATAAAATAATTTTAAAAGCATTTAAAGAAAGTTTTTTCAGAAATACAAAAAGTTGTAAATACTATTTGGTAGGGGTCGACCGATTATCGGTGCCGATATTAAGCATTTTTTTGGTTATCAGTATTGGTAATTTTAAAAACCAATTTGCAGATAAAATGATTTAAAAGCATATAAAGAAAGTTTTTGTCAGAAATACAAAGGGTTGTAAATATTATTTGGTAGAGGTCAACCGATTATCAGCCTGGCATTTTATCTGTGCCGATATTAAGCATTTTTATGGTAAAATAATTTAAAAGCATTTAAATAAAGTTTTTTTAGAAATACAAAAGGTTGTAAATACTTTTTGGTAGGGGTCGACCGATTATCTGCGCCGATATTAAGCATTTTTATGGTTATTGGTATCGTCATTTTCAAAACAAATTTGCTGATAAAATAATTTTAAAAGAATTAAAATTTTTTGTCAGAAATGCAAAAGGACGTAAATGCTATTTAGTAGACGTTGACTGATGATTGGTCTGGCCTTTATTTGCGCCAATATAAAGCATTTTTATGGTAAAATAATTTAAAAATTGTTAAAAAAAAAATACAAAAGGTTGTAAATACTATTTATACGACCGATTATCGGTGCCGATATTAAGCATTTTTATGGTTATCGGTATCGGCCATTTTCAAAACCAGTTTGCTGATAAAATAATTAAAAAAGCATATAAAAAAGTTTTTGTCAGAAACACAAAGGGTTGTAAATACTATTTGGTAGGGGTCGACCAATTATCGGCACTGATATTTTTATGGTTATCTGTATTAGTCATTTTCAAAACTGATTTGCTGATTAAATCAGCAAAAATTCAAAAGAAAGTTTTTGTCAGAGCCCTTGTTATGCTTAATTTTGACATGAATTAAAATGTTTACACCAGACAGACACACACACACACACACATATATGTGTGTATATATAAATCAGTTCAAAACATCAGTTATTGGTCTACTTAATCTGTAATAATTGGTATAAAAAAAAAATTGGCTCTGAAAAACGTATTTATTATTATTTGGATTCTTATTAAGCTACTGGTAGAGAATATTGTTGCTTTTGGGTTGATGATTTTATGATTTTCCTCATTCTGGCCGTGTTAAACGGTCATTCTCAAGGAGATCTGTACCTTCCTGCAGAATTTAGTTTCAGTCCTGTTACCCTCCTGTAATTCTCAAGCATCAGTTACACATCTAATATGCATTTTGTGGCACTAGTGCAAAAAAGCTTCCTGTCTAGGAACTGAAAAAGAGAGAAAGAAACATAACGCATCCATTTTATTCCAAGCAAAATCACTTAACGCACACCACATAACGCACAAGTAGGAACATTCATGAAACATTCATGCTCAACGCAAAATTTAATGCATCTAAAACGGGGAAAAAAGTGTATTTTCGTCCATTTTTAGACCGTAAGTTATTAGTAGTTATTTCTTTTAACTGTTTTTAACAGGCTTATCAGCATATCTTAACTGAACTACTCAGTCATTTGTGGTTTGTAAACATCGGTTGTCAGTCTGGAACCACCAGTTGGCTTAAATGACCAATCAGTGATCCTTAACATATGTATCTAGGGTCTAAATTCAGAGCTTCATTATCATTATTCTTTTTTTTTTTTTAATCCCATTTCAACTTAACATGACGTTGTTATTATTAAATAAAATCAAGGTTTATATGTTCAAACACTGAAAATAAGAAGCATTTTAGAAGGCTTGTATGCTCCTCAAAAGGCTGACGTAAACATTGGAGCCGGCAGGTGAACTGGTATTATTTATGTAACCCACAGCACCAGGACACAGATGGTGTTTTCCTGTGAACGCCCTTTGCATCTTTATTTCCGCTTCTCACACAAACACATAGCCTACACACAGACGCAATCATCTCCTGCAGTTACTGGCACTACAGGTCACCAGAGCAAGATGACAAACACCAACTGACACTTCTCATCATTATCACTATTCAAATTCAATTATTTTAGAAACAAGACACTTTAAACATCCCGAACGAACAATGATGAACGTAAATAGAAATTGATTTTCCATTACAGACCTCAGGATTGAGAGTTTGTGAGTGAATCACACATAACATGTCCATTTTACCTTAAAAATGAAAAGACAATTAAACCTGTTTTAGGACAACAAAGATTTCTTGAATTGACAATTTCGTGACAATTAAGCACATTTTTTTCTCCATAATTTTCATTACTTAGAGTTAATGAGGCCAGATTTTGTCATTCCGACAGGTTGGTTTTCATAAGACATGGTCCATAAATAGCACTATTAACTTATTTAGGTAGATACATATGTTTGCCATTCCAGGCTACACATACTCGATTTTCTTGCCAGGGCTTTTTGAAAGCCAACATGATGATAAATTCAAACCCGGCCCCTGAATTTCAGCATCACACCAATTGCATTTAAAAATAGCACATTCTTCATCTGAATAAAGGTCTTTATTTACAAGCCACTGAGAACTGCAACCATGTCTGCAGCCAAGTATAACACAGTTAATATATTCCACTGCAACTGCATTGATTACTCAGCTAAATGTAGATGCGGCCTTAGCATGTATTGACTCGAAGCCGTTATAACGGCAAATAAATTCCGTATGACGTTTGCGTTCTTTTAACCTTCGCTCCTCTCGCTTCATCTTGGATGTCAGTTTTGACCCACTGGCTTTTATTCAACAGACTCTGCTGCCATTTACATGACCTAGCTGAGGAACCCTTAGAGACAAGCTGCCATACAATGTCAAAGTCATAATTTCAGCGCATCACTGCGTCCTCGACTGTTGGACATGAGTGTGTGTGTGTGTGTGTGTGTGTGACAGTCCTTATCACAGTCATCAAGGTTGGTGTGGGGGGGGGTGCTGTATCCTCTAGCGCTGCACGCATGCTATTTATAGACCGGCTTCAAATTCGAACAACCTGCGCTTTGAGACATGGAAAGAGAGAGGAGGAAAAACAATGAAATGTTTCGTAGTGGGAAATTAAATTTGCATGTTTGGCGCTCTCGTGTTAACATCCACTTGCATCACTTGTTTGCCTCCCTGTCAGATCAGAGTGAGTCACGTCCGCAGAGAATCAGGAAATATAGGAGCTAATTACATATATAATCAACTTTGGCCTCCGCTTGAATGGTTGGCCACACATCTGAGGATCTCCTTTAGCCGCTATTTATACATCTTTTCTATATATAGTTGAGGTTAAAAGTTTACAAACATCTTGCAGAATCTGCAAATTGTTAATTATTTTACCAAAATAATGCATGTTATTTTTTATACATAGTGCACAAGGAAAAATAAGAGTTAAAATTCAAAAGTTTACATACAGTTTAGATTCTTAATACTGTGTTATTACCTGAATGATCCACAGTTGTTTTTTTTTGTTTAGTAATAGTTGTTCATGAATGCCTTGTTTGTCCTGAACAGTTAAACTGCCTGCTGTTCTTCAGAAAAATCCTTTCCAACAATCACGGTATTATTTTGAGATCCATTTTTTTTCACACTGAGGACAATATGCAACTATTACAGAAGGTTGAAATGCTCACTGATGCTTCAGAAGGAAACACGATGCATTAAGAGCCGGGGGATGAAAACTTTTTAATTTGAAGATCAGGGTAAATGTAACTTATTTTGTCTTCTGGGAAACATGCAAGTATCTTCTGCAGCTTCTGAAGGGCAGTACTAAATGAAAAAATATGATATTTAGGCAAAATGAAATAAAAAAATACACATCGTAATTCTGTTCAAAAGTTTTCACCCCACGGCTCTTAATGCATTGTTTCCTTCTGAAGCGCCAGTGAGCGTTTGAACCTTCTGTAATAGTTGCATGAGTCCCTCAGTTTCCTCAGTGTGAAAAGATGGATCTCAAAATCATACAGTCAACAGCATTAAGAATCAAGCGCATGTATTGGTTGATTTTTACATATTCAACTATTATTTTCTCTTGTGGACTACATGTAAATGTGAATTATCTTATTCAGGTCACTACTAAATAATAAATAACATGCATTTTGTATGATCCCTTTTATCTTGGTAAAATAATTAACATTTTGCAGATTCTGCAAGGTGTATGTAAATTTTTGACCTCAACTTTACAAGGATACAACCAAATACTGGAGGTCTGCAACTAACATAAATATTAGGAAGATCAACTAGTACTGTTTTCGGTGGGCAGTGTGCATGCTTTCTATCAAACACGCCCACCCCTATGTTGACATCTATATGCCTGATAAGAAGGGCTTGCTGAATGCAAAGGGTTTTTAGCGCTGTTGGCTCAATGACACTAGAAGGGTTTTACTCAAAGGTAAGTATAGATATCAAGCTATTCCCTTGCAAAGTGTTAACATTTGCAAACAATTGCATTCTCATCTAGATAACTCCTGTCTCTTCTCTCATTTTTTGCAGACAATATGAGCATTCATAGCTGAAGGTCATAATCAAGGATAGCCATTACTGGAAAAAGAAAATATCTGGCAGTGTTCAGGATGATTTTGCTGACTTGATCTAAATCTGTGATTCTTCCAACTCATTCCAGAATCAGCTATGGGTAACAAGGCAAAAACACACTCTGGGTCGGGACTCTAATTTCAAAGGAACTGGCAGAAGCTTGACAGCCCTGCTATGGAATATTTTTGGACTTTTCTGGTGTCACCTGACTTTATTTCTTTATTGTCTCCTCGGTTTTGTCTTTGTCTAAACCATGCTGGAAAAACCCAAGTAAGTTCTTGAGCGCAGACAGTTGAATTCAAATTCTTTCAGCATCTTTTAGCATGCACTGAATTTCCATATTGTTGTATTTTAGCATAATCTGTTTGGCGTAAATACATCAGGGTGTCATTTCATGAACTTATGTGTGATGTTAAGCTTTCCGTCTGGACTTCTAAAAGCATTATGTGCGGCAAGCTCTTGAAAAGATGAATTTAACCAATCCCTGTTGGTGAAAATCAAACACACAGCAGAAAAACAAGGGCTAACAAGGTCGGTGCTCAGGTGCTGCTCCTACAGCATACTAAAATTTGCTTAATTTGAGCATTTGCACCTGGCTCCTCCGGTCCTGTCAGCTGTGGCCGCGCTCCATCTCTCAGGATGAGCCAGAAGTCCGACTCGGAGACTGAGGGCTCCCAGGCACCGGTGATTTATACGGTGGAGGAGCTGGAGTGCAAGATCTGCTACAATCGTTTTGACACCCGAGCCCGCAAGCCCAAGGTGTTGAGCTGCTTGCACCGCGTCTGTGCCAAATGCCTCAAGAAGATGGTGGAGCTGGACTCGTCTCCGAGCATCATCAGCTGCCCCTTCTGTCGGCACGAGACTCACGTCCCAGATGAGGAAATCTGGTTGCTTCAAGACGACAGCAACATTCTGGCTATTCTGACTTACCAGGATCGGGCGCGTAAGAGCGGCACCACACCCAGCGGCGAGGTCCTTTTGACGCCCAACAGCCTGAGTGGAGGTGAGCAGGCCCACAGCTCCTCCGACTGCCTCGTCATCACAATCATGGAAGTTCCTGGAGAGTCGCAGTCCTCGGACTCTATGAGCATGCTGAACATGGTGCGCTTGTATCGGCCGGCCAGCTTGGACTCCTTGCCTTGCCACCTGCCTGTGCAGAAGTGCCGGGCGTGGACGTCTCGTTCAGTTCCTCGCTTTCTGATGGGTTTCCTTTGCCTGGTCTACTTTAGCTCGCTGCCACTCGGGATCTACTTGCTAATGATCCAGCAGCTCACGATGGGAGTGATCTTGGTCAGCCTGGTGCCCTCCACCCTGGTCCTTTGCGTGTTCTACGGCTTCTGTCAATGTCTGTGCCATGAGATCATGGAGGCCATCGCCACATAACATCCCTTGCTGATCTTTGGACTAGCGAGACCTGTAAACGAACAAAATCCAAATGACTGATGCACATCTGCTAATCCCCATCGCACCAGATTATACCAGCATCTACCAGTGAACTCCTTGTAACTCACCTCACATTGTATGCAGGGCCAACTATACTTGACTTTGATGCAAGCTGGAGGTATTGGTTTTTAGACTGCATCGGATCGCTGTGGTTTTGTATCGTGTCTAGCTCACCCAATGGGTCTTCAAATTCAACTGTGATGTAAACAACACGCAACAGAGTACGAAGTCCTTCCACACTTTAATATGGAAACCACAGGATGTGTTCAACAATACTCTAGATGAATTTGTCCGTTTTCCGTTATCTTATGAATATCTGTGGTATAATTTTAATCATTGTCTCAATGTTCTCAATGTTGAAGTTCCTAGTTGCCTTTGTAAGGCATGTCAATGGCCAAGCTGTAACGTATATGTAATATAAGTGAATTTGTGTTTGTCATTGCTATGAGAATGAACAAATACTTTAAAGCCACCTGTTAAATATTCAATAAAGATTCTTCTATATCTAACAGAGCTCTAGATTAAACTTTTAAGTACACTCACCATGCTTGAACACTATAGGCACTGAATAAAACTTGCATATTTTGATTATTCCTGCTAAAAATGGTCAATTATTGTCATATTTTGGGCTGTACTAATCGGTCAGACCGGGAAAAACATTTGGAGTACTATAGACTGCCCAAAGTTATAACAAATCAAGAAGAGTAAATATCATTGAGGAACAAAAGGCGTTTGTGGTTAGCCAAACTGGACTAGGATTTCCAGTGCAAGAATCTTGACAACATTTGTGTTTGTTCTTATCATTTTTGGTCAATATATTAGACTAATATCTTAATACTGCTCGTACACACCTATTAACTTTGACTAGTTTGTCCAAATATTGCACCCTTTCCTGCTTACTAAGTCCTCTATATGATTTAGCAGTTTCCACACATTTTTCTGTATTTTAGACAGCATAAATTAGTAGAACAACCTATTCAGTCGTACATTAATTGTGCAATCCATGCTGTTGTTTACATCCGAGGCATCTGGGTAACTGACCAAATCATGATGTAAGAGCAAATCCTTTATAGTTCTGGACAAGGTCAATGAAAAAGATACATTAGATTTTCATTGCAACTGGCGTCCCAAAATGTAATGAATTTAGTAATTAATGAATCTTACTTAAAGGGTTAGTTCACCCAAAAATGAAAATTAGCCCATAATTTACTCGGTGGGTGTTTCTGTTCAACAGTCCAAAAGAAGCCCAATAAAGTGCATCCATCCAGAATAAACAAGCTAAAGAAAGAAAAGTGATTACTATATGGATATTTTTCTTACAAAAACGCATCAGTTCACTACAGAACAGTGTTGCCAAGTCTGTAGTTTTCCAGCGGAATTGGGCTACTTTATCACTGTTGCTGTGGGTTGTTTTTATGTCCGTGGGTTGAAGTGCCCCATATAACATCATATTTAGCCTCTGGAATTCTAATTTAACCCTGCCAAAAAAATGTGTATTTTACCCCACGGAACTCGATTTTTAATGGGGGACCCCCCTCAAAATGCGATTGGGCTAGTTTTAAGTAGCAATTGGGCAGTTTTGTTGTGAAAACCTGGCAACCCTGCTACAGGAAGCCTTTATTCACCCCCCCTCCCTTCCCAGAGCCATGTGGAGAACTTTTTATTATGGATGAAAGCACTTTATCGGACTTCTTTTAGACTGTTGGATAGAAACACTCCCGCTTACTGCCATTATAAAGCTTGGAAGAGCCAGGATAATTTTTAATGTAACTCCAATTGTATTCGTCTGAAAGAAGACAGTCATACACCTAGGATGACTTGAAGGTGAGTAAATAATGGGCTAATTTTCATTTTTGGGTGAACCAACCCATTAATATAAAAGAAATACCCTCCTACATCACAATTTTGAGTGTGAAGCAGATTATAATTACGACTGAAGAATTGTGTCAGTGCCTATTACAGGTTTGCTGTTTTGCTAACTGAATGAGCTAATATTACTGGTGTTGCTCAGGAGACTTGACCCTTGGGAGCATACGTGTTGCATCAAGCGACACACAGCTTTCAAACAAGCCCAAGTAACCACAGGAGAGTCAATAAAGGATCCCCGTCTGTTCCTCCACAATACCATACCACTCTCCCTGTGGACAATTAACTTCACATAAACCACTGTGCACAGCATACACATTATTACACACACGCACACACATATATACAGACAACCGCACATAGAAAGTCATTATGCATGGACCTCTTGATCGAAAACCTTGTCCTGCATGTGTTTCTGAGAATGAAAGAACTTTTGACATAATGATCTACAACGCAAGGTATTCTGGGAGCACGGGCTGCAAGGTTTGGGCCTAATTTTAACAAGTGTCCCTGAAGACCGGCCTCTGTAAAAGCTTTGGAAAAAAGAACACAGGTGAGCGTTCAAATACAAGGAGGTTGGCAGAAGTGTCTCAAACAGATCACACTGAGAAGCAGGAGTATCAAAACAACTCGCAAGTTTCCGAAGGATATGAAATTATACGGATTTCTTTGAGGTTCAGTTACCAGTAAGTGGCTTTTTTCTTTTAGAAAATTTTTGGCATACAAATGCAAGAAACGTGTGCTTTAAACTGAAAATCAAATGATATCTGAAGTAAGGTAAAATAAGAATGTGTGTTACAAAGTGGTGCAACAGTTCTTAATCATTTCTGTGTTTAAGCTAAATAAATGGTTATGGTCTTTAGCATTTAACTTTTGAAGTGGATCAAAAAAAAAAAAAAAAGACTACAATGGGTATTGTTTTGGTTTTAGGACAACTTTGATAAAAAAGTTTTGATCTACCTCAAATGTTGAGTACTATAGTCATTTAATTGGGATTAGATTAAACTAAAAGATTTATGAAGTTAAACCCAAAACTATGCCATATATCATTCCAATTTTTTTTTTTTTTTTAAGAGCAACTCTTAAATATTCTACAAAGTTTAGGTCGGTCACCACAGGAGTGGTAATGAATCGCTGGCGGCAGTCGGTGGTGGAGATCCAAACCAGAAAGAGGCAAGTGAATGAATGCGAGCGGGCACAGGCCGCCCTGAGCAAAGTGACAGCCTGCTTCCAGCAAATGGCCACCTCCTTGGGGAGCAACATGGATGGGAGCTTCCTTAGAGAGGAGCTGGAAGAAACCAGGACAGTGGCTCATAAAATATGCTCTGGTAAGACAAGCAGAAAACAGTTTGTGGTGCAGAAATTTTTACATTGCCCTTTCTGTACTTTTCTGCACTGCAAAAACTAGCAGCTGGCCATATTCAATTACGCCACATTCATACTGTTGATCGCCTCATGTTTCAGGGCTTCACCGGAGGCTGCTAAGTCTGCTGATAGAAATGGAGCAAGGACAAGAGGACAAAGAACAGGTTGAACGACTTTGGGTGATCTTCTTGTCCAGCTTGGAAAACTTTCAGCAGGACCTTAAGAAGGTCAAAGTCTTGCAAGAGATATTCCCTCTAACCCAGCGCAGAGATCGACAAGCCCTTGTCAACGCGGGTTTTGCGGGTGGAACATCGGAAGTAGCGGCTCGGGCAGCCATGGTGCAAACGCCATGGTTATCGGTAGAGGAGACTGCAAGTCCAGACCTGAAGAACCACATTGTGGAGATTGATCTTCTGCTTGAAGAAATGCTTCAAAGAGTTAATGTTCCACTGTGGTCTGTGGAACCAACACAAGCAGCCTGGGTAGAAGGCGTTTCTACCCAAGATGAGGATGAAAGCTTGGAGGACATGATGGAAGTGGAGGTGGTGTCTCAAAATAATACATCAGGCTGTTGCAATCACCACAACTGCAAAGTAGGCTGTTTACTATGTCTGCTTAGCTAGGTTTTGGACCTGGAATGATCTAAGTTTTTACAAGAACATTGTTACAAGAAATGGTTGACAATTATACTCTGTAACCCTTTCATTTAATGCATTTTCATGTGTGACCCTGGACCACAAAACAGCATAGGCATATTTGTAGCAATAGCCAAAAACGACAATTTTTTTCCTTTTATGCTTAAAATCATTTGGATTTTAAGAAAAAAAAAAAAGAAGATATTTTGTAACTTTCCTACTGTAAATATATCAAAACTTAATTTGATTAGTAATATGCATTGCTAAAAAACTTCATTTGGACAACTTTAAAGGCGATTTTCTCAGGATTAAAATTTTTTTTTGGGCACCCTCAGATTCCAGATTTTCAAATAGTTGCATCTCATCTAAATATTGTTCTAACACAACAAAAACAGCTTACTTATTCAACTTTCAAGATGTATGAATCTCAATTTAAAAATAATTATTTGACCCTTATGACTGTTTTTGTACTCCAGGGTCACATTTTTTCCAGACTATATTCTTACCAGATTAGTTATGCACTACACTCTTTATATTGAAAATAAAACAAAGTCAGTGTAACATTCTTGTCTTATATTTTTCCTTCCACTCCAATAATTAAGGATACAAACTCTATTCAATCAGCATTTTATTCAAGCGAGTTTAGTACAACATAGAAATAATATACACACAGACCCCATTACAGAAAAAATGTACATTATTATGAACAAGAAAACAGACACAGATAAAACAAGAGGCAAACGTGTACGATCATGGTCAGTTCTTGTAGGTTGCGTGCAAATGGGCTTTGAAGGCTGCAACAAAAGTGATTTGAAACATGTTAGTTTATAGCATAATTCACAAAACATTCACCTAGAAATAAATTCTCAAAAAATACTTAGGCTTTTATTGTACCAATAAAGTGAAATTCCAGGACTTTCAAGGACTTTAAGAACTACTTTGATTTGAAAAACTCCAATCCAAGATCTCACTTATCAAACAACGCCTTATCGTTCAGATTCTAAGATGGATAAATAAAAATTAGGCGCACACACACACAAAAAAGGGGGATTTGTGAAGTCACTCCAAAATCCTGATCTGAAACAAATGGATTTGCGATCCATTTCAGATTAGGACTTGGAGCGCAGATCACAAATTATTTCACTTGGATCGGAACTTTGCAGACCACAAATCACTAGATTTAGATTGGGACTTCAAATTGTGCATCACAAATCATTTGAATCATTCAGTTCGCAAGATGATTCACAAACCTGTTTGATTTGAATCACGAATTACGATCCAAGTCAAACGATCTGGGGAAACCACTCTGAAGTCCCAATCTAAATCAAATATTAAACAAATGTTTAACGATACGCAATTGCTTTTTGCAACGCAATACTTTAACGGATCTCCATTACTACGAGCTCTTCCAAATCATTACAAGCAATGCCAAATGGCTCTTTTAATTGGATATGTTTTTTGCTAGTGAATCACTTAAAACGAACGGCTGAAGTCACGAGTTTGAATCAATTGGAGCGGTTATAGCATTAATGCATCTTCTCTTTTTGCATCTTCAGCCATGTTTAGTACCACTGCTCACTAGTCTTCTGCCATTAACTAAAAAAAGCGAGTTTGTGCTTATTAAAAAATAAACACTTCATACATAGTCTTTCAATAATTCATGCACTTTAAGTACATCTTCAAGAATATTACAATTTTTAAGGGTTTTGGAGGCCTTAAACCTCAAAAAGTCCATTTCAAGTACTTCAAGCACTTTAAGCACCTTGTATGAACCCCGTATAAACAAATGCTTAATTTTTGCATGATCACTTTTACCTTCCTGGTCATCCCAAAGTTCAGCAGCTGCAGTGTTCATTGGACTATCATTGTTGGGTTCTAAAAACAAGAATTCATGAGTACAACGATCCAGACAAGACTAGCAAAATTAGTTCAAAACAGCAAACAGACAAGTTAAAGTATCCTATATAGGGGCAGTTACTGAAATCATGTCACAAAACTTGTTTCATGGTGCGATTTTATTCTAATTAACCATCGTGAAGGTACTTTCGTCAAGGGCACAACCTACCTCCTAATAAACTCTGAATGGACAATAGTATGGAGCGAACATCATATAATGCAGACCACTTGTCTTTCAAAATGTCTAGGCAGATGAAACCATTCTCGTCGACATTTGGGTGGAAACAAGCAGTGATGAATTTCACCCGAGGGGCGTTGTAGGGGTATCCGCTAGGAAACTCTAGTGAAAGTTTGTACCTCAAACCTTCATAAACCTAAACAGAAAAAAGATGGATTTAAATAGAATCTTCTAATTATCTAGACTAGTATGTTATATGCAAGAATCACATTTCCTGACATCACAAGGAAGAAAACAACAGTTGTTCCTACCGTTCCTTGAGCTCCATCTATTGTGCCGATCCATTTGAAGAGATTATCAGACTCTGGAAATGCTGAAATGCCCTTGTCTCCTGACATCTGTATTAGACAAAGCACAGAGTTAAACTACAGTTAAAGAGACCAAACATAACACCTGCTGTATTTAAAGGCCTCACCATTAGTGTCATCAGCTCTTGCTGAAGCCTACAGAGAGAAAATTAATGAACATAAATGTGAATTAAAAACATATGCAATCACAAAAAAAGTATATGATTTTAAATGCCAGACTGCCATTTCAAATGCCAAAATGAATGTATAAATGGTACTAAAGGAGAAGTTCACTTTCAGAATAAAAACCTCCTAATAAATTTACTCATTTACTCAAATTTACCCCCCCCCCCCCCCGTCATCCAAAATGTTTATGCCTTTCTTCCTCTGGTCGCAAAGAAATTAGGTTTGAGGAAAACATTACAAGATTTTTCCCTCTACATAGTGGACTTCAATGATGAACAGGAGGTTTAAAGGTCCAAATTACAGTTTTAATGCAGCTTTAAAATGGAATAAGGGTCTTATCTAACAAATAAATCCAAAAAAAATAAATAAAAAATATTGTCAAACGGTTTTCATCTTTTATTTTTTCGTAAAGGGCGTTTGACTCTTTGCATGTTCGCTTTGTAAACACTGGGTCAACAGTAATTCTACTTATGTCACCTTTCCAGCGTAATGTAATGAAGATGCGGATGTGCATCACAGAACCAGACCACTTGTGGTTAGAAAGTAGGGTTGGGGCGATGGCATTATCTAATTGCTGAAGGCCGATAGACATAACGTTGAGCCGGCATTGTGAACCCCCAAATAGAATAAATACGAGATGGGAGGAAATATACATTTCAATACTTTCTCTCGCAGTTATATAGTCGGGTAATTATACTGTATAGAAATTGCAGACATCAGGGAGCCACTATTAATATGCTGGCCAGTGAATCAGCTTCTGAATGCACAGTCGGTTTTTACTTTTACTTTTGAGATTCACGATCACACATGCTCTGTGTATAGTAGAGTGCCAGATACACATTTCACAAGTTGAGATGCTTGTCAGTGGTGCTCAGGATCCGCTAATCATACGCAATCGTATTCAGGCATCTTTATTCCATTTATGTGGTAAGTGAAATGTACAGTAATTACATTTACATTTAGCAGATGCTTTTATCCAAAGTGACTTAGGGAACACAGAAAGCGATTGGTCTTAAAGGTCCACTGAAGTGCCTTGAAACACGCAGCAGTATTCGATGTGGTGACGCAATTTCAACTGAAACGGGAAAGCAGGGCGAGCCATATCATGCAGCCCCACCCACTTTTTACAATAGCGTTCCATTTATATTGGTTTGGGCCAGAGCCATTGAGCTCCATAAAGCCTCATTTGACAGCCACAGTCTAATAGATTACCCCCTACATTTAACATGAAACTCTTATTAAAACAAAATGATCATAATCATGCTGAGGCTGTGTAATTTAGTACATGCGGACTCGCGCATATGACCTGCTCTGTGCTATCGCGTCTCTGGACCGGGGTCAAAGTCCAGAGTAGATGGCAATCTGCCGCAGTTTGTGTGACAACGCGAAACCAGACCTCAATTGCCCCAACGGAAAGCATATTTACGCTGTCTGAATCGTTCCCCATCACCTACCTGCCATTCACCATGCAGAAAGTACTAACTCCGTGAACAAGTGACCGATCTCAGCCGCAGCTTCAGCATCTATTCTTTTTATAGTGGAAGGGGCGGGACGCTACGGATTCTAGAGAGCATTTGATTGGACAGAAGGTTTGACAAGCAGCTGTAGTGCAGCATGATGTCATCAAAACCGTTGATTCATATTGGTGGAAGTGATGAGACAAAGTTTTGAATGCTCATATCTTGTAAACGCAAATTGTTTTGTCGCACACTAGTTTATAGATAACCGTAAGGCTAACATATATTCATACCAAAAGCTAAAAAAACAAAAAAACACAAACCACACACTTTTTGATTTCATGGGGACTTTAAAGAGGCAAACAGACACAGGACGTGCTCATAATACCAGGTGTTGTTCCAAACAAGTGCAAGCTAGAAAGGGAAGGAATAAAGTGTTTTTTTTTTTTTTTTTTTTCTTCTTTTTTAAATGCAACCGCAAGCAGCTCCCTTTAGCTTGCGTTATTTGTTTGCCTAGATGTCGCCCAACCCTATTAGAAAGAGTATGAACCTAATTAAAAAAAAAAAAAAAAAAAAAAAAAAAAAAAAAAAACACACACACAATATAAAATTAATAATTGTTTTGCTAGATAAGACCCTCATTTTTTGCATGGGATTGTGTAGAGCCACCATTGAAGTCCACTATATGGAGATTCTGAAATGTTTTCCTCAACAACCTTAATTTCTTTGCGACTGAATACAGAAAGACATGAACATCTTGGATGAAATGGCGGGGGATGAGGAAATCAAGAAATTTTTTATTCTGGAAGTGAGCTTCTTTAAGAGCAGTGAAACAAATTGAGAAACTAGCGCCCCCTAGGGAGAAAGAAAAAGTCCTAATGGATTTCCTTTGAAACTACAGCACCTTCTAGCTTTCAGTTATAAATGCCAATAACAAATGTCCCTCTTGGACATTTCAACACATTTAAAGGATTTTAAAACGTCTATAAACCCCAGAGAGATTTCTGTAACATGGTATTGCATGACTACGTGCAAAGTTGGAACTGGAACCATTTTGGTTGACAGAATTAAAAAAAAAAAAAAAAAAAAAAAAAAAAAAAAAAAGGTAAAAGTACAATCTTATTACAAACAGCTTACGCGATATGAACTTCTATTGATTCTGCCTTTGTTACAAGATCAATAAACAGCTGTGCTGACATTCTGAAGAGCAGGACTCTCACTCCCTTGATATTGTTTAATTCCAGTACATTACACAGTATTTCAATACAAATACTGTTAAGAAAACACTGTTCAAGCCGAATCAATAAAAGAATAAACAAGCTGTCGCAGAAGCATCTTATTTGACCCGGTAAGAATTGATTTCAAGTTATGAAATCCTACATGCATCGCTTTCCGAATATGGCAAGTGTGTAGCACAATAAAGCGTTTAACACACTTAAAAGGAGTCAAACCTTTTAGTGACCGATCCTTTCGACACGTTTCCGCTCGTCTCGCTGCCCTTCAGCGCCGCTGTTGACGAGGCTGCTGCGGGATCCATATTCTGTGAGGCCATCGCGTCTGATCTGCGATGGTTTGACAAGGAGGAAAAACAACAGTTTTATTGTTAAAACGCGCACCTCCACAGGACTGATGAAAATGAAAGCTCTTGTGCGTTGTATACTTTGCGTTAGCGAGCTTCACGTCGACCTGGATAAACTAAACTCGATTGAATCAAGCGAACGGAAACTGGAGGCTGCAACGAAATCTGCTTTTAAGAACATAACTAACGTGACTGAAATTGCTTTAATTCCGTCATAGTATAGTAAATTGGATGTGAGATAAATGGCTAACGTTACAGGCCTATTCATAATAAAGCAGACAATGGTAACCTAAACAAAACGACGTACATAAACAAGCGTCATATAAAACTAACTTAACGACTTAAACGATACATATCTCTGTCACCTAAAGCTGAAATATAACTTGATCAACGATAACAAATGCGTCAGTTAAGGTAACGTTATCGAGTTAGCGAATATGCTAACAATTAACAAACTATACCGCAACACAACAGTAAAACGTATATAAATCATCTTGATACATACATACATTAAAAGCAGTATTAATTAAATGATTTGTATATTACCGGCTGTGTTCAATGCAGTCGACAACACTAACCGATTACCGAACGAAATTTTTAAATCACATCCCGCCCCCCTGTTTAAACTTAGGTTGCCAAATGAAATTCTCCGCCTAACCTTTGTTTCAGCCAATCAGAAACACAGATTACGAACAAAGCAATCGCATAGCAACCAATAAGCACTGATGCTCGGCACGAAACACTTTGATTTGATTGGTTGATACAGTCAAGTGGGCGTGTCTATAACCGTTCACTAGTTTCAGTTGTTTCAGTGCATCAAACGAACTCTTTGCATATAGTTTTACAATAAAAACTGTTTATTGGTAAATATACTTGCATACATTAATAAACTGTTCTACATTTTCAGTTTTAACAGACAGTAGATAAGTGTAACAGGTATGAAATTCATTTAAAAATAATTTAAATACCAATCCCCACACTTTTTAATAAACTATAAAATCAGTCAATTAAAAACTTTTTAAAAAAAAACATATTCAAGATTACAAAAGTAAATATAATGTAAAAACATCACGGCTCATTGTATAGTTTTGCTTTGAGTTTTGTTCCATTAGAACAATGCAATGTATTTAAAAAGAAAAATAAGGGGGCTTTTAAAGCAGATATTACAAACAAAATTCATAAAATATTGGATCATGGGAAACACACAAAAACAAACATACAAAATGTCCATTAACCACAGTATTAAAAAAAAAATCATTAAGGCTCCATATGTGCCTCATCAGATATTCAAGTCTTAAATACAAAGTCATGAAAAGAGCACACATTTGATAGTAGAAAAAAATAAATCAGATCTAGACCGGTTTAGACAATAGCAGATGAAATGTGGAAATTTGATTTGCCAAGTAAGCCTCCAACACAACTAATTCTGGGCAACTTGATCATAATGCCTGGGTCTACTGTGTGAACATTGCACAAGCAAAATAAACAACGACAACAAAAAATACAGTTATGTTCAATTGGTAACACTCAAGAGTGTCCGTGGTCCAACGACTTGCCTGACGAGGCTGGCATTACATGACAAGATCATTTTCTGTTTTCTGTGCTTCCATTGCTTTCTGCATCTTCTCCACCATCCAAATGGGCACTTGAAATGATTTCAATTCATCCAGCTTCAAATCAGGGCAGTCCCTAAGATTCAGAGAAAACATTATGATGCATATTGTCTATAAAACACTCATTCATGTGTTTTATTTAGTGAGAAAATGTTTATTTACTTGTAGTCTTCACTTCGGGCAAGATCAAGAATATCCTCTTCTATAAGTAGATAGGCCTGAGAAGAGAAACAGTTTATCATTATTTAATGCTTCATTTTTGGATCGTTTACTGCTTTATTAAAGGAATAGTTTGACCAAAAATGAAAATTAGTTTCCTAATCAATTTGGAGGAACGCAGCATTACATCACTTGCTTAGCAGCGAATGGGTGCCATCAGAATGAGAGTCCAAACAGCTGAGAAAAACATCATAATAATCCACAAGTAATCCACACCACTCCAGTCCATCAAAAGCTGCATAGTTGTAAGAAACAAATCCATCATTAAGACATTTTAACTTTGAACTGTCGCTTGATCTGTGCACATTAAAAACGCATCTCTTCCATCTTTATTTGACCCTTTAACTCTCTATTGTATTTCTATTCTTCCCTATTCTTTTTATATCTTCTTTCTTTTCTATCCGTTTATTTTTATTTATTATACAATTAACAATAAATAAATAAAACTCACACTACCTTGCTCTATTCTTATTCTATTCTGTTTTCTTTTTTTATTTATTATATAATAAAAAAAAAAAACATGCTACGTATACTGCATTAAGCTAACTGAGACTTGTCATAGCACTTAAATAGCATTGCTCTTTTGTTGATTTTGATTGCTTCCATCGCTTTGGATAAAAGCGTCTACAAAATGACTAAATGTAAATGTATTGTATATCTCTCCTGATTCAGACAAGATCACTTTTGCATTTTTTTGGATAGAGGTCTCGTATTTTATTTGGAAGCAACAATTTGAAGTTAAAAAATGCTCACAAAAATGCAGCTTTTGGCTTCACAAGTTGTTAACTGATGGACTGGAGTGGTGTGGATTACTTGTAGACTATTGTGATGTTTTTATCAGCTGTTTGGACTCTCGTTTTGACGGCACCGCTGCAGAGGATCCGCTGCTGAGCAAGTGATATAATAAGTAGTATATCCAAATCTGTTCTGATAAAGAAACCAACTCATCTACATCTTAGATGTCCTGAGGATGAATTTTCATTTTTGGCTTATTTATTCTTTTAACATATGTTTTGGAAACACAAACATGACGTCCTCACCATCTTTCCACCAGTAGCTCTCATGTGCTGTCTTTCTGAAAGCCAGTGTTTGTCCTGAGCGTCAGCGGCATACTGCGACGCAAAAGATATTTTATGGTTACCTCCACATGAACACAGAAAAAGCTTAATGAACGCTCAGAAAAAGACTAAACGTACCTTGAAGAGCTCTGCATGCTTGATATAGATTCTTCCTCTTGTACCACCCATTCCCAAAGCCCTGAAATTATCCCCACTATCAGTATTCATTGAACTTATACATGCAAATATTGTTCTTGTCAGCTATTGTGAAATATATTGTGTAATATAATATAACTTACTTATTTGCCCTGGATCCCAGAACGAATGCGCTGTTCTCATTCAGTCTGGATGGGTCCCACTATACAGACATCAACACACTTATATTAATATCATATATCAACATTTTAGTATCGATTATGATGCAGTTTTAATCCAAATGCACATTATAACTACCTTAGGTCCTTCTCGCTTAATTGGCTCGGATACTTTGAGTTTTGCTCTGTGGGGGATGTTTTAAAATTTCAAAAGCTTGAATCTTTAATATGTGGAGACATGAGATAAAGAAAACATAAGGACACTCACGCAGTGCTGTATTGGGCCGGTCTGTCATACTGTACAACTGTACCAGGAGGGCGACCTTTCCTCTGAAAATAAGCATTGATAAACAAACATTTTGTTAAACATTAATAAAATGGTTTAAATTCATCATTTTTATATGTATACATTATTTTTTTTTCATTCATTTTTAAAATAAATCACCACTTTCATTCTGCGAGAATTCATTAAATTGATCAAAAGTGACAATAGAGACATCTATAATGGTACAAAGGATTTCTTTTTCAAATAAATGCTGTCATTTTAAACTTTCTATTAGTCAAAGAATCCTGCACAAACGATATCATGATTTCGACAAAAAAAGCAGCACAACTGTTTTCAACATTGATAATAATCAGAAATGTTTCTTGAGCAGCAAATCAGCATATTAGAATAATTTCTGAAGGATCATGTGACACTGAAGACTGGAGTAATGAAATTCATGTTTGATCACAGCAATAAATAACATTTTACACTATATTCACATATAAATTGTAATAATATTTCTAAATAAGTAATTTATTTATTTTTTTACCTTTTTAGGGATGGGACTGTCTCTCTGACCAGAGGTATCATCCGGCTGCCGTGCACGCTGTGAAATGAACAAACAGCAAGAAAAAAAAATGATACACTACCAGTCAAAAGTTTTTGAACAGTACGATATTTAATGTTTCGTTAAAGCAGTCTCTTCTGCTTACCAAGCCTGCATTTAATTGATTCTAAGTACAGCAAAAACTGTAACATTTAGAAATATTCAAAAGCTTGGAATTAGTTTTTTTTTTGAAAGAAATTAATACTTTTATTTAGCAAGGATGCTTTAAACTGATCAAAAGTGATGATAAAGACATTTATCATCATGGAGTATGTTACAAAAGATTTCCATTTCAGATAAGTGCTGTTCTTCTGAACTTTCCATTCATCAAAGAAAACTGGAAAAATTATACTCGGCTGTTTTCAACATAAAAATAATAAATGGTTTCTGAGCAGCAAATCTGAATATTAGAATGATTTCTGAAGGATCATGTGACTGGAGTAATGATGCTAAAAAAAAAAAATCAGCTTTGATCACAGGAATCAAATAAAATATGTTCAATTAGTAATTATTTTAAATAGTAAAAATATTTCTACATTTTACTGTTTTTACAGTAGTTCGGATCAAATAAATGCAGACAGGGTGAGCAGAAGAGACTTTTTAAAAACATTAAATTAAACATTACTTACTGTAATAAGAAACACAACAACTTAGAACTAACATAAAAAACAGAACTTATTTCTAGTTTTTCAAATAAGTATGCAGGTTATCGCAGACTTGAGTTAAAATATAAAATGTAATTCTCAATGAACGGCATAACATTCACCTTCATTGTTGGGTCAACACTAGGTTTCGGGCCTGTTTTTTCTGTATCAGGAAAGAGCTGCTTTGCCTAAAACAGAAACAGAACATTTCCAAACATTTAACTTATAGGTTAATTCACCCAAAAAATGTATCATATATTTGTAAATATGTGTATAAATCAAGTTTTACATGTTCCAGGCAGTTTCTGCAAGCGTCTCTGATAAGCTGGTCGGGCTGGACGTCTCCTCCAACATTCTCTTTCACATTGCTGGCCGCCTTCTCAAAAAACTGTGGGGGAAAAAAAAAAAAAAAAAAAAGTAAAAAAACATGATCAGAGCAATTTAATTAAACCTAACCAGTCCCAAAATAACAACGCGAGTGATCAGTCACCTTCATATATTTTCTGAACACAGCACGGATGTCTTCATTGAAGCTGGGCTGCAGAACAGTCCGCAGAAGATCCATGGAAATGACAGGATCTGTATAACTACACACAATCACATGCTTAATCAAACACAGTGACAAATGTCTTTCTTATAGCATATTAACCTGTGACAGGAGGAAGCAGTCTAGCAACGAAAACTTGTGGACTTACCTAACCGTCATCTGTGAGCGTCGTCCTCTGCGATGCACCTGTCTGTGTTTGATCATGATGTTCCATGGATTCTGTCATTCAGAAAAAACAGCGTTTTCATAACACAGATAAAGTGTAAATGGCCATAAAAAAGGATGCAACAACCAAGATCCATTGCATGATTAATAATATAATGCAAGTTCAATTAATAAAGAATTAATTAATGCATGTAATTGCAAGGATGGTTTGACTCTATAAACTACCAGTCAAAGGTTTTTGAACAGTAAGATTTTTAAGATTTTTAAAGAATTCTCTTCTGCTCAACAAGCCTGCATTTATTTGATTTAAAACACAGCAGAAACAGTAATAACGTGAAATATTTTTACTATTTTAAATAACTGCTTTCTATTTAAATGTTTTAAAATGTAATTTATTCCTGTGATCAAAGCTACATTTTCAGCATCATTACTTCAGTCCTCAGTGTCACCTTCAGAAATGATTCTAATATGTTGATTTGCTGTTTAAGAAACATGCATTATTATTATTATTATTATTATTATTTGAAGCAGTTGAGTAAATTTTTTTAGGATTTTTTGATGAATAGAAAGATCCAAAAATCAATGTTTATCTGAAATAAAAAAGCTTTTGTAACATTATACACTATACCATTCAAAAAACTGGGAGTCAGTATTTATTATTTAGAAATTAATACTTATTATTAGCAAGGATGGTTTAAATTGACCAAAAGTGATGATGTTTCAAAAGATTGCTATTTCAAATAAATAAATGCTGTTCTACTTTCTACTCATCTGAAAACAAAATTTTACTCAGCTGTCTTCAACATAATAATCATAATAATAAATGTTTTCTGAGCAAATCAGAATATTAGAATGATTTCTGAAGGATCATGTGACTGGAGAAATTATGCTAAAATTACAGCTTTCAAATCACAAAAATAAATTACATTTTAAAATATTAAAATAGAAAACAGTTCTTCTAAACAGTAAAAATATTTTACTGTTTTTTTTCTGCACTTTGGATCAAATAAATGCAGGCTTAAAAGTAACACAATAAGTAAAAAAATAAACTAAATAATTATATAAAACATTACTGTAATAAGAATTTAGGTGCTTAATTGTCAAGAAAATAATGTCAGGATGCAAAAACTTTTAATTGTTCTAAAATTGGGTTAGTTATCTTTGTGCACAACATGTTTTCTTTTATACATTTTGAGCTTCAAATATGACCTGACAGGTTTCATGCTGAAGTTATGGTGCATATAGAGAATGACGATGAAGATGATGACACGAGTTTGACTCACCACTGTCTGTACCTGCTGCTCAGTGAAATCCTGCTGGAGCCAGTCCCTGCGTCCCTCACTCCTTTGGGCCCCCATCACTCACAATCAATATATTCTCGGCGGATCAATGAGAATCAATAGAAACGCTCCAGGGGTTTCTAGATGTTGATCGATGAGTGTGCACTTCACCGCTGCGACCTGACAGCAACTCAATGCAGTCAGATAGCTGGCGAGCTAATTCAGACCCTTTAAACGTTACTACAAATGTGCATTGAGAATAACCGGTTTAACAGCCAGAGTTTGGAAACAATTAAATGACCGGAAGAAGCACTGTTTGTCAAAGTTCGAGGGCTCGATGAATTGTCAGTCGCTTCCTCAAGCAATAATGCAGTGACGTAAACAAAATCGTAATCGGCTGTTGCACTTTCAAAATAAAAGTCTGCGGTCGGTAATGCGCATGCGCGTCCACACATGAGGCGTGGTCAGGCTTCAGTGTCTCTTACACGGAGTGAGCGGCCATCATTGTTGTGGCACGGACGAAGCTTGTCTTGAAGGTGAAATTTACGTTCAGATAAAGAGTTTAAATGCAAAAATCCATCTGACGTTTTTCTCTAAAATAAGCATTTTTATCAGGCTCCTATGTATAGGTTTCTACCCAAGTACCGGTACTTCTGATTGGGCTGAGGCTGGGATTTTAGCGAGTTTGAGGTGAAAGTATTTGATGGATGTGTGTCGAGAGCATTCACTTTTGTAACATCATCTCATTTTTGACCGAGGTGGCTTTTAGAGGTTTATATATATATAATGTATACACATACACTATCGGTTTTGAACAGTAAGATTTTTAGTTGTTTTTTTTTAAGTCTCTTCTGCTCCACCAAGCCTTTGTTTATTTGCTCCAAAGTACAACAAAAACAATACAGTTTTTAAATATTTTTACTATTTGAAATAACTGCTTTTTATTTGAATAGATTTTAAAATGTAATTTATTCCTGTGATTTCAAAGCTGAATTTTCAGCATCATTACTCCAGTCACATGATCTTTCAGAAATCATTCTAATATGCTGATTTACTAAAGATTTCTGATTAAATATTATCAGTATTTAAAACAGTTGACAAACAGAAAGATTCAAAGATCAGCATTTATCTGAAATAAAAAGCTTTTGTAACATTCACTACACCGTTCAAAAGCTTGTATTTTGGGGGAAAGAAATTATAGAAATAATACTGTTATTTAGCAAGGATGCTTTAAATTGATCATTAATGTTACAATAGATTTCTATTTCGGAACAATGCAGTTCTTCTGAACTATTCTTCAAGGAAACCTGAAAAAAAAAAAAAACACTTTTTTTCAACAATGTTTTTTAAACAGTAAATCCGTAAATCCGAAGGAGTACTGGAGTAATGATGCCAATAATTCAACTATTCAAAAATATATTCCAATAGAAAGTTATTTTAAATAGTAAAAAGATTTTTGCTGTGTTTTGGAACAAATAAATACAGGCTTGGTGAGCAGAAGAGACTTCTTTAAAAAAAAAAAAACTCTTTCAAAAACTACTGTATTTTTTAAAATAATTTACTTCTTTTCAAAGTCATTTGATAAAAGGATGATTCTACATGATTATATGTCCGAAATAAACAATTGTAATTCCATTATACTTTTTGTTAGTGTAACTTCAATTAATCACATTCCTTAAAAAGCAAACATGTACAACAAATATAATAAAAACAAATGCCAAAGATGAGTGCGTGATTTCAATATTTTACTGAGAGCTTTTCTGATTCAGAGGAAAATCTTTATACCACTTTAGGTGATGGGAAATGCCACAACACTGATAATATACAGGTAGAAGAAACAAATTATATAAGCACAGACATATTTACATTCACTGAATCTTTGTCTTTATCAGAATAAGATTACAGGGGAGACATTCATGGCATTTTAGAGGACACTGAATCAACGCAATGGCGATCAAATATAAATCAATCAACATGACTGATAAATACAAATCGGTTAAAAGCCTAGTGTGGCAAAGCGTACGACTAATTTAACATTACAGATCTGTACAATTTATAATTTTTTTTTGTTGTTGTTGTAATGAAAAATATCAGGTCATGCAAAATAAAAACCCAAACATACCTTTGTAAGAAAACGAGGAACAAAAAGAGAATTATAAAAATAAAGTTATGGATAAATGGATGTTTTTTTTTGCTGGTTACACTTTATGCATTACCGATGCAATCGTACACAATTCTACTTTAAGATACAAGATAAATTCCTCCTCTTTTAATAACACTTTGGTTTAGTTTAAAACAACTATTTCATAAATTCTATAATTCATAAACAGTTATTTAGAACCAAAATGTTCAACAAAAATGCATGGTGAGAAAGACACATTTTGTTTTCTGTCCAAATGGAAAACAACAAACTTCATAGCCATGTTCTGTACAACATCTACAGTTTTGCTGGTGATCCACTCTTGGGATTAAGAAATCCAACAAGTTCCCAATGCTTAAACCAAGGGTTATATTGGATTTTATAAATGGCAAGCTGGGTTACATTACACGTCAAACCACTGGAATGCTTTTAAACTTAATATAAAAGCCTTTTTCCACACAAATGTAGTCCACTGAAACAAAATAAAACAAAAATAAAACTATAATTACTTACAGATGGAAGTGATTGGGCTTAATAAAGTGATAGTATATAATATTCATTTCAACATACGTATTAGCATGGCAAAAACAAACCAAAAAAATAAAGATCCACCATTGTAGTGTTAATAGTCGCAACATTTAAAGTCCAATTGTATCAATAAACCCATTTCTCTGTTTCTTTTTTTAAAATGTACATTCAAAACGCTGCCCAGTGATACAATTTAAACCAATATCATGTAAACAAATTGCTATGATTAGAGTAAAAACGTAAAAGTCGACTTTTAAAGCACTTTTCACATACACGAAACTGTGAAAATCAAGGCAATAGCAACCAATTCTAATAACTGGACGCCAATGCAGTTATTAAAGGAAGAATAAGCCACTCGTTTACTGCTTCGCTTGGATTTCCAGGTGTCGTCGCTCTCAATTATAAAACACCCGAAATGAGAGGTAGACTCACTGGAGAAAAAAAACGAGGGATTTACCAGCTAATTCGTTCTCAATAAAACACCACAAACAGTTGGAATAATGCTTTCATAATCATAACTAATAAGAAACTTGACTTTTCTTTTTCCACTTGCTAGACCTAAATGCTACAACTAATGTGACCCAGAGTGCCACATTAGGACTTAAGGTTCACACAGGCTTGTACTGTACAGAAACCAAGAACGCGATAAAGGTAGAAAATCCGTACAGCTCAACCATTTCAGATCTGCTGTTGTGTTCTGTACAATATTTTAGAAACCAAAGAAAACTGACTGGCTTTCACTGCAGACGGATGACTGGGTGGAAACTAGATTATAAATATTTTTTCTGCTTCTTTACTGACCTTTTGTTATTACATACAGTATATATATTCTGACAGGAAGAAACCAAACATGACCTCTCAACTCAGAAAGAAACGCCTGTGAACGAGTTTAACAGGAAACGACGAATGCTTTGAGTCCTAACGCTATCGCATGTCATGATGAAGGCATTTAAACATAGCTGCCTGATCGCCGATCGTCTTCTAAATCATCTAAAACAACAATATACAAGCATTGGTGCGTCAACCCATTGACAGCTTCGTAACCTGTCAGTGAGAAAAGCACAAAGTTAAAGAGTGAATATCACAAAGCCTGTCTCATTTCAAACCAAAAAAAAAAAAAAAATGCTACTTTATTTTGCTGTGAAACTGATTTGAAGGCCATTCATTTTTTATACAACTATGCTAAATTAATAATTTACTACGTAATGCATAATATTTTTAGGTGGTTAAGAGAACCCAATGCAATTGAATTGCATTGTGTTTATTTACTCAGATTTTATTTTTTAAATATCACTATAACTCTAATACAGTAAATTACTGTATAACAAAAAATAATTTAGAATATTGAGAAATACAAAACTTGCTTAATTGTTCAAAAAAATGCTAGTGAACAACTTTTTCGATCTTGGTATGAAATATGACATTTCAATGAGATTCACCCTAAAAAGGCCAACAAAAATAAAAAATAAAATAAAAGATATACTTGACTACATTTATCATCTCAAAAAAGTGACCAAACTATCAATACACTGATATAAAACCCAACAATTATGATAACATAACGCAAAAACCTAAAACAAATAATATTAAATAATAGAGGCGGAAGAAAGTAAACAAATATGGGTCTGTCGTCTTCTCGCGTGAACATTTACATGCCCAGTGCCCGTCTAAACCTAACAGCGCAATATTAAACCTCTCATACAATCATAGACTCTTTCCCATGAACATACATACATACATACATACGTGGCCACACGCCCAGCGCCGCGGTCTAAATGTTTGTTGTGTCCGGTGCAGTCTTGTCAACAGGACTGCTGTTGTCTTGACTCCTAGCCGAGCTCCGCTCCAGGACCGCTTTGGAGTCTTTGTCTCCCGTACTGGTGGAAGGAGGACCAGGTGAGGGCAGAGAACGGCCGGAGACCTTATACGCTGTCAGGAGCTCCTGGATTCTCTCCGTGGTGGGCTCCCATTTGCTAAAGCCAGCGTTGTTTTGGAGGAAAATGACTGCCGTTCCATGGACAGACTTGTAGTATATTTCTTCTCTGAGAGACACAGAGGACAGAAACTTGAGTCATGGGTGCAAAACATGAGTTGGAGGAATAGTTCACCCAAAAATGAAACACTCAGGCCATCCAAAAATGAAGATGAGTTTGTTTCTTCATCAGAACAGATTTGGAGAAATCACCAATGGATCCACTGCAGTGAATGGGTGCCATCAGAATGAGTAAACACTGCTTGATCTGTGCAGATTTCTCTCCTGATTTGACTGTTTTAGTGGAGGGTGCAATTTTATGAATTGAGGACTCGTATTTTAGCTGGAAGCAATGATTTAAAGGAATAGTTCACCCAAAAATGAAAATTTCCCCATGATTTACTTACCCTCAAGTCAGCCTAGGTGTATATGGCTTTCTCCTTCCAGACGAACACAGTCGGAGTTGTTTTAAAATTTATCCTGGCTCTTTCAACCTAACCCTAACCTTAATGGTGGTGGATAGTAGCAGAGATTTTGAAGTTCCAAAAAGAGCATATATCCATCATAAAACTAACCCATACACCTCTGGGGGGTTAACACATGTCTTCTGAAGCGGATCCATGGGTTTCCATAACAAAAATATTTATATTTTAAAAATGATAAACGCGCGTTCGCGAGTCGAGTTCCTGGTCCGTGTTACTCCGGTTCAAACAAAAAGCTGTGCAGAAAAACTCAAGCTCTTCTTCTCTTATAGTGAAATCCGCTGTCATTTTTTTAACTTCTCATTTTTGACTTTTAATTCGTTACTGGCATTTAGTATTACTCTATCCTCGTTTGTTTATTCTCATCAGAGCTTACACTACGAGTGCGGCTTACGTCATACGTCAAGTCAGACGTGAACGGCCATTGCCGGAAATCATTGATTTGAGTTTGTAATTTTAAAAATATAAATATTTTTGTTATAAAAACCCATGGATCTGCTTCAAAAGACATGTGTTAACCCCCCGGAGGCATATGGGTTAGTTCTACGATGGATATATGCTCTTTTTGGAACTTCAAAATCTTGGCTACTATCCACCACCATTATAAAGCTTGGAAGAGCCAGGATAAATTTTAAAACAACTCAGACTGTGTTTGTCTGGAAGGAGAAAGGCATATACACCTAGGATGGCTTGAGGGCAAGTAAATTATGGGGAAATTGTCATTTTTGGGTGAACTATTCCTTTAACTTGCAGCGTTTGCCTTCACAAGATATTAATTGTTGGACTAGAGTGGTATGGATTACTTGTGGGTTATTATGATGTTTTTATCAGTCGTTTGGACTCGTTCTAACGGCAACCATTCACTACAGAGGATCCATTGATGAGCAAGTGATGTAATGCTACATTTCTCCAAATCTGATGAAGAAACAAACACATCTACATCTTGTATGGCCTGATGGTTGAGGACATTTTCAGCTAATTTTAATTGACTACTCCTTTAAACCTCACAGAACAATGTCTTCGGTGGCGACTGCAGTTTAAAAAGCATGTCTGGTTAGCTTTGTGCAGTGAACAAAGAACTAAAACCACAAGAACGAGGAAACAGACCAATAAAAGTCTAACCTTTTGCAGATGTGCTGTGAGCCGCTGCGGTACTCGTGCTCGAAGGCAGGCACGATCATCTGGTGCCTGCGGAAGCGGCTGGCCTCCATCCGCGTCAGGGCAGGGGTCGGCGGGTCACGCCACTCTGGCACAAAGATGATGAAGGACAGCGGCTCGCTGGAGTGTTCCAGAAGATCCTGAGAAAGATGGGGTGAGAATGACAATCAGTAAGGCTACATTTACAGTTAAGGTCAAAAGTGTACATACCCCTTGGAGAATTTGCAAAATGTTAAACTGCCAGCTGTTCTTCAGAAAAAATCCCTCATGTCCCACAAATTCTTTGAACACTTGTATTTGTATTTGAACATTTTCCAACAATGACTATGATTTTGAGAATCATCTTTTCACACTGAGGGACTCATATGCAACTATTACAGAAGGTTCAAATAGTCAACAATGCATTAAGAGGGTGAAAACTTTTGAAAAGATGATTTTTTTTTCTTATTTTGCCTAAATATCATGTTTTTTTTTTTTCATTTAATACTGCCTTTTAGAAGCTACAGATGGCACTTGCTTGTTTCCCAGAAGACAAAATAAGTTAAATTTACCCTGATCTTCAAATTCAAAAAGATTTCACCCCCTAGCTCTTAACACATTGCGTTTCCTTCTGAAGCATCAGTGAGTGTTTAAACCTTCTGTAATAGTTGCATACGAGTCCTTCAGTTGTCCTCAGTGTGAAAAGATGGATCTCAAAATAATAGTCATTGTTGGAAAGGGTTCGAATACACAAAAATGCTGAAAAACCAAAGAATCTGTGGGACCTGAACAGCAGGCAGTTTAACTGTTCAGGACAAACTAGGGACTCAAACAACTATCACTAAACAAAAAAAACACAGCTGTGGATCATTCAGGTAACAACACCGTAAGAATCAAGTGTATGCAAACTTTTGAAAGTCATTTTTATAAATTGAACTATTATATTCTCTTGCAGACTAAACATGCTTTATGTGAAACATCTTATTCAGGTCTTACTGCATTTTGTATGATCCTTATTTTAGTAACATAATTAACATTTTGCAGATTCTGCAAGGTGTACGTATACTTTTGACCTCAACTGTAGGTAAAGATATTTTAATCTAATGGATTTAGGATGATGTTAAGAGACACACCTCAAAGTGTGTCACCATGGCATCCATGAATTCCTCACAGAATGGAGGGTTGGCCTCAAACGAGCCACTGGCCGGAGAGAAGCTGAGAAATGGCCTGTGAGGACAGAGATGAGTGATACAATATAGCAAATTAACCTCTTAATTTATTTGAAATTTATTTAATTAGTTAAATGTATTAAAAATGATAAACCTATCACCATCAAAAGTCATTTTATAATTCACAATTGTTCAACAAACAAGCATCCTTTAAAGGATGGACTGTCTGTTTTCATTCCTTTTTCAAAACCAGAAAAACAATACTTATGACCAAGAACACATGTACATACCCTCGAGATCCAAAGAAGCCGTCACTGTCTGGAAAGGCGGAGCAGAACTGCTTAAAGTAGCAGTTTAGAGGAGAAGCGAAGCACTCGAATGTCACTCCAAACTGTTTGTTCAGAGCCTCAAAGACTGGAACAGGCAGCGCCCCCTGCAGACCGGACCCCTCGTTCACACCCGAGCCAAACATCACCTGTGATTCATGAGAGGATGAAAACACATGTTGATGCTGCATTCGGCTTCCTGATTGGTTACCAATGCCTTTAGTTTGAGTATTACCTGGTATCTTTTGATAAGGCACCACACACGAGACAGGAACTTTTCAAATCTTGGGTCATCAATACAGCTGTACCGATATAGAAGTTCCTGTTTGTGAAAGAGAAAGTACCAAAATAAGTCTCCAAACTTAATCTTAAACTTAAGTTTTGACTTAGTCTTAGCGTATACACACCAGTTTGTTAAAATGGCCGCGGTTGACCTTCACCATTTCCCCTTTATATCGCAGACAGGCCACATCATTCTCGAAGTGCAGCTCAACACGTGGCTGAGGAGGAGATGGGATGGACAGTCTGACTGGATAACAATACACCAACCGGTCCTGGACCTCCGTTGACTCTGTGCCGTCCACTTTAAAGCAAGAAGAATAAATCAGAAAGGCTCTAAAGTCACCTAGAGTGAACATTTGCACAATTGCCAAAAACAGAAAATCAGCATATTTTTGGAGTTGGTCGATTTTTGTCCATGATAAAACCCCGACTGGCCATTTTCCAAAGTCGTGACCACCTGCCTGAGATTAGGGTTGTAACGGTGTGAGATTTTCACAGTATGATAATTGTCTCAAAAAATATCACGGTTTCATGGTATATATTAAACAATAATTCTTATCAGTAACAATGACTCTTAAGAGAATAAGAACAAGTATTGAAGTCTCTCTTCCAAAAAACAAACAAACAAACAAATATATATATAATAAAATTCAAAAATAAAGCTATAAGCCTTATGTATATCTATATCACACTTTAACATTTTAATTAATGATGTTTTAAAAAAAATTATTAAAATATTTTTTGGCAAAGTGCTGCACAACAGAGAAGTTTAAACATGGACAAACATGATATTCCTTATTAATTAATTACTATTGTTGTTATTATAACATTTATGTACACTGTATAATGCTGTCAACTTCAAGTTTTATTTTGATGGGCTGTAGGGGACCTTTGAGTTTCAGTGTGTATTTAACAGTGGCTTTTCCTCTAATAAAAATAGGAAATGTTTATTTAGGTTTTTCCTCAGAGTAGCTCTGGTGATGTTCATGTTATGTAGACGCTGAAAACACCATTAGCGTCATGCATGCATACTTCATGGTGCGTTCAAGTCATGAATAAAATGATTATTTTTTGTAATGTACAATAAAACTATATTAGTTACATATACAAAATATTATTTTATTGTATAATTACCATGGCATATATAATGATGTAGTTTACATCACCTTCATAAACTAAATGGGTTTAAGCTGCAACACCGGTTGTGTCACTTGCCCACCATGGCATCAACCCCCACCATTGTTTTGATCTTTTATGGTAATTAAAATTAGTGAGGTGAGGCAGACAAGACGATGGCGGAAGATTTAGTTTCCAAACGAAATGCAAAAGCACCCGTTTTAAAAACATTTTGGATTTTGAAAAGCCTGTTGACTTTTGCCGTTTATCTATGGTGATTTTGAAGGTTTTTTTAAACATTAAAAAATAATGTGCTGTTATCCACAATGTAATGTAATAATATGCTGGTTTTCAGTTTTTTTAATTTAAACTTTAAGTTATTTGTTATTTTAGGCCTATATATTATATATATATATATATATATATATATATATATATATATAGCATGGCGTATTTTTATTCATTTTGTTAACAAATTAATCATTCTATGTTTTATATAGGCTAAGTGAGTTTGTTGTTGTTGTCCATTCAATCAATTGATGCCAAATTGACGGCAATTCAAAAGGGAAAGTAAATGCAAAGTGCTTTATGACAAATGCGCCAGCATTAAAAGAAAGTTGTTATGGAGAGGAATTCCACCTTGTGTACCAAGGTAGTGCTGTTTCTCATTAAGCCCCATCTCCCATGTCAGAGAGTGAATTTGCACGTTCACTCGTCACCAGTAAAAATCGTTTGGGTTCAAACCACGATAGACCATCATATCCGTATGTCGTTACAACAGTACCTGATATGTTGCACTCTTTAAGCAGAGTGAGGTGAGCCTGGCGGATCCTGCGCACATATTCTGCAGAAATGTGGTAGATCTTTGAACAGATGCCCTCGACGGAATCCTTCGCCACAGACGCCACATGAGGGCCGCACTGCTTCCGTAAATGCTCGAGTCGATCCTGAGGAAAAATTATGTTTCGGTCATGCATATGATGCTTTAAAATGCTGTCTAGGTAGGTGGTTTAGGTCAAAACAACTGAGAATGTACCATGTAGTCCTCCTTGCTGGCAGAATGGTCTCGTCTCAGCCAGTTCATCGTGTCCTCGACGTTCCACTTCACCACCTTCCGACTATCAGGAGTTGCATTTCTGTGCGAATGAGAAATTCCCTTTATAGAAAGTTCATGTTCATCTCAGAAATCCTAGTAACTGACAAGAATAATTACCTGGAGTCAATCATCTTCTTAGCAGCTTCTGCATATTTAAACAAGAGTTTCCTGGCCTCTTCCTTGTATTTTATACGAGAGAGCCTGAAATTTGTTGCAAAGAAGTTAGAAAATATAAAAGCCATATTGAAATATACAACACAAAAATGTGAGAAACGTTGAGCATGGATGTTCTAGTACCTGATGGGGATGTCGTTCATGATCTCTCTAAACATGGATGGAGAAATGACCGGGTCACATTCGCTTGGCAAGAGTGGATCCAGTCCTTTATCCACCACCTTTCTCTCCAAAAGCCAGCGGTTGAAGGATTCCCGCGGGGGCTCTATGCCTGAAAACAATCAGTCAGCTGATTCTATCAATTATTTCTAAACAATCTATAAGTTATATTAATAGCATTTAAAAGTCAGATTTTTTTTTACTGTTTTTAAAAGAAGAATCTTCTGCATATTATTTAGTTTTATTATTTCTAGTAAAAACTGAAATATTGTGAAATATTACAATAAAAAAAATATTGTACAATGTAATTTATTCCTGTGATGCAAAGCTGATTTTTCAGCATCATTACTCCAGTCTTTCGTGTCAGATGATGATTTAGAAATAATTCTGATATGCTGATTTTCTGCTCAAGAAACATTTTCATATTTTTTGTGGAAATACTGTAGCAAGTTTATTTGATATTGAAATCTATTGTGACATTGTAAGTCACTTCTGATAAATGTAATGCATTTTTAACTGGATAAACAAAAAAAAAGAAAAGAACCTACTGACCTCCAACTTTATTATACATATCATACACAACTGAGCTGCAGTTTCAATATTAAGCAGTTTCCTTCTGGGAACTTTGCAATTCACTCATAAATCCATTAACGCTAAACCAGCGCTGGGGACTATTTACAATATGTTACAAAGCCATTAACCTCACTACATTTTCAGCAGCATAAACAACATTTAAGCAACAAGAACTATACCGCGATGTTTTTATTAAACAGACGTTAATATTTATAATGGGAACATATTTTGTCAAATGTGAAAGTGGTGTGCACATACCCTCACGCTGAGAGCACAGCTCGTGGTAGTGCTGTCGCAGTTTGGTGGTGAGTTGAGCTCTCTGCAACTCAATCTCAGGGTGTGGAGGGAGGTGGTCCGCCGGGGATCGCTCACGGATCACAGCGTTGGTCTGAATGTCTAGGTCCCAGTACACCCTAAAACCCAAAGACCAGTTCAGACACGTCATGTCTACAGTACATGCCTAGGTGCTGTCAGGATATATGAAATCACTTTTCACACTCAATTTTACACTGAACCATTTAGTTGATGGTTTCTGCCAAAGCGACGGAGCCCATACTCACACAGAGGGCCGGTACGGAGCCGGTGCGGGTACGCTGGTCTGGCCTTGTTTATCATCTGTGGTGTTAACCCAGGGTTTGACTCCTGGTGTGCTGGGAGAAATCGGGATAGTGGGAGTGGTTGGAGTGGCTGGAATCTCAACCTGAAATTAAACAGAAATTATTCAAATGAGTCAACTAGGAATGCACCGAAATGAAAATTCTTGACCGAAGCCAAAACTGAACAAAATGAAACACTGTTTTCTTGTTTGTTTTTCCACCATTGCATAAATTAAACAGGCAAAATTAGCTTTTTACAGTTGTCTTTTTTTTTTTTAAAGAAAAAAAAACTATTACAAAACAATTTAAAATATTTACTTAAAGGACTAGTTCACTTTCAGAACAAAAATGTCCAGATAATGTACTCACCCCCTTGTCATCCAAGATGTTCATGTCTTTCTTTCTTCAGTCGTAAAGAAATGTTTTTGAGGAAAACATGTCAGTATTTCTCTCCATATAATGGATATGTATGGTGCTCCCAAGATTGAACTTCCAAAATACAGTTTAAACCCAGCTTCAAATGGCTCTTACCGATCCCAGCTGATGAAGGAGGGTCATATCTAGTGAAACGATTGGTTATTTTCTAAACAAATTGACAATTTATATACTTTTTAACCTCAAACACTGGTTGTCTACAGCACTGTTTTACCTTTTTTTGGAAAGGGGGTTTGATCGTTGTATGTTCACTTTGTAAACACTGGGTAGGTACTTCTGCAGCGATGTAGGATGAATTCGAAGTTAAAGACAAAATCGAAATGAGTGTTTTTCGACATACCCTAACTGTATTGACCCGGATTACAGAGACTACGCATGCGCATCACAGAGACGAGACAAGATGAGCTTTTGAGGTTAAAAAGTATATCAATCGTCAATTTGTTTAAAAAATAACCCATCGTTTTAATAGATAAGACTCTTAGAGCCCTCTTTAGAGCCGTAAAGCTGCCATGAAGCTGCATTGAAACTGCATTACGGAAGTTCAAACTTGGGGGCACCATACACATCAATTATATGGAGAGAAATCCTGAAATGTTTTCCTTAAAAAAAAACCCCAACATTTTCTTTACGACTGAAGAAAGAAAGACACAAGCATCTTGGATGACAAGGGGATGAGTACATTATCTGTAATTCTAGTAGACATTACAGCCTACCAGCAAAGCACAATTTAACTAATTAATAAGTTAAAATAACATTCTTTGGCCACTTTAAGAGCCCCTTCCTGAAGCAGGCATGTATTTTTTAATGTACAAATAAATGCAGCCTTGCTGAGCGGAAGAGACTTCTTTTAAAACATTAGAAAATCTTAAATATCCCAATTCGAAAACGTGAATGTTACAATAAATGAGTAGCATGAGTAATAAATAGAGTTATTGTAATTATTGTTATCATTATTTTTGTATTACTTTTTATTTTATTTTACAGAACAGTAAAATTAGAATAACAACATTTATAAATGTTGACTTGTATTTTGGTGCAGTTTTTCTTCAGGCTTTTGATTTTGAGCCCTGGCTAATGAGCTCGAGCAGCACTGTCAGAATACATACAATTTGTGAATGTATTAGAAAACACAACGTTCTGTAGTTTATTTACTAATGGTTTAAGATTATTACCATTACCATTTCGCGATTTTAGTCATCATACAGTCAACAGCAACAACCACATCCTTCCTCTTCTCATCGAAGACATGTGACGCGCTACTAAACAGTCTCTCGCTGTCGATGCTTGTAATGATTTTTGCATTGTTCTCTGACAGTTTTAAAAGCTTCAACATTGTCGACATGTTTTCTGCATTAGTGCGCGTCTATAGTTGATCACGTCATTCATTGCTCAATATAATTTATTCTGTTTTTTAGTTTATAATTTCAGTTGCCGAACATTCGGTGCATCCCTAGAATCAGTGGTTGCTGATAAATAGATATTTGTTTAGTAAGCATCAAATAAGCATATCAGTTAAGCTATCAAGAAGAAAACAGACCTTCGGCCTCTTGAAACTGTTAGGGCCTGCTTGAGCGTCCTCTGATGGATGTCTTTTACGCTGACCGTTGCCCAGACCAGCGTCACTTACCGCCTCGCCAGACACTGGAGCCGCATTCAAGCCCAGAGGATCCGACTAAAACCACAGCAAATACAGAAAAGCATTGTTAACTGTTAACTAAATCCATTAAAAATAGTTTCCTGCTATAATAAAACATTTACATGTATGCAACTCTTGAAATAAAATACAATTCTAAAATATCTAAAAACATAAAAACAAAAGTTACTGTAATAGTATACTTATTACTAAAATAACACTCAAATGGGATTAAATATCTAAAAATAATAAGAACATAAGACAATGTGCTTACTAAAATAAAAAAACTGAAAACATTAAAAAAAAGGTTCATTTAACTGTTTATAAGCAATGCTAAAATAACAGAAACACATTACATAACACTTACTAACTTGAAGTTAAAACAGAAAACATTAAATAAATAACTTATAACGTATAACTAAAGGAATAGTTCACCCAAAAATGAAAATTACCTCAAGCCATCCAAGGTTTTATGAGACTTGATGGTGGATAGTGGCTGGTTTGGGTGTGCAATATATATCGTCTGCGATAATATCGTATTTGTTGTTTTAACAATGTGCAATTTGACATTATCGAGTAGAATGCAAAAAAACTAACAAAACACACCTACAGAGTGCACGCAAAATGTTACATTACGTTATTAAATCCATTTAAAAGTACCCATTTAGAGTGCATTCTTTCACTGCATGATTCAGTCTATTAAAATGCATTTAGAATGATTACAGAATTCAAGATATGGGGACAGAAAAAGTATATATTTAAATCATTTCATATAGGTAAACAATATCACACAAAGAGTGCCGTTTTTGTCCTTCAAAAATCAGCATGACTACAAATGTGATACTGATTTTATACAACAGTTCAATAAAAAAGACCAACAAAAATCATTCTAAACAGCCACAGCACTGTTTTGCGTCTCTGAGCAACATGAAGGCGTTTCGTTTTTGAATGAATCAACCGTTTAAATGATTTGGTTCAATCGCAATGACTCACTTAGTAACAGCGACTTACTGCCGCCTACTGGCAGTTTTAATTTACATTCAAAGTATCTTTTCACTTTTAAAATAATTTCAAATATACCTGCATTATCATGTTTAAATGCATCTAAATGCCACTTTATATGCAACTTCTGAAAATTAGTTTGATACCGATTTAATTTGTTTAGTAACAGCCTAAATGTATTACTATTATAACTGACTGATTAAATGTAAGAATCAGACTAAAAAAGTAATGCACACTTTTAGAAAAGAATGGCTTTATAAAGGTAAAAATGTCTATAAAAGGTAAAAATCAATTTAAACTTTTAGGAAAATAATCATTTTATCACTGCCATTAACTGACCACACAGAGTATGAAGAATATAAAACTATATTAAATATAGTCAGCACTGTAGCCCTTAAGCACAATAACACACAGTAAAATATGGATATCGTTATAGATATTGTTATCAATAAAATCCCAGAAATTACTGAGATATTAGTGTCAATGGATTTCACTATAAGAGAAGAAGAGTTTGAGTTTTTTGCAAACTCGCATACGGCCGTTGCTGGAAGTCAGTGATTTGAGTTTATCATTTTAAAAATATAAATATTTTGGTTACAAAAACCCATGAATCCACTTCAGAAGACATGTGTTAACCCCCTGAAGGCGTATGGGTTAGTTTTACCATGGATATATGTGCTTTTTACAGCTTCAAAATAACAGCCACTATCCACCCACCATTATAAAGCTTGGAAGAGCCAGGATAAATTTTAAAACAACTCTGACTGTATTCATCTGGAAGGGGAAAGTCATAGACACCTAGGATGGCTTGAGGGTAAGTAAATCATGGGGAAATTTTCATTTTTGGGTGAATTATTCCTTAATATCTTTAAAAAAAAAAAAAGAGCCTGAACTTACAATGACATCATGCTGTCCCAGGACAGGCATCTCCCACAGCGACTGGTTAGTGAATCGATTGAAGTAATACGGCCGATTCTCCCTCTTACTCCAACATTTTGACCATCCAGCCTGAATCAGCTCATCTGAAAATCAAACAAAAAAAATCAGATACACAGGACACAGCAGTCCTAAACGAAGACCCATTGGTCATTTACAGCCTCAAAGATACACACCTGGCAGCTCTTGGATGGGTTTGCTAGTTGAGGGTGAGAAGGGAGCCGCTTGTGACGTGGACCCGGTGGGCGACATGACCATTGCCGAGTCTGCCTTTATTGTTCCGTGGTTTTCACTCGTCATAGCTCCTCATTTGTCCTGTCTTTAAGACAGTAAAGATTGCAACTTTACAAAACGCAAGCATTGTAATTCTCAGAGCACTACATAGAGAGGTCATATTAAGCCTAAATGTGAGCCTGGACCACAAAACCAGTCTTAAGTAGCATGGGTATATTTGCAGCGATAGCCAAAAATACATTGTATGGGTTATAATTATAGATTTTTCTTTTATGGCAAAAATCATTAGGATATTAAGTAATGGTCATGTTCTAAGAAAATATTTTGTAAATTGCCTACCATAAATATAGCAAAACTTTATTTTTTTTTTTTATATATATGCATTGCTAAGAACTTCATTTGGACAAATTTAAAGGTGATTTTCTTAATATTTAGATTTTTTGCACCCTCAGATTCCAGATTTTTTTTAATGGTTGCATCTCAGCCAAATATTATCCTATCCTAACCATACATCAATAGAAAGCTTTCAGATGATGTATAAGTTCATAAAGTAAACATGTATAAAAAATAAAATGGAAATAAATGGAAACTAGTTTTCACATCGTAAGCTTAGTTTTTGATAAAACAGAAGATTAAACTTTCAATAATATAGCTATGAATTGTTCTCAAAAACATTTTAAAATAATCTGAAGGTAAGATATCTTCTTTCTCTTCGTTTTCCCCCACAGAGTATTGGAGTCTTAGCTCCATAAAAGTCAATACAATACAAGCTAATTATACTTATTAATCCCAAAAGGCAATTTGGTTCTGGACATACAAATAAAACAGAGACTGAAGCGGATGACTGTAATCAGTTAAATAGTTGAGTAACACATAAGAAAATAATGACAAGATAATCTTTTTTTGATGGGTGGACTATGCCTTTAAGTTGGCTGAGGAGAATGTGAAAGGAAAACTTTGCAGGAGCATAATGATACTCAAACATAATAATGAAAGTGAAACTTTGGATCCTTGATTTGTTAAACATTCACTAATAGAGTTACAAACAAAAAATGTTACAAACAATCATTTGTGACACTGGACCACAAAACCAGTCTTAAGTAGCGTGGGTATATTTGTAGCAATAGCCAAAAAAAGCATTGTATGAGTCAAAATGATAGATTTTTCTTTTATGCCAAAAATCATTAGGATGTTCATGTTCCATGAAGATACTTTTCAAAACGTAATTTTTGATTAGTAATATGCATTGCTAAGAACTTCATTTGGACAACTTTAAGGGCGATTTTCTTAGTATTTAGATTTTTTTTTTTTGCACCCTCAGACTCCAGATTTTCAAATAACTGCTTCTCAGCCAAATAATATCCTATCTTAACAAACCATACATCAATGGAAAGCTTATTTATTCATCTCAATTTCATAAAATTGACCCTTATGACTGGTTTTGTGGTCCAGGTTCACATTTCATTCACAAAACGGATCCATAGCTGTGCCAAATACTAAAACAGTATCTATGAATATGGTAAATATACATTAACACGGTACATTTCAAAATATCATAGTATAACTGTACACCAAAAAAATAAAAGTAAATGAACAGATCCAAGATCAGTGCTCTAAAGCTCATTTTACTGTAGCAACAGCAGTTGTACAAACAATGGTATTTTTGTATGGGATATCCAGAAACTTGTAAATAATATGGTACAAGGTAAATACATTTGCATACATACACACATACATACATAATATATATATATATATATGGACCACAAAACCAGTCAATCTACATTTATACATCGCCTAAAAGCTGAATAAATAAGCTTTCTATTGAAGTATGGTTTGTTAGGATAAAACAATATTTAGCAGAGACATAACCATTTGAAAATCTGGAATCGGAGGGTGCAAAAAAATCAAAACATTGATAAAATTGTCTTTAAAGTTATCCATATGAAGTTCTGTGCAATGCATATTGCTAATCAAAACTTATGTTTTAATATATTTACGGTAGGAAATTATATCTCTTCACTGAACATGATCTTTACCTAAAATCCTAATGCTTTTTAGCATAAAAGAAATATCAATGTATTGTTGGCTTTTGCTACAAACATACCCGTGCTACTTAAGACAATCTACTATGTACTGTACATGGTACTGTGAGGAACTTCTAGGAATACCATGGTACTACCATGGTACGTTAAATCTAAGGAAATGGCATCACGCTTAAAATTACACTGGCCCGAGCTAGCATGCGTTCAAACACTGACAGAAAATAATTTATCGTTCATTCCCAGAAAAAGCAAAACACCGTGTTATAAATAAACCTTACAAAAACGACTATAGTGGTAACATGGTACCGTGATTGGTATCAGATAGTAATACGCTTGTACCACAGCAATACCGTGGGTTTTTTGTTTCCTAAACCCAGCTATCACATCACACATCATGAATCTATTCTACGCGAATGTGTTTACTGCGTTTATCGTCGTTAATAAGAGCGCAAATGAGCGAAAGAAGGGCACGCATGCGCCTGCTACGCCGCCCACCCCAGATCGAGCCGCCCGAAAACAAACCCGAAGGAGGAGGAGAAAAACATCCAACAAAGAGCTACGGCAGCGCAAGCCGATGTGCAGGATAGAGCGGGCAAAATAAGACCGAGTGGCGGAGCATCTGGCTTGATTTGGGCACAGAAAGGACGGGGATACATAGGGCCATCACCACAGTGTGTCAAACTGCTCATTTATTGAGTTTAAACCCAGTCAATCTTCGACCGTTACGAGGACAAATTTTAGGCGCGCACTTTTGCTTCGTGGAAACGGTCGACAAGATGGCGCGCGCTCTCGCTTACTAGGCGCCGCGCTCACTGCGCACTATAATGCCTGTTTATTGCGTGCATTACGCGCGTATGCAGAAACCGCGGGGATATTATTGTGCCCCGTGCATTCCGCCACACGCCTATAGGTCTAGTGCTGCTCTTCAATGGCTGAATCCCTTACCTTGGAGAGGTTTGATCGGAGTCCTCAATAGGCTTTGCGCTATTCGGTTCGGACCCGCCTCCGCCTCTCCCTCCCCACCGACTCCGCCATCTTGTATCGGGCACTCGGACGCGGTTAATGCGCATGCGCGGCTCCGCAGTGGAAGTCGTCAAAAGCGAGCGGCCATTTGTAGAGAGGCGTTCATTCATGCAGCGTACTGTGAAAGAAATAACAAACATAAACATACATTAACTTCAATAAAATGGTAATGTCTATGTTTTGAAGTTCTTTAATCATTTTTATTAGCTTTATTCATTCAAATATTTCAGTTTAGCTTTATTAGTTTATTACTTAACTGTTAAATTTAAGTTAGCTGTCATCTAATGTTAGTTATTTTATTTAAGTTTTTATTCAGTTACTAAAAATGATATTTAATATTTTTATTAGCTAACTCTTAGTTTTAGTTACAATTACGTAATGGCATTAAACAATTTGAAATATTGTTTAAATTTTGAAAAGATTTTAGCATTTTAAAATGGTCTAAGGCTGTTTACATTAGTGTATTTTTGTGAATTCTTGCTAATGAACTTCACCACAATTCCACTTTTTAACATCCTGCTTACATCGTTACTTCATTTGAACTATTGTGAACTATTGTTTGAATTCGGCTCATTTCCATTTGTACATCATGCCATTTACACTACATTGGTCATGTGCCCTGTATACTGCCCTTTGTGTCATTGGCCATTTGCACTGCTATGGTGTATTTTTATTTAAATGTTATATTTTTAGTTTCACTTCTGGTTAGATGCTGACTATAATCTGAAAAAAAAAAAAAAGATTTTTAAAGAAGTCTCTTCTGCTCACCAAGCCTGCATTTATTTAATCCAAAGTACAGTAAAAACAGTAATATTAAAAAAATAATAATAATAATAATAAAAATAAAATAAAAATAAAAATACTATTTAAAATGATTGTTTTCTACTTGAATATATTTTAAAATGTAATTTATTAATGTGATTTCAAAGCTGAATTTTTAGCATCATTACTCCAGTCTTCATTGTCACATGATCCTTCAGAAATAATTGGAATATGCTGATTTGCTGCTCAAAAACATTTATTGTTATTATTACTATGTTGAAAACAGCCAAGCAGAATTTTCTCTGGATTCTTTGATGAATAGAATATGAATCGTTCAAAAGTACAGAATTTGTCTGAAATATAAATCTTTTGTAACACTGTAAATGTCTTTATCATCCCTTTTTTTAATTTCAGATAAATGCTGATCTTTGGATATTTATATTCGTCAAAGAATAGTTTTAAGTATTGATAATAACAATAATAATATTAATAAAATGTTTATTGAGCAACAAATCAGCATATTAGAATGATTTAGATGATTTTGAAGGATAATGTGACACTGAAGACTGGAGTAATGATGCTGAAAATGTAGCTTTGATCGCAGAAATAATACATTTTAAAATATATTCAAATAGAAGGCAGTTAGTTTAAATGGTAAAAAAAAAAAAAAATCGCAATATTACTGCTTTTGCTATATTTTGGATCAAATAAATGCAGGCTTGGTGAGCAGAAGAAACTTCTTTAAAAAACATTAAAAAACTTACTGACCAAAAACTTTTGACCGGTGGTGTACTAAAATTATTAAAATCTGAAACTAGTAATATACATTTATTACTAGTTTCAGCTTTTAGAATTTCAGTACTTTTTTCTATTAGTTGACAAGGCAGCATTTCATTTAAGTTTAGGTTTTTCCATCACTGTAAAAACAAAACAACAACAACAACAACAAAAAAAACACTCAGAAATTGACAACAAAGAAATGGGGCAAGTAACACTAAACTGAACATGAAATGTGAAGCATTAAAACTGTATCTCTCTTAACTCTTTGTTTTATTTACAACTTTACAAAAAAGCCTTTTTTACTGAGTAATTTTATACTTAAACTTCAACGAACATGAACATTTTAATTGTTTAAGTACACTGCAAAAAAGCTTTTCTCACTTAGATTTTTTTGTCTTGTTTCCAGCCAAAATGTCTAAACATTCTTAAATCAAGAAGGATTTTCTAGACAAGTAAAAAGTACTATCTTGTTTTCAGACAAAAGAATTCAAAATTAAGTGAGTTTTTGCTTGAAACAAGCAAAATAATCTGCCAATGGGGTAAGCAAAATAATCTAGTTTTCTGCTTTGGAATAAGATTATTTTGCTTGTTCTAAGCAAAAACTCACTTAATTCTGACTTCCTTTTTCTGAAAACAAGACAATAATTTCTACTTGTCTAGAAAATCCTTCGTAATTTAAGAATTTTTTTTTTTTTTTTTTTTTTTTTGACCAGAAACAAGACGAAAAAAAAAAGTAAGAAAAGCATTTTTTTGCAGTGCAAACAATAACAATGCAGCTCTGTGTCCTCAAATCACAAATCAGTATTTTACTGATATAAAGCTGTTCATCAGGACTGGTAGTCTGCAGTATTCAGCTTTGCGTAGGACTTCTGAGGTAATTCTGTTTTTTGGTGGGAGGAAAACCAGATCAAATGTTCTCTGTCAGCGTTGCGTCTAAACTTGTGCTATATTAGGAGCATGTGACGCGTTTCCTCGCCCACTCTTTTCAAACAGGTTTGCGTCTTACTTAAAAAAGAAAGTTTAATGTGCTCACCCCATAATTGGTGGGCAAAAAGCTTGAAATAACATTTTTTCTCCTAAGTGAGCTCCACCTTGGTCCTCTGTGGTTTTAAGCTGAACCCGTTTCTTGCATCGTGATTCTATGAAACCTTGCGAAATGCGCTTCTAAGAAGTCATGAACTAATTTAAGGTTTGGTCTCCCAAAATTAAAGGGTAGAGCGCTGGATTCTGTTTAATGCAGCCTCAGGCCATCACTCCACCACTTGACTAGAAATAATGTCAGCTTTTTGGAAATGCTGCAAGTGTGCTGTTTGTACACAAAGAAACAGAATTTAGATGCTACAGTTCTGTTGTGTTTTCTTTGCACGTTTTTAAGATTACAAATTCCACCCATTAATGTTGTCACAAGGTCGTATGACATGAGGCGAAGAGTAACACCCTTTCCCCAACCTGCCCTTATAAAATCTGACTGCCTATGAAGTGGGAACATAATGAACCTAAACTAAAAGAGGAAGGATACAGTGAGGATTCAAACTGGTGCATTTCAGACTGCAAGAACGCTAAAGTTACCCAGCCTGCGTTTCCACACCACTGTAAGTATTCGATTATTGTGAAAGGCGCTACAAAGGTATTTGGGGAGGGAAATAAGCTGTAATGCTTGCACAAAATGTGTACAAAGTTTATGATTTCATTTTGTGGCATCACTCAAAAGAGAACGAGTGCCTCCAGGACAAATGGAGGTAGGTTTTTGTTTCTACGAGGCTAATTTTGAATTTGGCATCACCTGTAATATGGATTTATGCAATTTTTACATTGTCCTTCATGAAAGTGGTTCCTGTGTAGGAAATCTGCATGTCAGCGAAGTAAAATATCAATTGTCTTCATATTTGTTTTTTTAAATAATGCTACATAAGGAGGAGTTTATTGTTTACATTATGGATCAACACTACTAGTTATTTTTACGTAGCTGCGGTACATTTTATAGCATGTTCTTTTGCCCTTTTACCCAAATTCACACAGAAATATCTCAAATGTTCTGGGTTTGCTATTGAATTATATTATGAATTGAATTATGAATTAAATAAATGTTTATTAAATGTATTTATTTAAAATGATTTAAAATGTATTTTTAATACATGATTGGTTTGTTAAAATTCTTATTATATATTTAAAATGTAATTAAAGTATTGTTTATTTATTAAATCTATTTATTTAGATTTCATTTAAGAAGTTAAAGTATATATGGTTTTATAAATCATTTAATTATTAATTTAATTAACATAAGTATAATTTAAAACTACATTTATATAGTTGTGCAGTATTGCTTTGTTAGCAAAAAGTTTAGTAATTATTATACATCAATGCTACATTAATCATTATTATTATTATTATATATATTGTAATACTATGTATTTTAAATTATATAAAATGAAACAAAAATTAAATTTAAATTGAATATATTTAAAATGTAATTAAAATTATAATTTATTTAAAATATGTATGTTTTTATTTATTTAAACAGTTCAAAATAATTTTTATCTATTACATTCATATATTTTATTAATAAATAATAATAAAAAGAAATATATATATATATATATATAATGTGTATGTGTGTGTATGTATATATATATATATATATATATATATATATATATATATATATATTATTATTAGTTTCTGTGCTGTCCCAGTGTGAACAAAACATAACTTGAATATAAAGTTGGTGCTAGTGTAACATTGTTTTAGTTATTATTTATTTCAAATTAAATATTGAATTACTTATTTTTTTACCAAAATAATTTAATCATTAAAATTTGTTATTTATTTATTTGTAATTATTTTAACTTAGTCAGTTATTCATTTTAAATTCTTTAAAATGAAATATAAAATTATAATTCATTTATTATAATAATTTATTTATTTTAAATTATTTAAAATTAAATGCAAAAATATAATTTAGTAATTCAAATTATGTTATTTATTTACTTTTTATTTAAACATAATTTTCAATTATTTTTATTTATTACATTCATATATTATATTAATAATAAATCTAATAATAATGAAATATTTATTCAAATTGATTAAAATTATTATTTATTCATTCAATATATATTTATACATGTTTATAAACATGTATATTTACTATTTTTAATTATTTAAAAATATAATTTAAAAGAACATTGACATAGTTTCTGTGCTGTCCCAATGTGAACCAAACATAACTTGAATATAAAGCTGGTGCTTGTGTAACATTGTTTTAGTTATGATGCTCGGGGTATTGACTTGGAGAAGCAAACTTGTGTTTGTGACCTGTAGTAACCCCAATTCCTTCTCAAAGCAAACATCACCGTATGGCCGAAAACACTTGTGAGGAACATTCCAAATCGAAACTATTTCCACCAACATGCAGTGAGTCTATTTCTTGTTCCCCAAAGACGTAAAGATGTATTGCAAAAAAACACAAAGAACATGTTCGTCTTTCCTGAAATCCAAAGACGTGGCTTTCATTCAGCATCATTTTTGTGTCAAAGGTCACCTATAGCTATTGCACACGGACAATGCGTTTGCTGACAGACATTGTCTCAGTGAAGTAATTACCTCTTGACGCTTAAAAAAAAGCTCCCAAGCCCACAGGGTTTTATACAAAATAAATGAGGCATTTGTAAAATCTTTCCGCCTGCCTGAGACCGTCGTCTTTAAAGCGGGGGTAAATCAGCCGGACCCCGGGGTCAATGACCTTATGAAGCCCATTTGCGAGACGGTTTGTTTTGATCCTGTTTGTTCCTGTTGGTTATATCTGGGTGACTAAAGACAGCTGCCTCCAGCGTCACACACACATGCGACCTCCAAGAGAGCGACCTCATTCAAGCTGTTGGCCACTGCATCCCTATTCTACTGAGTAGTAATGTATTAAATGTTCTAGTATTTACTATTATTGAATTTGATATGAAATAGCAAATTGCATATAATTAATATATACCAATATTGCATTAATTATTATTCATTATTATACAGTACAACAATACATTATTTATTTATTTAAAATTAAAAGTCATGTTATTTATTTACTTAAAATTATTTAAAAGTAAATGTAAAATTAGATTAATTCATTAAAACTATTTGTTTAATTATTAAAATTAGTTATTTATTTGTAAGTATTTTTAATTATTCAGTTATTTATTTTAAATTATTATTACTATTATTATGTAAAATTATAATTCATTATAATAATTTATTTTTAATTATTTAAAGTTAAATGTAAAAATATAATTTATTCAGTAAAATGTTATTTTTTACTTATTTTTATTTATTTGAAATTAAATGTCATTATGTATTTACTTTATATTATTTTAAATTAAATGTAAAATTCTATTAATTAATTAAAAAGATTTGTTTAATTATTAAAATGAGTTATTTATTTGTAATTATTTTAAATTATTCAGTTGTTTATTTTAAAATTTATGTACAATTATAATTCATTTATTATAATAATATATTTTGTATATATTTTATATATTTTTTTTCTTTTTTTTATATATTTTTCTCTTTTTTAATTATTTAAAATTAAAAGTTGTTATTTATTTACTTTAAATTATTTAAAAGTAAATGTAACATTATATTAATGAATTAAAACGATTTATTTATTTATTAAAATTAGTATTTATTATTTGTAATTATTTTAATTTGTTCAGTATTTATGTTAATTTTTTTAATTAAATGTAAAATTATATAAATTTATTAAAACAATTTATTTAATAATCAAAATGCATTATTTATCTATTTGTAATTATTGTAAATTATCCAGTTATTTATTTTCAATTATTTACATTTAATGTAAAATTATAATTCATTTATTATAAGAATTTATTTAATGTGAAAATTAATTTATTCACATTTATTTTTAATTATTTAAAATTAAAATGTAAAAATATAATGAATTCATTAAAATTATATTATTAATTTATTTTTAATGATTTAAAATTAAAAGTCAAGTTATTTATTTAGTTTAAATTATTTAAATTAAATGTAAAATTATATTAATATATTACAATGATTTAATTATTAAACTGAGTTATTGTAATTATTTGAAATTATTTAGTTATTTATTTAAAATTATTTTAGTTTGATTAAATAAAAAATATAATTAATTTATTATAATAATTTATTTCTTTTATATTGTTTTAATTTAATTTAAAATTATAATTAATTTATTATAATTATTTATTTATTTCAAATCATTTAAAATGAAATGTAAAACTATTTATATATTTTTAATTATTTAAAAATTGAAATGTAAATGTACATACACATTAATCGCTGCAGTGCTGTATCCTAATGTATCTTACTTTACTACTTGATCATACTTAGGTTCAGTGATTTAAACAACCCCCAAAATGTAACTCATCATCCCAAACCATTTCAACAGTACATGACGAAAAACACCAGAAAAGCATCGCAACAACCCAGAACACTTTGCCAAAGAACTCTCAACTGCACAGCAATACCATAGAAACCACATAATAATGTTCTCATTGGGGATGCTGTAAAAATACAGTCTCTCTCTCTCTCTCTCTCTCTCTCTCTCTCTCCGGCTCTCTCTCAGTCGCTCTCTCTCTCTCTCTCACTCTCTGCTGTCCACTGAGACGAGGCACACAGTCTCTCCTCCTCTGCACTATAAACACACTCACGCAGACACAGACTCCTCACACACACTCTTCTACCGAGACGAGACACGACAGACTTGGACCTCTTTCACTGGATATTTTCTTACAAACGCTTGAAAGGCAAGACCATTCTCTTATTTGCTTGCGGTTTGCATATATTCAGCCGTCAGGACCTATTTTCCTGCTGTCGCACTGGAGAAGCTCTTTGGTGCAGGAGAGAAAAACTGCACCATCAATGGACAGACTGTAACTCTCATGAGGTCTTTAAAACTAATGCACGAGGAAGGGTTTATGGTGCACTAGTTTTGGATTTGAATTGTGTTACATAATTTTTATTTCATTTATTATACTTTTTAAAATATAAAACCATCTTTATATAAATGTATTATTTATACTTTTTAAATAAATGTATACTTTTGCTTATTTTTAAATTTAGTAACCTGATTTGTATTTCTGTTTATTCACTGATTATTTTTTTATTTTCTTATTTATGGAATGAAAATGACATAAAAAGTGCAGTGAAAATTTAGTCAAATATTATATTTATTTATATATTTCTTTAAATATAATAATTCAAAATTAAATATATTTTTACATTATACTTATATATAGATCTAATTTTAAAGTAAATTTACATAGTTGCTATGAAAATTGAGCATATAAATGAACCTTTTCATTTTTTTATATTATTATTATTATTATTATTGTTATTTATTTATTTTTGGATGATCCTAGAAACAACTTTAACTCACAAATAAATGTTACATTTCACAAATAATAATAAAAAGAAGAACTTACAAATAAAAAAAATAAAATAGTATTTTCTTGTTAAACATACTTTTTAATTTTTTATTTATTTTTAATTTTTTACAACTTACAAAAATAATTCTACAGTGTAGATAACCTGATTTATATTTCAGCCTAATCACTGATTATTTATTGATTTTCTTATTTATGGAATAAAATGACATGAAATGTAAATGTACATAATTGCTGTGCAGTGCAAATTTAGTCATATATTATATTTATTTATTTATTTTTATTTATATATAATCATTTAAAATTAAATTTTCTAAAAAAAAAAAAAAAAAAAAAAATCTATTATACTTATGTATGTATGTGTGTGTGTGTGTGTGTGTATATATGTGTATATATATATATATATAGGAAATTACATATTTATATAAAATGTAAAATATATACTTTAAAGTAAATTTACATAAGCTGCTATGAAACTTTGTATTGGGCATATAAATTAACATTTTAATTTTTTAATTATTATTATTATTATTTATTTATTATTGGATGATCCTGGAAACAACTGTAACTCAGAAACATAGTAAATTTCACAAATAATAATAAAAAAGAACTTTGAAAAAAAAATGGTGTATTCTTGTTAAACATACTTTTTTAATGTAATCTTTTTTACTTACAAAAATAATTCTACAGTGTGGATGACCCTAGTCTTCTCTCTAATGTCTCTTGCTTATATAGCCTATTGTTAACCTGTTGTTTTTCAGGTCTACTGAGGAATCATGGGACTTCTGAAAGTCTCTATCATCTTTCTTCTTTCATTAATCACGATGACTTTAGCAGAGCCGCCTGGATGCAAGATCCGCATCACCGACAGAGGACTGGAGATGTGTAAGAAATCTGTCAACAAGCCCAACATTCACACTTAAACTGCAACTATACTTTAGTAGTCTATAAAAGTCTCAAACTGGCCTCTGTCTGATATCTTTACAGTGAAGACCGAGACCAAGAGGTTCGTGGAAGAAGAGTTGAGTAACATCACAATGCCAGAAATGCGTGGACAGGAGGGCCGCTTCCAGTACACCATTAAAGAGTATGTTTATTGTTTTTCATCGTGTTTTCCACTGTTATATAGTCATCTTCTAAACAGCGCCATCGTGTGGTTAAACACACACAAAAACCACAAGGTTGAAAATACCATAAAATTAAGAATGTGAATGCCTTTTAAATTCTAATTCCATTTCTGATTTTGAACAGAGGAAGCAAAGAGGATGTAGAAATGCATTTCGAATTAGAATCAAAATAAGTACACTATCTGAAAGTCAAAGAAATTCAGATAACTGTCATTTGTAACTACAAAGTCAAAAGTTTACATACACATTGCAGAATCTGCAAAATGTTCATTATATTAACAAAGTAAGAGGGGTCATACAAAACTTGTTATTTTTTATTTAACACTGACCTGAATAAGATATTTCACAAAAAAGATGTTTACATGCTGCAAAAAAAAAATGCTTTTCTTACTTAGATTTTTTTTGTCTTGTTTCCAGCCAAAATATCTAAAATATCTACATTATTTTCTTGTTTTCACAAAAAAAAAGTGAGCTTTTGCTTAGAACAAGCAAAAAAAATCTTATTTCAAACAGAAAACAAGATTATTTTGCTCACCCCATTGGCAGATTATTTTGCTTGTTCTAAGCAAAAACTCAATTAATTTTGGCTTGTTTTTTTCTGAAAACAAGACAATAATTTTTGCTTGTCTAGAAAATCCTTCTCGATTTAACTGTATGACTGAGATCCATCTTTTCACATTGAAGACAGCTGAGGAACTCATATGCAACTACTACAGAAGGTTCAAACACTCACTGATGCTGCAGAAGAAAAAACGATGCATTAAGAGCCAGGGGTTGAAAACTTTTAGACCAGAATGAAGATGTGTACATTTTTCTTATTTTGCCTAAATGTCTTTTTTTTCACTTAGTACTGCCCTTCAGAAGCTACAGAAGATGCATGTTTCCCAGAAGACAAACTAAGTTACATTTACCCTGGTCTTCAAATTCAAAAAGTGTTCACCCATGGCTCTTAATGCATCGTTTTCCTTCTAGACAGAGCATCAGGCAACAACACAGTATTAAGAATTTGAACAGCGTCATTTTTATAAATTCAGCTAATATTTTCTCTTGTGGACTATATGTGAACATCTTTTACTTGAAATATCTTATTCAGGTCAGTGCTAAATAAAAAAACAACATGCATTTCGTATGATATCTCTTATTTTGGTCAAATAGTTCACATTTTGCAGATTCTGCAAGGTGTATGTAAACTTTTGACAGAAAGAAGATAGAAAGCAAGTTTCCATAATGTTTGTAATGTTTGTTTAGTGTGAAAATCACGGAGCTGAACCTGATGTCTGACCTGCGTTTCCAGCCTGATGTGGGGCTGCTGTTCGAGGTGCAGAACTCCTCCATCACCCTCAACTTCCAGAGACGCATCCTTTACTGGCTCTTGTGAGTCTGAGCACATCTGCAGAAATGAAACAATGGTTATTTATCATTTTGGTTTCAAGTCGTTGTTCTTTTGAACGGTATTCATCAAAGAGTCCTTTAAAATCACAGCTTCCACAAAAAATACGAAGCAGCAAAACTGTTTTCAACACTTGATAATAATCAGAAATGTTTCTTGAGCAGCAAATCAGCATATTAGAATGATTTCTGAAGGATCATGTGACGCTAAAGACTGGAGTAATGATGAAGAAAATTCAGCTTCGATCACAGGAATAAATGACATTTTAAACTGCAATAATATTTCACAATATTTACTGTATTGTTAATCAAATGAATGCAGTTTTGATGAGGTGCCCCTCTTTTCTCTCCATTAGTTATGATGAGGGAGCCATCAACGCCTCAGCTGAAGGTGTCAACATCTTCACAGTCCTCCATCTCCGCAAAGACGGGGAGGGACGTCTCAAGATCTCCAATGTCACCTGTAATGCATCCATCGCCAAGATGAGGGCCAGATTCGGCGGGACCCTCGGGTACATGACTCAATATTGAATTTTGATTATGTTTATTGCAAGTGACACGTCATTCGCTTAACTACAACCATGTCTCATTCGTATGCGTCTCAAAATATTCTCACAGGAGGGTTTATGACTTTATCGGAACCTTCCTGACCACAGGAATGCGCTTCGTCTTAAATAAACAGGTTTGTGTTTTCTCCAGTCAGGATTAACAGATGCTTTTAGCAGTGCTTACATATGATTTCACATCATATATAAAGACATTTTAACACATTTGAATGAAATTAACTTTTGCATTTATGTCTCTGTCAGATTTGTCCTGCCTTGAATCATGCTGCATTAGTTTTGATTAATCAGCTGCTGGAAACAATCCCAGGTCAGAGAACAATGTTGATCACTGTAAAACTGTTGTGATATATTGATCTGGCAGACACGTGTGTTTACATGAACATGTTTTTCAGTGCGAACTGAGGTGGACACTTATGTGGGCATCGATTACTCACTGCTAAATGACCCCGTGGTGACGGAAACTAGCCTTGATATGGATTTTAGGGTGAGTGACAGATGACTAGTTACTGAACTTGATATGCATTGGAGTTAGCAAAGATTAGATTTTTCTTAGATTTTTTGTCTTGTTTCCAGCCAAAATATCTAAAATTCTTAAATCAAGAAGGATTTTCCAGATAAGCAAAAATAATTGTCTTGTTTCCAGAAAAAATAAGTTAAAACGACATGAACAAGCAAAAAAATCTGCCAATGGGGTAAGCAAAATAATCTAGTTTTCTGCTTGAAATAAGATTATTTTGCTCACCCCACGGGCAGCTTATTTAGCTTGTTTTAAGCAAAAACGTACATAAATGATATCTTTTTTCTGAAAACAAGACAATGATTTTTGCTTGTCTAGAAAATCCTTCTTGATTTAAGAAGTTTTAGATATTTTGTCTGGAAATAAGACAAAAAATCGAAGTAAGAAAAACATTTTTGCAGTGTATATATTTAAAAACATTTCAAATGCTGCAAAAAGTCTATATATCATACTGTGTCTGCAAAAAACAACATAGGATTACAACAATGACGTTCAAAATACATTAATACTTGGTTTTGTTAAAAACTATTTTAAAACAGCACTCCCCATTCAGCAAAAACATATTTTCAAATATATATTTTTTAAAAGATATTTCAAAATCTACAAAAATGCTGAAATATATGAATAATATAGATGTTAAAATATATTTATATAAATATTTTTTAAAAGTTTTAAATATATATTTTAATATAAATCTTGTCATTGATTTAAAAATGCATTTTTTGTTCACCCAATATTGTATTTTAAGACTTAAATAATCTTAAATTTCTTGCCCCTTGAAGTACATTTTCTCATTTATGGTAGTCAACATTTAAAGTGGATCAAAAAAGGTTAATCAAAGTTGTCCTAAGACAAGAACGGGTATTGTTTTGTTTTTAAGACAACCTTAATGAAAAGTTTTGATCCAAGTGAAGCCTTGGTGAGAAATAGAGACTTTCAAAAACATTACTAAAATCTTACACCGACCTCAAACTTTAAAATAGTGTATAATTTGTATATTTCAAAATATAATATTTAAATAGGCTATATTATATATATATATACATATATCTGCAAAAAATAACAGGATTACAGCAATGAGATTCAAAATACATTAATACTTGGTTTTGTTATGAACGATATAAAAAAAAGCACTCCTTATTCAGCAAAAAATATATTTTCATATATATGTATTTAAATATATTTCAAATCCTACAAAAATAATATACATCATACTATATCTGCAAAAAATTACATAGGATTATATTAACATTCAAAATACATTAATACTTGGTTTTGTTAAAAACAAATACAAAAAGCACTCCCCATTCAGCAAAAAATACATTTCATATATATATTTTTTAATATATTAAAAAAAAGCCAAAAAATATGATGTTAAAATATATTGATATAAATATATTTATTGTCATTGATTTAAAAATGCATTTTTTTTCACCCAATATTGTATTTTTAAGACTTATCTTAAATTTCTTGCCCCTTGAAGTACATTTTCTATAGTAGTCAACATTTGAAGTGGATCAAAAAACATGTATCAAAGTTGTCCTAAAACAAGAACAACTTGCAAGGTTTTGATCCACTTCAAATGTTGACTATGGAATATTTCAAAATGTTAAGGTTTAAATGAAATACACTTTTTAATCTGAAAAATATGTTGCGGTTTACACCATATATTTAGCGCATATTCTACTTTTTTTTGTACTTATGTATTTCTCTCCCTCTCTCGTCTTCCCAGGGCATGTTTTATGATCTTAAGAATGAGAATGAGACCCTTGTGAACTACGCTGTGAATCCAGTAGTGAGAGAGTATGATCGTATGATTTATCTGGCTCTCTCAGAGTACTTCTTTGACAGCGGCCTCTTTTCTTACTTCAAAGGCGGACTGTTTCAAATGCAGATCGCAAATGAACGAGTAAGATTATATTTAAGACATTTCCAGGGCGTGATACAAAAATAAGACAAAAGTAACTATCGCACAACTAATTTCAGATGCCGAAGGACTTAGAGATGCTCCTCAGGACCACCTACTTGGGGACAATCATGATGCTGGTGAGCAAAACTAGAATTGCATATACACAACAACTAAATAGCAGCGTCTGACAACTGTTTGTCTGTCCTGTCAGAACCCGGCTCTAATGGAGCATCCTCTATCACTGGAGTTAGAGGTCACCTCTCCTCCTCGCTCCACTATCAAGACCTCTGGTGCCAGTGTGGCCGTCAACTGTAACGTCAAAGTGTTGGTTCTGCCACCAGGAAAACCAGCAGTCCAGCTCAGTAGCATGACCATGGTGAGAACTATAATGTACACAGTCAAATAATTCATTTCATTATGAAGGGATGCCATAAATGCACCAAATCTCACCTTGTTTTTAGGAAGGCAAATTCAATGCAAAAGTGTCAATGAAGGGCAAGCGCTTGGCCATCCATTTAGATCTGAGAAGGTGAATATGATGCACAAACACTAAACTGTATTTGACATTAACTAATAAAAAAAACAAAAAAAAACAACTGAAAATCTGTTTTCAGGTTCAAAATTTTCTCCAATCAGTCTGCTCTGGAGTCTTTAGCTGTAAGTTCACTTTCCACATACAGATATACTGAAAATATGAAACTATAATCAAGTGCAGAAAGCAAAATGAATGATTTATTCATAGCAAAATTAACATTTTCCCTTTAGCTTATTCCACTTCAAGGTCCATTGAAGACAATGCTGCAGATATCAGTTGTGCCTCTCATTAACAGTAAGTTTGGGGTCAAATTGATTTTTGTAATATACAGTTGAGGTCAAAAGTTTACGTCCCCCTTTCAGAATCTGTAAAATTAATTATTTTACCAAAATAAGAGGGATCACACAAAATGCATGTTATTGTTTATTTAGCACTGATGTCCACACACTGCAAAAAACTTCTTACTTACTTAATTCTTAAATCAAGAAGGATTTTCTAGACAAGTAAAAATTATTGTCTTGTTTTCAGAAACAAAAGCAAAATGAAACATTATTTCCTTGTTCTAAGCAAAAAATCACTTAATTTTGACTTATTTTTTCTGAAAACATGACAATAAGTTTTACTCTGTAATAATTAATTCATTAATAATTTTGTCTATAAACAAGACAAAAAAAAGCAGTGCAAGATAAAATAGTGGAATTTATGAAAGTGGCCTCGTTCAAAAGTTTCATCCCCTTGATTTTTAATACTGTGTTGTTACCTGAATGATCCACAGCTCTCTTTTTTCCATCTTTTCACACTGAGGACAACCGAGGGTCTTATATGCAACTATTAATGCTTAGGGTTTAAATGCTATTAATGCTTAGGGTTTAAATGCTTACTAATGTTTAAGAAGGAAATGCATTTAAAGCCGAAAACTTTTGAATTTGAAGATCAGGGTAAATGTAACTTATTTTGTCTTCTGGGAAACATGTAACCATCTTCTGTAGCCTCTGAAGGACAGTACTGAATGAAAAAAATATGATATTTATGCAAAAAAAACAAAAAAAACCCCAACATATCTCCATTCTGTTCAAAAGTTTTTACCCTCCATCTCCTAATGCATGTTTTTTTTTCTTCTGGAGCATCAGTGAGCGTTTGAACCTTCTGTAATAGTTGCATATGAGTCCCTCAGTTGTCCTCAGTGTGAAAAGATCGATCTCAAAATCATACAGTCATTGTTGGAAAGGGTTCAAATACACATAAATGCTGGAAAACCAAAGAATTTGTTGGACCTGAAGGATTTTTCTGAAGAACAGCGGTCAGTTTAACTGTTCAAGACAAACAAGTGACTCATAAACATATATCACTAAAAAAATAAATAAAATAAAAGAAGAAATCACAGCTGTGGATCATTCAGGTAACAACACAGTGTTAAGAATGTAATGTAAACTTTTGAACACGGTCATTTTTATAAATTCTCTTGTGGACTATATGTAAACATCTTTTATGTAAAATTTCTTACTCAAATCAGTACTAAATAAACAATAACATGAATTTTGTATGATCTCATATTTCGTTGAATTTTGCAAATTCTGAAACTGTATTTTTAAAAGAAGTCTCTTCTGCTCACTAAGGGTTCATTTATTTGATCAAAAATACAGTAAAAATAGTAATATTGTGAAATAGTATTATTGTTTAATATAATGGTTTTCTATGTAAAAATATGTTAAAATCTAATTTATTTCAGTGATGCAAAGCTGCATTTTTAGAATCATTACTCCAGTCTTCAGTGACCCACAATCCTTTAGAAATCATTCTAATATGCAGGTTTTTTTTAAATCAGTGCTGAAAACAGTTGTGCTTAATTTTTAAAAAATATATTCACTTTCTCATTTTTACATCAGAAAATGTGGTGCATCTAAATGTTTGGTCTTGTGTTTGATGTAAGATTACACTAAGCGAGGTGTGCAGATCCCTCTGCCGGACGGGATAGACTTCATCGAAGAGGTGGTGGAGTATCACAATGTAAGTGACTGGTGAAACTTTAAACATCTTAAGTTTAAGATACAGACATGATATGTTAAGCTGAGATTCTCTCTGTTTGATGTTACAGGGTTACATCATCGTAGGAGCAAACCTACACTTCAGAACAGGCCTGAGAGAAATAATCGAGAGGAAGCTGTCGGTTGAAACAGACAACTCAATTTAAGATGAGAAAAAGCCCACACTAACATTACCGTATATATAAAGTCATGCACAGATACTAAAAAAAAAAGGAGCAATAAATGGAGGCTTTAAAAGAGAAAAACTAACCTTCCTGCAGAAGCATGATGTTTGTCAACTGTACAGAGCATTTGATCCTCAAAACCTGCTATTGTTACAGTCAATATGAACTCCAAATTCACCCCATTTACTCTCTGAATATGCATTCCTGCTGTAATTGTGTGCATGTCACACTTTACTCCAACATGCAATGCCATTTCTTTTAAATATCCCCCAATAGTAAATGCAATATAATATAATACAGGCAGTGTCTATTTATACTGAGTGCAAATTATCAACCTTGCTGTCAAAGGCTGCTTAGGAATTTCACCTTTATCACAAATAGCAGGTTAACTCAGTTTACACTTTGTGCACACAGTATGTATAACTATTTGCTCTCAGTGTAAATAGCTGTTGCATAAAGATTACACAAATATAAGCAAAGTATATATTTACAAAAAAGCAGTGTTACCGTTTGGATGTGTAAAGATGCTCTTGAGGATGGTATTTCAAGAAGAGAGTAGATACCCCACAATCCATTACAGATTTACATTCAGGCCTGACTAGTTAAATCAGTGCATTGATATGAAGTACCAAACTACTTTTTCACATTTCAGAAGCAAAATGGGTTGCAAATGCAGATTCATGTTGACTGTTCAAGTGTCTGAACTCTGTAAACATGTACAACTGATATATTATGTGCTTAGATGTATAAAACAAAATGTATTTGTACTTTTAGTTGAATTTTATGATTTTTTGTACAAGTTTTAGCATATATTGATTGTTTAATATGAGATTGTTTGCCATACTCATTTGTGAATGAAATCACTGTACTTTCTAAAAATGACGTTAAAAAAATAAAACAAATAAAAAATTAGGAAATGTTACCATTTGATTTTAAAACTTTAGTTCATCACTGAAATGATTGAATGGGTTTAAAATGCACCATTTTCTAAAAGAAAAGATCACAAAGAAATAAAATCATAGAAAATGGCTTTAATTAAAAACGGGGGGATAAAAAAGGCACAAAATTATTCCCTTATGAGCAGAAAAAGTACCAGAGATCATGTACATCACTTTCAACCACAATCAAACAAGCAACTCAATGACACCTCCAAAAAACAAAAAACATATCTGAAGAGACAAAAATAACCTCATTAATAAAAGCTTGTTTCATGTTTAATAAAGACATGAGCTAAAATTGTGCAATAAACAGTCAGTATCCACTTGCAGCTGATCAGTTTGAATTTCAATTCGTAAACACTCTGCATCTCTCGCTTTTAAAATCAACCATAATCAAACATCCAGAGGAATCTCTCAAACACATACAATGAAACCTCACTATGTACAGTCAGCACAACTTCATTTAGTTCACATGCTGGCAACTAAACTACATAAATGTGATCAGTTTTAAGTGGCAAAGTGACAAAATCCATAAATCGAAAGCATTTTACAAGCGTGACAGTGCAAATTCAGATTTAAAAAGAGTTAAAAATCCCAGAGTGTGTTCTAGTAAGGTTGATTGGTGATGAAGCGACTGAACATCGTGAAGGCCGCTATAGGTTTGTCAGTGGGAACCATGTGACCCGAACCCTGTGGAGAAGATAAATGAATTTAAAAAAAAATTAATAAATAAAACAAACCAAAAATAATAGAATACAAAGAAGAAATAAAAAGCTCACTTTGAGGAAAAAAAAAGAAAAAAAAGCTCTCATTAGATGGAGATCACAGATGCATACACAAAAATAAAACTAGCTGACAATAGAAGTGAACATAGTTCTTTTCTAAACCCTAGCAAGACGCCTATGATGCCAAAAATGGCTCAGGAGATGTTTGGAATAGTCATGGCATCATTTTCTAATTAATTTAGCTTTTCATCACGATCATAAAGAAAGCGTATTATTGGTTTTATTGCGGTCTTACCTTAACTGTGAGGAAAGCAATGTGGCTGAATTCCTTGACAAAGCCGCCGACCTGCTGAGTTTCACCGTTGAAATAAAGCCAATGTCTGCGCTGCACCTGCACCTGTTGGAGAAGATGAAGAGTGTTTCTTTTGCTACACCAAAATAAAAAGAAATTAAGAGGATTTTCCACATTTATAGTGGAATAAAAACAATATTACAATAATATGGTTATCACACTCTTTAATGAGCAGTTTAAGCGGCATGTGAATCAATATACTGTTTGTTTATTTAATTCTTTCTGATGCTCCTTCACATTTATATCATGCTATAAACTTGACTAAGAAAACAACATTTTATAATAAAACTGACAGAATTTGAAAACAGAGTTGTTATATTAAAAGCAAAAGCACAAAATTGTTGCTGGTGCATTACAAATAATGACTGGAAGACGTCAAATATTTCCAATCATTTACTGTATTTATACAGTGAATAAAACGACTTGTGAATAGTCAGCTGACAGTCGTTTTTAATTTTTTAATTAAATACTAGGGCTGTGTTATCGTAATTATCAAAATATTGCAAATGTACATATCGTAATATGAATAGCCACAGCCTGCAATATTTATGGCCACGAACAAAAGACAAAGGGGGGGGATTCTATTATATTAGAATCAGAATTAGTGTGCGCAAACACAAGGAATTTGTTGTGTACATACATATCAATCGTTTCCCTCTGTGTACACGCACGCACGCACGCACGCACGCACGCACCTTTGTTTCAATCTTACTGACTGGGGATCAGGTTGCACAGATTGTTTAATTTGGGGAAAAAAAAAACAAGAAAAAAACAACTCACTTCTTGCTGGAGTGACTCCACAAACCACTCATCTCCTAGGAAGTTGCAGGCCATGTCTACATCTCCATTATATACCAGCACACGGTATTTCTGTTAAAAAACAAAACAAAAAGAAAAAAAACAAGGTAAATATTTGTAAATATCTGGGAAATATTTGATTCACAGCTCTTTAAATTCTCATCACTCACTAGTGCTCCAAGAAGCTTCAGGTACTGTTTCTTCACATCCATGAACAGGCGGTTGTAGTTTAGATTGACTTCAGCACTGCAACAAACAACCGGATAATTTCAAATGAAACTCCAAAACTCATTTGCATTATTAAAGTTCACTCAACGCACCTGCAGATGACCCAGTCCAAAGCATTGGGTGAGATGTGGAGAGCAGACTTCACCAATGGGTTGTTGAGGTATAGGGTGGATGGAGTAGAGTTGGTACATGGAGGATCAAGCCTTGCATTTTTAAACAGAGAGACCACACCTCGCAATTTCTGATTCAATGAGAAAATTCGTGTGGATTAACCCTCAAAGCACCACATAAAGGGGTTAAAGACCTATTTACCACTATGAGCAAGCACAAAGCTTTTTCTACATGGCACTTAAAGGGACAGTTCATATTCCAAAGCTATAAATTGTTCCTAAATCCCATTCGAAATGATCAACGAATCTTTGTTTTAAGTTTGGTTACAAGACAAGACATGTAAGAATTTGAATATGCAAATATAATAAAAGATACTGTAAATGGGAATTATTAAAAAAAAAATCAAATAGTTATTATGGAAATAAGCATAAAAAAAGCGCTACAAAACAATCTTTTCACTTGCACAGTTCAAAACTCTATATGTATTTGAAAATAAGACCGTTTTCCCAAAAGTAACACATAAATTGGTTTCTCTACCTCGTTCTGCGCTTTGGACAATGGATGGTTGAGGAAGTGGTGACCCATGTCTCGGATCACAAACTGGCCGTTTTCAATGCTGGTTTCAGAACACAAAAATGCAAAATGACACTGGAACGTCTTCATGTGAAATGATATTGAACAGTTACTCCACATAACTGACGCATGCTCACCTGACTCTCTGCTCAACGCCTCCAGCACACGGTGCATACAGGTTGTAAATGTTGAGTCCGGAGTGGTAGACAATAGTTTGAACTGTAGTGACCTAAAGAGTGATATAAAGAGAAGAAAAGATAAGTAAATATATGACATGACCATCTTAAGGCATTAAAAAAAAAAAAAAAAAAATTACTTAGTTTATCTTACAGAAGTTGAGCAGTTCACATCATAGTCATCATGGAAGTTACACACGCCATCTTTGCAACAAAATTTCTGCAGGTCATTCCACAAACTACATAAAAAAAGCAAGTAAAAAATAAATAAATATACATATACATACACACATACATACACACACACACACACACACACACACACACACACACACACACACACACATATATACATATACATATATATATATATATATATATATATATATATATATATATATATATATATATATATATATCTCAATCATACATGCATAAAACGCACAAAAAAATATTTCCCCCCCCCCCCAGAACTTACCTCTATGTGACCCTGGATGACAAAAACAAATTTTTTTTTTTTTATAATTGAGATTTATACATCATCTAAATGATAAATAAGCTTTCCATTGATATATGATTTGTTACGACAATATCTGGCCGACCCACAGCTGTTCTTAGCCATGCATTACTATTCAAAAATTAAGTTGATACATTTACGGTAGGAAAATTACAAAATATCATCATGGAACATGATTTATATTTAATATCCTAATAATTTTTGGCATAAAAGAAATGAATCATTTTGACCCTTACAATGTATTTTTGGCTATCTCTACAAATATATCTGTTTTACGCAAGACTGGTTTTGTGGTCCAGGGTCACATATTTGCAGTTAATACTGTTTGCCTTTACAGAATGCTCCACAATATCCCTGATAGTGACAGTTGCCTTCACAGCATGCAAAATTGCATGTATAAAAATGCATGTTAAATAGAGCAACATGGAGGGAATAATAAAAAAAAGCTCTCATGAGGTGAATAAATACAATACCTGGTCCCAAGAAGTCCATGATAGTATGCGAAGTAGACAAGCGAGTTGTCATTTAACTCATAACTGGACAGGCCATTTCCAACTGCAATACCCTGCAAGACACAAATACACACACACACACACACACACACACACACACACACACACACACACACACACGTCACACAAAATCACATGCATCCAGACAGCAATGTCTGTGTTGTTCATAGGCAATAAGGTCAACATAAAGTCTTTTCTACCTGTAAATTGATGCTGCTGTCCTCCATGACGATCTCAGCCAGTGTTGGAATGTAAATGCCTCCGTAACTCTCGCCAGTCAGGAAAAACTCATTCTTGCTGAACTCAGGAAACAACCTGAAAAATTCTTTCAGGGCCAAGTAGTTGTTTGTGGCCACCTGGAAAGTCAGTGATAACATGGTTAAGATTTTGTTTTTTGATCATATACAGTGCGATTAAATACTATTGGTGCTACGCAATGCACACTTCCATCTGTGCAAGATAAGCACTTGTGCATTACAGGTACGATATTGTTATGGTATCATAATTTTACTTTAGGAAACAATAAGATAATGTTTCTTAAAGTAGAAAATATTTGTATACATTTACACACACACACACGTCAGAATATTATATTATATTATATATATATATATATATATATATATATATATATATATATATATATATATATATATATTATATATATATAAATAATTTAATTAATTAATTAATTTTTTTTACGTGTATAAAATAGAATATGTTCATTTCCAAAACATAAAATGATTATTTAAATCATACCTCTGTGTCATTGGTTGCATACTTCTTGTCATCAGAGTAGGAGAAGCCGACACCTGCTGGTGACTCCAGATATAAGACATTTGCAATCTGAAAAAGGGGTTTATGTTTAGTACAATAAAATTGCAATTGCCAAGAATTAAGGTGCATAAAAGCATGTGACTGGCTGAAGGGAGTGTCATAGTCCAGTCACCGAAACTGCTGCATAAGATGAAAACTGGCCATATGACTTCCTCATTTCACACCATACCTATTTGGCAATTCTGAAATAATATTTAACCAAAAAAAAAAAAAAACAATAATAATAAAAAAGACAAAATCCACACCTTGTTCCAAGCATAAGGATTATATTCTAGAGTTGCACCGTCATCTTGAATCTGTGAGAGACCAGAGAGAAGGGTAATGTACATTAACTAAAACATTTATGTTTTGTGAACGGTTATATAAATAAATCTTCTGATTTCTCACCAGGAAAGGTCCATGTTCTGTGAGCAAACCATCTAGAGAGCTGCATCCTGGTCCTCCGTTAAGCCACAGAACAACCGGACTGTTGGCCGGATCTTTTTGTGACTGAACAAACCTGATCAAGAGGAAAAGAACACAATAAATGTTGGACATTTACATATGGGAAGTAATTTAAATGAAAGTAAAAGCCAGTCCAGCTTACCAGTAGTGAAGGTGCTTATTATCTGCCACATTGAAGTATCCAGAATAATGCTTAAAGCTGGGCTGTTTTGAAAGTCCAGGCAGATATTTGATTTCATCTGCATCTGGAGCTCCAGAAACCTCCAACACCCCCAGGAGCAAACACACAAGAACAAGATGCATCTGAAACACAGGAAAACATCACAGTTTCTGACTTAACCTTGTAAAAGAAAAGAAAACTCTTCAATTATAATAATCTGAAGCAAAGAGGTCAGCAAAAACCAAAGCGAAGCTATACAACCTTTTATCTAACTCAGAGCACTAACCAGGAAATAAAGGATTTATCCTACAATGACGGTAGAAATCTGAGGCACGGACTGATATTATTCAGCAAAAGAAAGATCAAAATTACTTACAGTGTTATTCTATTAGTCTTACCTTTCCAGGTGTTGGAGCAAAATGTTAGCCGGCTAGAAAACTGCTTAAGTAGACCCCAAAAATTCATGTGACTTCAACTTTCCCGTGATGAAGTCACATGATGGTTTTCGAGTGCTGTGTCAAAATAAAAGTGCACGACGTCAAAGTAGAACAAAGAAAACAACCTATAAATAAAGAATTATTTCTATTTTCATATTCATATTAAATTCAGAACTGGAAATACATTTTTGTGCTTATTTTGTGGTTGATGAATTCATATTTTAATTTTCGTTAACTAACTTGTGTAGTTCACGATATCATGTACTTCTAAATGTATCATTTTTTATTTTGTATTTCCAAGTCTGTCCTAACGCAAATTACGGTATTTTTAAAAAAGTTAATTATTTGTACCGCAGCTGTGTTTTTAAGAAGGAACTTTGGAACTGGTGCTTTTATTTTGAAAACAGCGCCAACAACACCGTCTCTAAGCAACTCGCATTTCCGCACAGGATCACCGCACGGTTGCGGCAGTTTTGCAGCGGGACTTTCAGTTTCATTGCAATTGTTCGCACAAACAGGACGCCGCGAGAAAATCGCCGGATAGTTTCCAGGTTCCCATGGTAACGGTAAGGGCTTGCTTCCAAGATCTTACAAAACTTTGATAAGGAATCGAAAATTCTGGAGCTCCAGCTGCATTCATTGTTATATGTAAGCTAACGTTAGCTTGTTAGCTGCCCTGTTAGTCGAAGCATTGATTGTTCTTTTTGATTGCTGAAAGCCGTAGTTGTCGTTTTGGTAGTGAGAACACAATATCTGAATCGTTCAATTCAAACACGAACGCACTCGAATAAAAAAAAAAACCTTGCACGAACGAATTCAAAGCGGCGGAGCATCTACTGTGCGGATTTCTGGAGCAACATGGCGTCTGATCGAATTCCACGCTTGAAGTGTGCGCGGTTGTTTCTACAGCCTTTAAACGGACTGAATATGCACGATATGCATCTTTTTAAACGGGAATACGCGGTCTCTGTTATTTGCGTTAACATTTGCGAGTTCTTTTACACGATTTGATTTCGCGTGACGTCACGACACTGTCACAAAATGGCTGAAGAGTTGTTGTGGCGCTGAAGAGGATACATGCTGTTTGCTTTCACTTGTTGACCGTTTTCATCGTCTCTACCTTTTGAATAGTGAACTGTACTGGAAATATGACAATGGAGGTTGATAGACAGAGTATTAAGATCATAAATCAGACGAAATTCTGCAGTTAATAGTTGTGTATTTTTGAACAATGGGACAATCTATACTTCTTGAATGTGTAACGTTAATACTTAGTACTGTAGAGTGTCAAAATACTGAATCATAAATGTAATTTTATTTATTACTTTTTTATTTGTGCCTGACACCCGTCAAAACATCAAAACATATTCTAATACTGATACATGAAACATTAATACAATTCTGATTGATCATTTTATTTAAATGAACTATATTTTAAGTTTTAAAACAACACACCCTTTTGCTACACACTCTTACTGTCTCTAATTTTAAGAGTCTAGTACATTGTATATATACTATACAATAAGACTATTACAATGTCTTGTAATCTGATAATACAGTTGTACTACAAGTTAACATTTACATACAAAAACTGCTCAGTGTTAATTATTTTATCAAAATAAGAGGGATCATAGAAAATGCATGTTGTTTTTTTATTTAGTACTGGCCTGAATAAGATATTTAACATATACATTTTCATATAATGCACAAGATAAAATGTGAATTTATAAAAATTACTCAGTTTAAATGTTTACATACACTTGATTCTTAATACTGTGTTGTTGATAGTTGTTCATAAGTCCCCTTTTCCTCCTGAACAGGTAAACTGCTCACTGTTCTAGAGAAAAAGCCTTCAGGTCCCACCAATTGAGTGTGTTTTTTTGTGTGTGTGTGTGTGTGTGTGTATTGGAACCCTTTTCAACAATGACTGTCTGATTTTTGAGATCCATTTTTTCACACTGAGGACAACTGAGGGACTCGTATGCAGCTATTACAGGAGGTTTCTAACACTCTTTGATGCTCCAGAAGGAAAAACGATGCATTAAGAGCGAGGGGTGTAAACTTTTGAACAGAATGAAGATGTTTACATTTTTCTTATTTTGCCTAAATATCATTTTTTTTCCCCTTTAGTTCTGCACTTCAGAAGCTACGGAAGATACTTACATGTTACATGCATGATACTTCAGAAGACAAAATCAATTAAATTAACCCTGATCTTTAAATTCAAAATTAATGCATCATTTTTCTTTCTGGAGCATCAGTGAGCATTTGAACCTTCTGTAATGGTTGCATATGAGTCCCTCAGTTGTCCTCAATGTGAAAAGATGGATTTCAAAATCATAGTCATTGTTCGAAAGGGTTCAAATACACAACCAAATAATTTGTGGGACCTGAAAGATTTTTCTGAAGAACAGTGGGTAGTTTAACTGTTCAGGACAAATAAGGGACTTTTGAAAAATATATATGTTATTGTGAAAAAAATAAACATTAAATATATATTTTCAGATGTATATTATGTGAAATATCTTACTCATGTCAGTGCTAAATAAATATGCATTTTGTATGATCCCTCCTATTTTATATATATTTCAACTGTATATTATCTGAATTACATGTTTTTTCACTCCATTGTTGGCTTTTTCAGACAGTTTGATATTCTTGGGGTAGAGCCATCTAGGAAAAAAAGTGCAAAATCATTTAGGTGGAACAACCAACAGTCATCTGGTAAGGTTTTGAGCCGTTTTGGAAACTCGGGGTGCGATATCATGTTTTGCAACTTGTCACCAAAATGCCGAAGTGGACCACAAAGACTACAGCATCTGTGAGCTCTTACTGTCGAAAATGTGCACAGTTGTCAAGAAACTGCGTGACGATTCCTCGGATGTGTGAAATGCGCAATATAAGACGTGTTCAATTCAGTGCTTTTATTCTTAAGAAAAGATTTGATGATACCCTACGAGCCACGATGGCCAATGTTTTTGTTGACTGACTATGCGTCATCATTTTTCATCATCATACCAACGTTAGCGAATTTTTAAACTTTGGACAACCTGCAAGACATCTTTGGGGAGCATTTTATGTTTATCCCCTGAAATTTTAACAACGCTTTCATGCCTATTCAAGATTTGATGTTATCTTCAACGACAAGCTCTCGTATTTTCCGTTGCGTGCTTCGTGGAAACCCATTTGTGGTCAGTTCTTCCAACAGGTTTGCTTTCACGTACAGCCTTTCATAAAGTACTTGAGAAATGTTTCATTTTTCAAAAGCGAAATCTGAGGAGTGTCTTTGCAGAAGAATTTTTCAGACTTGAAGTGCAGCTGCAAAATCCGAGGACTCCTGCGATCAAGGCCTCACTAAGTCAAAAATTTACTTTTATTTTCAACATTATAATAGGTATAAATGACTATAAAGTGTTCACTGGATCAGGCAGCAAAACACAGCATGTGAATTAAACTGTACTTAGTTCTACTTGTTGTGAAGTTTCTCAAATTTGTCTTTAAAGTCAACATGAAACGACATTGGCGCAGTATTAAAACAGGGTATCCAATTAGAAAATGGCTAATGATCAAATCAATCAGTCTGCGTTCAGATATCAGGGTGTGTTTAAGAAAATAAGTGTGGATGTTTTTGATTTCATGTTGACTTTTAAAGACTTCTGCTGTGTTTTCTTACATTGCCCAGTCATTTTACCTTTGGAATCTCTCTTTTCTTACATGTCGATGCATCGTCAATTTCAAGACCTTGGGGGAAATATAGCTAATCGAATAGTCTTGTAACTAAAAATCAACTGCAAGCGTTCCTTGAAAACGGGCCGTTGAACCTAAAGCTCATAGAGGCATGTCGCACAGAAGAAGCCGGAGTAATTCTCCACCCTCGTACACCACCAACAGCAATGACCCTCGTGACCTGGAGCGACGGATTTTTGTTGGAAATTTGCCCACGGCACACATGGCGAAGAAGGACATGGAGGATCTGTTCAGGCCATATGGCAAAATACAGGGTTAGTAGCGTCAAAGACTTATTTAGATGTTTCGGAAAATCTTATTTTATAGTGTTCGCTTCAAGTTCTTTAGACTTTGGTTGCGATTTACAGACAGCAAGGGAAGCTTAGGCCAAAAATCCTCCGTTAAACGCCTTTTTTTGCGTAAAACGAAAATGATTGTTCCCTTTTCCAGCTTTGTCCCTGTTTCGTGGGTACGGATTTGTGCAGTTTGAGCGAGTGGAGGATGCTGAGGCCGCTAAAGCCGGACATAACGGTCGAGTTTATAGAGGTTATAAACTAGGTAAGGTCTGATTTGGTATTAAACACTGAAGTGATTTGAGGAGTTTAAATTTTAGCTTAATCATAGGGTAATTGTATAACTGTAATTTTACTGTAATAACCACAATGTAAATTGAATAAAGCCAAACTTTAACTAAAAGATGCAAATTGCACATTAGTTTTTTTTCTCTCAGCTTTTTGAGCGTGTTTTCATGCATTTTTGCATATAAAGTTGTAAACCTAATGAAATTAGGTTACATATCGGTTTCCTTTGACTTTTTAAAGGTGCTGTATGTACGTTTTTGACTCTTTTTTTTTAAGCTAAAAAATCACGTTTGTAAATATTTAGGAAACATGTTATGTTTGCATAACTGTTTCTCTGAAAACTAATTCTATAGCCAGTAATTCTACTCTGAAATGTGCATTGCAATGTGAATTTCAGTACCCATTTCAACCGCTAGCTGGCAATATTACATACTGCACAATGATCTATGAGCAAAGGAACATTAAAACACAGAAAATCAACTCATCAAATTATAGTGCAAGGCTAGTCGCGTGTCCTCAATCTGGCAAGTCGCAAGTGTCGAGTCTGAGTAAGAGAAAGCGGTAGAAATGGTTCTCTCCAATATTTAGATCGCTAGCTGTCAATCTTACATATTGCACCTTTAATGATTAATTAATATTCAAGTCCCATGTTTTACCATTTCACTGGTCTTGCTCTTCTTATCTGATTGTAATTAAAATCAAACAATAATGTCGTAATTTTGATGCCGTTTCTTGAATGGATAATGCTTTAATTTAATTTGTACTTAATATTTTTTTAAGAGATCCATAGCCTATTATTATTCATGCAAAGTCCCAGTTATTGTTAGTATTCTAAAAGGTCTAATTCTAGAGGTGTTTAATAAGCATTTACATCTGGGGAATCTGAAATACTGGCATATAGCTTTTTTTCCCTAACATTGTAGTACTTAATTTTCAACTGCTATTGAAATTTTGGAAATGCTTACAATTTAGACACAACTTGTTTAGATTTACATGATGCAGAATAATAAATGTCTATCCTCTCAGTAAAAGAGGGAAAGAAAAGCAACTCGTTTGGCTCTGAAATATTTCCGTCTTTTGTCATATTGAACGTTTGGATTGGTTTATTTGCAGATGTAAATATGGCAGCGGAGAGACGACAGAATAAATCCAGGTCAAGCCCTCCACGCAGGTAAAGTATCGCTGGGATTTTTGCTAATGAAGACGACCTATCGAGAATTTTGGTAAACGTTTTTCCCTCCACAATGGAATTCATCGAAAGTGCTAAAACGCATCGATATCGCATTGGTTGTCGAGAGCGCAAAAACAGTTTTCGTTTTTTTTTTCCTTCTTCCTCACTTTTAGTTGTGTCAGAATGAACTGAAATAAAGTTGAAAGGGTAATTTGAGTACGTTTCCCTTGGTGTGTCTTTGTCTAAACGGTGTGTTACTCATTCTGTTCACTGACCATGCACGGTTTTCGACATCGTCCACTGACATTCGTTGATGGAGTCTTCTTCGACACTCAGATTAACACTCAATTAGCATTAAAACATTCCCAAAAACCTTATTGTTTCATGAGCTCAACTCAAGTAAAATGGAAACTATTAAAACTGAATTATGCAGTTCATTCAATTGTTGGATGATTTATTTATTTTTTTGGAGGTTGGTGTTTTTCTTTCCAGTCCAATCATCATCACCACCTCAGTTTTAAATAAACACGAGACTAATGATTTTGCGGTCGTGGAACAGTGCAGTTTGTTTCGTTGGTTTGTCTTTCAGCAGCTTTATACTTAAAAACTTATGTTGCTTAAAAAAACAACAATAAAAAAACATTGAAATTTAATAAAAGTGCATTTTTATCCTGAAACCTGCTGTTTATTTTTTCTTAAATTTGACTTTTGAAAAACTAAAGGATGGACCCTGGTTTTCATGGTTATCTCAAAAAACTTTCCTCAACATTAATTTTTGGAAAGCTATATTTGAAAAGGTGCGTTTTATAAGAAAAATGACGTGAATTTTGCGACCGGTATGAATAATTTTCGGCACCATCCTCATGTCTATGGTTTCCGGCAACATGACTCTGAAACTCTGGAAGCGCTTAATTGACTGAGATTTTCTGGTAAAAGTAATTTGTTTTACAGTGTTTGTTTTACCATTTCACTAACATAGTGCAAGTACTTTTAAGTACTTCATGATAAAATTCAGTCTCAGTTGGTGTCTAGTAGAGTAGTGTTTAATTGGCACATGCTGACTAAGTGTATTTTGTCTGTTCAGGCCATCCAGCTCCTACGGGGACAGTCGAGAGCCCCGTCCCCGCTCCCGGTCTCCGGTGCATGGGCGAGATTCTCGAGACCACCGTGAAAGTCGAGAGATGAGAGGTGATAGTCGTGAGCAGCGTCCCGTTCCACCTCGAGAGCATGAAGCTAGAGCCACACCCGAAGAACGATACAGGGGGTCAGAGAGCAGGGAGAAGGATCCTTCCTACAGGTACAATCCAAGTGCATTTTATTTTCCGTTTTAATTTCTTGTTTTCCTGGGACATAGCATCATCTAAACAACATTACTGTGCTTCCACAGAGATGAAGGGTATGATCGTTATTACCGCGGAGAGTACGACTATTATCGGAAGAAAGAGGAGCCATACCCAGAGCGCTACAGAGAACCCTGGAATGGCAGGAGAGAGTCTGAGGGTTGGTTTGATTGTTTACAACCATAAAATAAAGCTGATTTATTTCATAAAGGAAATTAATTCTATTTTTAAGATCAATTTCTTTTTTTTTTTTTTTTTGCATTGTGACCAGGGTCATTATAGTTAAAACTAAATCCATTTAAAAACATTTGTCATTTTAAATAAAATGCTAATGCTATTTTGTTTAGTTTACCTGGGAAATAATCACGTAATAAAAATTTAAAATATGTAGTAATTAAAAATAATAATAAACAAGAAAACTGAAACTAAATGAAAGTGAAAACAGAAAATGTTTGAATCATCCATTTTCTAAAAAGCTCAAATGTGAGGTTTATCATTTTAAAAAACGTTGTTCTTGTGAAAGCCTGTATCTGAACTGTAAATCATGCTTAAAAACTTTAAGAACTTAAAAACCCTGAAGATACCCTGGTAATATGATCAAAGATACTAAAATAACACTGATTTTGACCATTTTTAGAAAATTAAACAAACAAACAAAAATAAGCTATGCATATATACTTTTTAATCTATTTATTTTTTATTATGGTGATATGAGAACACGGACCTGTTCGTGGTTGCTTTATGGAGATTCTCCCAAGTTTCGGTTGCTGTAATATTTGTGAATATGCACAGTTTTGTTCACAGAGGGAGCATTCATTCTAATGAATGCAGCTTGCTAAGTTTTTTATTTTAAATTTACAGAAGAGCGGTTGCGTCCTGAAGAGCGTCGGAGGAACGAACTTTACCGCCAATATTATGAAGAGCTGCAGAGGCGCTATGACGCTGAGAGACCAGTGGACTGTTCTGTCATAGTCGTCAACAAGCTGCAAAAGTGAGTCCTGTGACTGTTCTGGAGACCGATTAAAGCGTCAATTGTTTCCCTCGAGAGCCAGTTACATTTTTGGTTTTGTGTTTGTGTGCAGGGAATATGCTGAGACTGTGGGCAGGAAGGTTCGGGACCTTGGTATGGTGGTGGATCTCATCTTCCTGAATACGGAAGTGTCATTGACCCAAGCTCTGGAGGATGTGAGTCGGGCTCGTACACCTTTTGCCATCATCATCACCCAGCAGCACCAAGTACATCGTTCTTGTACGGTCAACATCCTTTTTGGGACCCCGCAAGGTGCGTGTCCTTCTACAAAGAGTTTAATAATGGAAAAATCCAATGCAATTAAACACAACTATTCCAAACTAGCTCAGTGTTGATATAAGATTGCTCTACAACATTTCAGACGTTCACACAGCACTATATAAGCCATAATCAACGTTTTAAATGATCACAACATACTCTTGTTGCAGAGCATAGGAACATGCCCATGCAGGATGCCATGGTGCTGGTGGCCCACAACTTTGACTCCTTTAAAGTTGAACACCGCGCTAAAGAAAGGGACGAGATCGCGAGGAAGGCTGCCAAGATGGCCGATGAGGTGTTGATGAGGGAACCTGACAGAGAGGGTCATCCTGCCTCCCTCCTGACCCACATCACACTGCTGTCTGAGTCCAGGTAGGTCAACAAATACTAGCTTTCAAAAGTTTGGGGTTGGAAAGATCTTCATTTATTTGATTAAAAAATTGTTAAAATGGTTAAATGTTTTTACAGAAAAAAAAGTCTATTCAAATTTATATTAAAATGTGATTTATTCCTGTGATCAAAGTTGAATTTCAGCATCATTACTCCAATCTTCAGTGTAACATAACTGTAATGTTAATTTTTCCTAGCCGATGCCAACTATTAACCATTGACCGACAAGGTTATTTTAAACTAGAATTGAGTTAAAATAGAAAGGATAAGATAGAGATATATATATATATATATCTCATATATATAGATAGATAGATAGATAGATAGATAGATAGATAGATATAATGTGTGTATGTATGTATAAATGTATAAAATTAAGTCATCCAAACATATCCCCTCCTGGTGTGTTGAATGAGAGACTCAGCGTTATGGTTTCAGTTTTGCTTTAGCCTGAATGAATTTTTGGCTTGTCATTTTTATAAGCCTTCTATTTTTCATTCTTGTTCTTTTCTGAATGCTGATAAATTGAAAGGATTTGTTGTGGAATGAGGGTAACTAAAATAGCCTAGCCATGTTAATAGTGTTTGTAAACATTTTGCATCTGCATAAAGCCTATTTCTGAATGTAATAATAAAATGAGACTTCTAGGCCTACGTAATAAATTTTTTTTATTTTATTTTTTTTTGCTCAAAAACACATTTTTATTTCATTTTAACCATGCAACAAATGTTTTAAAATATATTATAAATTACTGAAAAAAAAACCTTTTAAACTGTTTAACTGATTGTATTAATAAAAATTCTTTGTTTGTTAAGCGGCTAAAATGAGCATCCCTACACGTAACCCTTCAGAAATCATTTCTGATTATTATCAATGTTGACAGTAGTTTTTTTTTTTCTTTTGGTGTGTTTGAAAATTTTCAACAGTTTTTGGCAAATAGAAAGTTTAAAACCTTCTTTTTGGGCATTTGGCATTGAAAAATCCAGAATGAATTAATCCAGAATGTGGCAGAAAGATAAATTTTTAATGAGCCAAAAAGAACGCATGTCATGCCTTTCTTCATCAATTTGCACTGACTACCAATAGCTGCTCGCATAAAATTCAAGGAATTCATGCAATAATGTCTACAAAACTCTGCACCCCTTTACCTAAATTCATTACTTCAGACTTATGTGCCCTCTAGAAGCTTACGTTCTGCAAGTGTATGGCGCATTATTGTGCCATCCCAAAGAGGCACAAAATCACTTTTACAAACTTGCACATTAAATGAACCCTCCTGGTGGAATGACCTGCCCAGCTCAATCCGAACAGCCAAGAAGCCAAGAAGAGAAGAAGAAACTTTTGTCCCTTTTAGACTTTTACTCTCTTCATTTACCTACTGCTTGTTTTCTTAAAAAAACTAACACTAGCTTTTCTCTATAAAATTAACAAAAAAAGCAAAAAAGAAGGCCTCTAACACTAGCCTACTTTTTTTTATTATATAATAAAAAAAAAACCTTGCTGTGTGTACAGCGTTAGGCTAAATGAGACTTCTAGCATTTGCATGTTATTGCTCTCTTGTTGAGTTTCATTGTCCTCTTTTGTCTTTGGATAAAAGCGTCTGCTAAATGTAAATGAAAATCAAGACTTTTTGCTTGTGTTAAGTGTCAAATATAATGAATCTTCTTTGCATCTCTCAGGTTTATGACTCCGGATGAGTTGGCCAGGCTTATTGAATATCTGAGAGACAAACGTGATCGTCTTGTCAGAGGCAGTACTGACACAGGTAAGTCCATTAGGAGTTTTAAACTCAGTGTTGTGTTACGCTTTACCCATCAAGCCTAACCTTTCACGGTTTCTGGTCTCTCTAGTCGCACACCCTCCATCAGCAACCCACGAGCCCTCTCAGCCGACCCAGGCTATATCCACTCCAGCTCAGCCTGCGTACACCAGCCTGTCTCTTCATACCACCCACCTAACCCCTGCGTCTACCCCTGCCGCCACTAACCAACAGCAGGAACTCCAGGCTAAGATCCTCAGCATCTTCAACAGCGGCAGCGGCACCTCTACAGTATCCAGCCCTGCTCCGGCAGCGCAAGTGCAGGGTTACACCTCCAGCCTCGCCCCTCAGACTGTCGGGCTCCAGTCTTCTCACACCGCCTCTGCTGCTGCCGTTGGCGGCATGCCCAAAATCGCCACCGTCCAGCCGCAGAGCAGCATGATGAACGCTCGGCCTGCCATGAGACCTCCTGGCGCGCGTATGCCTGGACCAACAGGTCCCCAAAGACCGGCGGTCACAACAGGGACCGGGATCAACTTTGACAACCCCAGTGTGCAGAAAGCCTTGGATACGCTCATCCAGAGCGGACCTATTAACCACCTGGTGAATATGGGATCTGTGGGTCAAGGGACCCGGTCGACGCAGGCAATGGGCCAAAACATGGATCCGTCACCCATGTCCCATTATTCCCGCCATTACTAAAATGAATAAATCTGATACGAATTCAGAAGTCGGCATTGCTCTGAATAATCATAAATTATTATTTTTTTTGCTCCGGTGTCTTTTGTGATAAAGTTTTCTGTGATGTCATAGTTTTCTGGTTTTACGGTTTATTTTATTTTTTACTCCTCTAATGTGTTAGACGAAACCTTTACAGAGCATGATTGATTGTGTAATGCTGCATCAATAGATGAGAGAATTTCTGTTGTTTTATATGCAATTGATGCATTGTATATACCAGCCAACTTCTGACTTAATAAATTCATTTTTAGATACAGACATTTGTCTCTCTTAAATTTGTTTCTCCTGCATAGTTGAGTCCTACCTATAAATGCTGAAATGTGATAAACCCATTTTTTTTTTTTCCAAAATTGTGGAAAGTCTTGGGTAGTTGAAGTTGACATTTCACAGAAAGCCAAGTAATGTATGATGGGGCTCAGACTATTTTTGTTTTGTTTTTTGGCTTTGTTTTTAAGCTACAAAATATGAATTTTAGACATGTTTGATGTTTTAAACTGATTTTAAAACATTTAATTTGTCATGCATTTATTGCATTCTCAAAAAAATAAAGGTGCTTTATTGGCATTCACGGTTCCATTAAGAACTTTTAACATCAATGAAATGCGGATATATAAGTCTGCTGAAACTTGCAGTATATGGCAAGCCGCTAGAGAGATCTCTAAATCAATTCTTACTAGTAACCAGGGTGCAATTTGCCGGGGGGATGGTCTATGCATCCCTGCCTCTGCTGATTTATTTCTATCCCCGGTACTTACAAGGTAAGTAATGATTTAAGCCCAACTTACAAAGTTTTTATTAAACTGTGATCACGTTGGATGCAGTTTCCGTCGTATTAAAACAATTTAAGACATGACACTCATTATGTAGTACTTGCTTAAAAAGACGGGTTTATAATGTGCGTTGTTAACATATTACACTAGGTTAATTAGGCTATAGTAAATGTAACAATTATATTTAGAAAGCTCTCTAATTCAGCTGTTACTAGTAAGAATCGCATTAAAGAGCTCTCTAATTCTTACTAGTAAGAATTGAACTGTAGAGCTCTCTAATTCATTACTAGTAAGAATTACGCTTGGAATATTTTAAGCTAAAACGGCTTGCCAGGACTGAACAAAACATTTCTGACTTAAACGCCATTGACTAACTGATTGGCCATGGCGTTTCAGAAATCAACAGCCATGTCTGTGATTGGCTTCAATGTTCAACACTGCAAAAACAGAACGTAAAATACACGTTGGATTCCGTGTGAGGTAGATGCCACTTACTTTCGTTTTGTTGTTTGTCTATTTAGTTTATTTAGTTGTTTCTATTTATTTCCAGTTGCCGGAAGATTGATTGACAGGTGATCTGACCAATCACAATGCAATGCAAAAATCTGCAATTTTTGTACGACAAACCAGACAGGAGAGAAGATTAAAGTCGGTGGACTTGATGTCTTTCTGTGGTTGAAAAAAGAAACCTTGATCTGTCACGACACTAAATAGTCACCAAACATTTTTTTTTCTTAAAAAAACAAAAAAAACAAAACAACTTTTGTTTCATACCAAAAGTAAACTGCCCTGTCTTGTCTATTGACTCGTTGTCAGTAGTTGTTGTAGTACTTGAGACTGGTCTTGGTCTCAAGACCGGTCTTAAGACCATTTTTTGATGGTCTTGGTTTTGTCTCGGTCTCAGATTAAGAGGACTCTGGATTTTACTTAAAGACCACAACTGTGTGGATATCACTAAATTGCAAGTGCATTGTCTTTGTGAACATCATGAGATTGGATCTAAAGCTTACAAATGCAATAGCCTAAATAACATATTTCTATACTGATTTCTATTGTTAAACTACTGTTGTGCTTGTATGTGATCATCTGCAATGAAAATACTTTCAAAGAAATCCATATCAGAACATATAAGATGCTTTGAACGAATCTGTTGAATAAATGCAGTTGTAATTGTACCAGTTCAGATGCAACCTCTGTGCTACCCTGCAGTGCAAAGATTAATTTAGCTGTTACTTAATTTAATTATATAACAATTTGACAAAAATGAAGATAATGTAAAGCAATTTGGGGAAGCTAATTAGTATTTAGTAAAAAAATAATTTGAGGAGTGCTAGTCGGTCTTGGTCTCGACTCGGTCTCGCCTTGCCTTGGTCTCAAACCCTTTAAGTCTTGGTCTTGTCTTGGTCTCAACACACTCTGGTCTCGGTCTCGGTTTAGGTGGTCTTGACTACAACACTAGTTGTCAGTGTCCTCTTTGCTCCACAATGTATTTTTTTACTATGTGCGAACATGAGAACATGATGTGTGGTGTGAGAGTGCCATGGCTTGTCAGACATAGCAACAGTAACTAAGGGGCGGGTCTTTGCAGAGGGTCAACTGGTGGGATAAAGCATGCTCTTCCATGTTAATGGAGGTTTTTGCTTAGTATTCATGCTGCAGAAATGTCATATCATACTGTGTGCATGCAAAACCCATAACGACATGCTATATTTTCCAAATATATTGTGAACTGGAAACCTAGTTCACAGTCAAATATTGCTCCATGTGACCTTATATAGAGGGTTTGCAGTTACGTCATGATTTGGTCAGTTAAGTTACCCAGATGTAAACAGCATCTAACATGTGGAAGCTGCTAAATCATATAGAGAACATTGTTTGAACATTGTTTACATTCAGTGCCGCCAATATGGGCGACTGATGACATGTCATGAAAGAAATATTAAATGGTTGTGATTGATTGCCATGGTGGACCATTTTCACATTCAGTGCAGACAAATATTTTGTTTTGTTGCTGGAAATTATGCCTGGTTTACATTAAATGTCAAATTCATCCTTGTCCAATCCAAAAGTTGGCAACTTTAAAATACTGTTACTAGAATATGAAACTATTTCAACAAGTATAAACAGTATTTAGTTCACAGAGTAAGATCTCAACACTTACCTTTTCTCCAAAATCCAGCAGCAAATGTTCTTTAGTAAGGCCAGAGGAGTTCTGTGAGCACTTTCGTGACAACTTGAATTGACTGATTTTGCATTGATAAACAAAGAAATACTTAAAAAGAAATTCAGGTTTCCCAACATAAGAGGGAACTGGGTTCAAGATGCTTGATTAGTGGGGTTTACTGGTCAATCTAGACTTTGGTTAGATATTTTCAGCAATTTCAGTGCGTTAGTGAACAATTTTCACAGTAAAACCTTCTCAGAAAAGAGTCTCAATCACACAGCCAGTTCAAGTGTTGGAGTCTTTACTAATGAGCTGATGATACTAATCAGGTGTGTTAAATAAATGACCTCCAAAATGTGGTGTTGAAGAAACCAGGACCAGGATTGAGACTTTGAGTCGGAAACCTGTTCAGAATGATTACTCAATCAAATAATCCGTAATAAAATGGTATTCGTTTATTGCATTTTGTGCTGACAAATCTATAAAATGGAATGGGAGTTTTGCAGAAGCCATAGAGATAAAGCATTTGAAATGTAAGATAAAACTACATTATTTTCTTTATGTACCATGAAACACAATAGATAATACTCATTTTTTCATATTTTTAAAATATTCAACTTACACTGACACAAAAAATAAACACCTCAACACTAAGTAGTTCTGCTATATTTACAGGACCCACATCCACCGTTGCCTGTGGTCCCAGATCTGCTGTGCGTACATCACTGTAGTACACACACACACTCACTCACTCACACACACAAACAACTTAAAAACACACAGGAACACACTACATGGCAATATGACCATAAAATCCTGAAACGGACCAAAAAAAAAAAAGTACTTGTGAAAGATCTGAAAATCACTTTTTCTCCACTACATTCCGGTTCATACAAAATGTTTTCATTTCAAATGAATCAAAAACAAGCCTGAGGGATTCAGCCATTTTCCATGTAAAACTAATGTTCTGATCTAGAAATAATTGCACTATCGTTTGCAAACCGTGAAATCATTTGCCCAAAGCAAGCTTTTCAATAACTCACATTTTTATCCTTCCAGAATGGCAAAGCCAAGACAAAGTATGATTTTGTTTGTACATTTTTCTTATATTCGTCTCGGATTGTTCACTTCAGCAATATCTAACTTGCAGTTTTGCTGTAATAAAGCAATACGCCATGAAATCTGCTTTTCCAGTCAAATTAATAGTGCATTTTCAGGCAGTCAAAGCATTATTGAACTATATATATATATATTTTTTTTTTTTTTGACTTATATGAATATTAACATTTTTAGTCTTTTTATCTTAATTTGAGTGCTTGAAATTGGTCCTAGAGTTAAAAACTATATTTTGTAAATGATTAAATATAAAAAAAGCATTAAAAAGAAATTAAAAAAGCATAAGCATTGCAGTTTTTTGTTAACATATAGCTGCCAATTTGTGTATTTAAGGCATGAGTACAAACCGGTGTAAATAATGATTTTACTGCAAAACAGACCCTCAAGTTTCTTTTTAATTCATTCAGAATGAGTTTGCAGTAGACTAAACACATACCCAGGTTAACATAAATAACTTTGGTAATCAGTTCTTCTTTAAATAAATGAACTCATTGATAACTGTAGTAAAAGCAAAATGGTCTTTGTCTTGGCTAAACTACCTATAGTAAAAATAGACCCCTTTAACCACAATCAGTATTCATTCACACCAAGATACTAGTTGATCCAAAGAAACCTTTGTGCACAACAAGAACACCAAACATCTGGTAAAAATAACACATTTACAAATAAAAGAACTGAAATAAACTGGCGTGAACGTAATACTGTATATCACAAAACATTTAAATATTTATATTTATATTTATATATATATATATATATGTATATCAGCTTGTTCAGGATAATGTGCATGCGTTGAACAGGACAACGGATCCAGGTCCTGGCTCTATTTCAACTGCTTCAGATGGATTTGATTCAGATTTCAACATTTGGACTTTCACAGAGCTTTGCATGTTCATCATTCACATGCATTTTTTTTTTTAATCAAAGTTACTGGAATGTCAAGAAAAACAAATACAAGCCTTCATGTGACCTCAGAGGTAAACATCATGGGACTAAACTCTTGAAAATAAGGCTTTGACAGTCTAATGCCGTTTTATCTCAAGAACCGAATCAGCAACAACCTTTATTTCCAAGAGTGTAGCGTTAATAAAATGAAACGAGATTCACATTTGTATTTTTTTTTTTTAAAAAAGAACATCCAATGGCATGGGTCAAACTTCAAAACCAAGTGCAGACTGTTATTCAGAGCCCTTTTTAGTTTTCCGAGATGTGTCGAACGCCTCAATATTCGCTTGATTTCTTTTTTGCTACACACAAGCCAGGTATTCATCGTGAGATGTTGAAGAAAAGAAAAAGATTGTGAATGTGTCCACTGTCAGTTTGAATAGAGCCAAGCCCAGCAGTGGAAGCGCTTGTTTATAGTCTTTTTATACGGTGATCACATCAAAACAGTGCTTGTAGGTTCGGAACGACGTAGGAAGTGAAAAGTGGGAGGAATGGAAATGTTACCACATCAACTTAGTGATTCGTATTAGAAATATATTTTCTTTTTCTTTTTTTTTTTACATCTACGTATACTCTTTTCGTCATTAATTACAAGAAATGCTAGAAACTCATGCCAAATAAACAGCAAACACACACTTCTTTTTGTTTGTTTTGTTTTACAGCATAATAAAATCAATCTTCAGGTAGTATGCTACCGCAGCGAACAAAACTCTCTGCGATAACAGATGCAGTACACACTCTCGCCGCTAGAGGCATCAGCGCTGAAATGGATCTGGCATGCTCATGATTCTGGCAGCTCAATGTCACTGTCACCATGGACGTAAATAACGTTAACTCGTATAAAGTGCATTTCTATCTCAGCCACCATAGAACAGATGTGACGCACACTCTAGCATACGAAGCGCGCCGATGAACTCTACGAGAAGCAGAATCGTGGGCGAACTAGCAACTAAAAATACGCCATACGTACCGTTTCCTGTGGAAATCAATATTGCACGTTACCGTCAAAAACAAAAAAGTTGGTTTTTCCGGTGTGTACTAAAAAGCATCCTAACAAACACAAACAGGGAACGACGACCCTGCAGCTACAGTGTCTCGAGAGCGATATTATATACAAAGCCAAAAAACAACACCACACAGTATCCTGCTAATCTAAGTTTACATGTAAAAACGCTTAACATTTTGCCGTCGAGTCACGACAACAATCTGAAAAAGCTGCCTTGACTTTTTTTTTTTCCGAGAACTGTTCTTTTCACATTACGAAAACGAAAAATTTCCAACACACCATGCAAACGAAGCATATCGTAAGTGTTTGTTAAAAACATCGTCGAGTGAACTAATTGTCAAAACGTCATCGGAGGCTCAGTCTACGCAGGCAGTACTTAAAAAAATGTGTCGTGCTTCGACACGTTTTGCGTTTTTTGTTCAGATTCAGTGAACGTTGTCGTCACTGTCGTTTAAAACTACCACGTTTCAACGGAAAATCAACTAAATAAACATGATAAAGCTGATAATATAAGGCTGAAGTTTTTTGAAATGGTATGCAATCTCAGTGTCAACCCCTCCCCTCATAAATATACCTTTAAATATTTCATCTTTCGCTTTATGTACACGCACAATGCATTTTTATTCATACACTAGCAGCAGCATTCATATCTTATGAGAGGTTTTCCCATGTTTAAACATAAAATAATCTGTCATATCTTGATAAACTACTGTATATACTTTCTAACCAGTGAGATTTAAATAATATTTATTTATTTATTTATATTCATCTATCGATATATGTATATATGCAGTTGTTGGTATTTCTGCTAAAAAAAATAGCCTATATCGCTACAAAAATAAATAACGCAATGAATATATGATTTCCCAATTGCACATACATTATGCTCTCAAAAATACACTTTCTGATCTACTTTTCTGTCATTTCAGGTTAATTTAGCATCTCAAATCTCATTTTGCAATTTGGCTAATGCATTACAGTGGCGCTGCATAGATTTCAGATTTCTGGATGCTATTCAATCCATAATGTTTATAACAACTCAATCTAGTGCTGCGTTCGTGTCGCGTCAGAATTACCGTAATTACCAAACGACTTTTCTGAGCTCTTTATGGACTCAGAAATGATTAGTTACTGTGGCAACGCCCAAAATTGATCCATATGCGGCTTTGTTTATAATGACAGCAATCTACTGCTTTAAAATCACACAAATTCACTTTTCGCAATAGCACAGTAACACAAAATCACATCTCAAAGAAAGCGTGCAACCGCTGAAGCAGCTGCCAGATGTGTTTATATAGTTGAGCAGAGTTTCCAACTAAAAAAAAATCAAGTTTCAAAGTCGGGAACTCTTATGTGAATGCAGCATTTGTGTTTAAAGTGACAATGTTATCAATATTGGTTTCTATTGATTCAGTTCACATTTTCGTTCATATGGCACAAGTGAAATCGAAGTTTGGCAATACAATCAGATACTATAATACTCTCTATATAGCTCTGTGACATTTCCGGTGTAATATAATATATAGATTTTTTCTATGATATAGCTAATTTATACAGATTTGTCTGTAATGCAACAAACATAGAGTTTTCTTTATAGCAAAATGGGAAAAAAAGAAAGAAATGGGCAACTTTCATTTGCTCATTCACTCGCACACACACGTTCATTTAATGAATCCACAGACTCATTAAATCATTTGTTACACAGTGGCTGTCAGTGCAGGTTGAGTGCTTGTTGGGGAGGGGAGGTTTGGTACCGTAGTACACTTCAAGCCGCCATAGTGAAGCCTGTAGCCACCCAAAACACCCTGACCCTGTAAGACAACAGCGTTTTCTTCACCAGAATCTTCGGTTGTTTCACAATAAAAATACTACACTGATATTTAATAATGCCTTATACACTATTTACACTAGTTCAGAGTGGCTGAGTACTTTTTTCTTTTTTTTTCTAGCTCGTTCTGTCACTAATTACAGTGTCGGTTGCACCGATAGACTCTCGCTCGCTGCTTTGCTGTCAAACAGCAAGTCGCACACCCTGCCAGCCTTGTTTTTTGGCACATATTGTGACTGTATTTGGCAGGGGGATAGCTAGGAACGAATAAAAACATGGAGGAGGTTGATGAGACAAAACAAACACACAACAACAGATCTTTGTGCAGAGGAACCCGCTTAAAGTCAACGTGAAATGCAGTCCGCAAACCATTGTACTTCCGTAATGCAAGCGTTCAGGAACAAAGTTGCAGAGTTGTTTCAGAAGTTTACAAATGATAAAAACAAACTTTTCTTTGGAATAACATGCACAAATAGCTCCAAATTTGATTTCACGTTGACTTTAAACTTCACATTTCACAGTTCACATTATAGTATAAACTCATAAACTCATAAATTCTGCAAAACAAAAGGATTGCATTCAAACCGTGAAAATCTTTTCCCAGGGTTGTCAGTCTTTACCAGAGCGGAATATTTCACAGCATCTCTGGCGTAGTTTTGAACATCGGATTCTTCCTCAAAACAAATAAATAAAAACAAATCAAGCCCAACCCACCCACTTCTCCTGTTTGGGTGAGAGCGGTGATTGACAGATGATGTAGGAAAGCTACAGCAGACGGGGCATTGAACAAATACCCACTGACATCAACAGTGCACTTCATTAAACAGTAAAGTGTGAACGAGAGTAACGCCAGTGAGAGCTTGGCAAACCAGTAGAACGGGACGAATGAAGCTGGTTGACTGAAGGGAATTCTGGGATATTGCTTGGGCCACACTGGGGAAGGAGGGCAAATGGGATGGGATGACGTCGACTAGTTTCTTAAGAGTAGATGGTGATGACCTCGCGACCTCCACCGCGCACGAGGAGGACCCGGTTGAGACCTTCGGTTAAAACCTCCATGAATTCCATGTCTGATCGATAGAGTCAAGGAAATGGGAGCTGTGAAATATATAAAACAGACACACAGATGCATACTACTCACACTACTTTTGCAGTATGTACTATGTCGTTGAGGTCAAATGTTTACACCCCCCTTTCAGAATCTGCAAAAGGTTAATTATTTGACCAAAATAAGAGGCATCGTACAAAATGCATGCTATTGTTTTTTTAGTACTGACCTGAATAAGACATTTCACATAAAAGATGTTTATATAGTCCACAAGAGAAAATAATAGTTGAATTTATGACAATGACCCTGTTCAAAAGATTACATACAATTGATTCTTAATACTGTGTTGTTACCTGAATGATGCACAGCTGTGTGTTTTTTTGTTTAGTGATAATTGTTAAACTCCCTGCTGTTCTTCAGAAAAATCTTTCAGGTCCCACAAATTCTTTGGTTTTCAAGCATTTTTGTGCATGTGAACCCCTTCCAACGATGACTGTATGATTTTGAGACCCATCTTTTCACACTGAGGACAACTGAGGGACTCTATAGAAGGTTCAAATGCTCACTGATACTTCAGACGAAAACACAATGCATTATGAGCCGGGTGGGGAGTGAAAACTTTTGAACACACAGATGGAGATGTGTACATTTTTCCTATTTTCATTTAGTACTGCCCTTCAAAGGCTACAGAAGATACTTACATGTTTCCCAGAGGACAAAATAAGTTAAGTTTACCCTGACCCCGGCTCTTAATGCATCATTTTTGTTTTTCCTTCTGGAGCATCAGTGAGCATTTGAACCTTCTGTAATAGTTGCATATGTCCCTCAGTTGAATTCAAAATCATACAGTCATTGTTGGAAAGGGTTCAAAAATGCTGAAAAACCAAAGAATTTGTTGGACCTGATTTTTTTTTCTGAACAACAGCAGGCAGTTTAACTGTTCAGGATAAACAATAGACTCATTAGCAACTATCACTAAACAAAAAACAAAACAAAACAAAAACAAAACAAAACAAACAAACAAACAAGTTTCCCATAATGCAATGCACTCTATGTGATGTTTTAAAAACAAATACCAATTTATAATAATTTTTACACCATATGTGACCCTGTATTGCAAAAACAAAGTAAGTAGCATGGGTAAATTTGTAGCAATAGCCAAACATACATTGCATGGGTCAAAATTATACATTTTTCTTTTATGCCAAAAATCATTAGGATATTAAGTAAAGATCATGTTCCATGAAGATATTTTGTACACTTCCTACCGTAAATATATCAAAACTTAATTTTTGATTAGTAATATGCATTGCTAAGAACTATTTTGATTTTTTTTGCACCCCCAGATTCCAGATTTTTGAATAGTTGTGTCTCGGCCAAATATTCAATGGAAAGCTTATTTATTCAGATTTCAGATGATGTATACATCTCAATTTCGAAAAATTGACACTTATGACTGGTTTTGTGGTCCAGGGTCACATATGGGAAAAAAAACAGAATAACCATAATAACTTTCTAAATAAAAACAATGCGACAATGTGAAAATGTTCAGGATACAGTTCCCATCGCCGGTTCTGTTTTTGGGCGGTCCGGGCATGTTGAGCAGGACTAGTTTGGCCTCTTGGGATTTCTTAACAATGACTTCATTGAGTCTGAGTGCAGTATGCATGCGCCTCACATTAGATTGGTTTCTAAATAAAAACAAAGCCATCAACAATAAGCTCATAAACATTCATCAACACCAGCGAGTGTGAATATGTGTTAGAGATACTCACAGATTTTCCCACTCTCTGTGGCATGACAAAGAAAGAATGAAAGACGAGTGTAAAAGTGAACCTAAATACAAACCTTTGCAAATGTATTTTTAAATCAAATGACTTTTTGTCTCATGCTGCACTCACGGTTTCATGTTGAAGAGGTCTTTGATGGCCTCTGGTGTTGTGGCTCCTATAGGTTTGGCCTGCTCTCCATCACACTTCGTTTCGGTCCATGTCATCTGAACGGCTGTGCCGGGGGTCTCGGCGTCTGCGCTGGGGGACTGCGGTGTGGCTGGGGTCGGCGGGTTGGTGCTCTTGTCATGAATGAGCTGTTCCTGTTGGGATGGGGACACAGGGACAGACTGAGAGGGCAGGACCGGTACATACGCACATATGGAGAATGTCAGGGCAAAAGAGAAGGAAAAGAAAGCGTTAATGCTCAGATAGACATTAAAAGAGTTTAAAATGAAAATAAATATTTAATTTATAAATAATAATAAATTATTATGAAATAAAGATAAATTAAATTAATAAACACAATAATAATAACAAATGAGATTATGATTACAATCACAATGAAAATGACAATGCTTTATAATGCTTAATATTAAATAATTATATATATTTTTTGCATGAATAATATTAAATAATAAATCATTATTAAATTAAAATAATAATGAATATAAAATTAAAAAGTAATTTATTTATTAACAGATTACTTTCATATTAATTATACTGTAATGAAATTAATATTTACCATATGCATTAAAATTAAATGGATTCCCATTAAAATAAGAAATAAATGTAAAACAAGTAATTTTTTTATTTACCATCACTAGTTGTTTTGTAATAATTAAATTATTTTTCATCTTAAAAATAAAATAAAAATGAATAAAAAAACAACAACAAATAAGAATAAAAAAAAATTGTACTTCGTATAACTAAAAAATATTTAAAATAATTTCTGAGAGAGAGAGAGGGACAGATCTGGATTCTATTCTATAATGAATAATATTATATAATAAATCAGTATTAAATTAAAATAATTAATGAATATAAAATTAAAAGGTAATTTATTTATTTACCATTTATGTTAATTATATTTTAATGCAATTACTGCTGCAATTAATATTTACCATATGCATTAAAATGAAATTTATTTTTAAATTTAAGAATATATATTATAAGAATAATATTAAATAACAAATCATTATTAAATTAAAATAATTAATAAATATACAATTAAATTGACTGATTACTTTGATGTTAATTATATTTAACACAATGAATACTGCAATTAATATTTACCATATGCATTAAAATGAAATCTATTCTTATTAAAATAAAACAATAAATGTAAAATAAATCATTTGATTATTTAACATCACTAGTTGTTTTATTATAATTATTAAAATATTTTTTTATTTTAAAAATAAAATAAAAATGAATAAAAAACGACAAATTCAGATAAAATAAAAAAATTAAAATAGCATTTCGTATAACTAAAAAAATATTACAAATATTTTTTGAGAGAGAAAAAGAGAGAGAGAGAGAGAAAGAGCCAGATCTGGATTCTGCCATGTCCATTACTCTCAAAAGGCATCACAAAAGCACTGATATCAGACAAAACGGTCAAGCTGAGATCACAGCATGTTCAACACAAGCGATGTGGCTGTTATTGGCATGTAAGATGAAAACTGTAAAGCCATTCATTCGTTTCTCTGATATCTGAAGACACGATTACAGGCACAGAATGAAATGAGCATTGCAGGATTGGTCTGTCAGACTCCTTGTGCTGTACCTCCTCTTCTGGTTTCTCTTCTTTGCTGCTGGCCGCCGGTTCCTCGGTCACACTCAGCTGGGTCGTGACGGCAGCCGGGTTCTTGCGGCGGATCGACCCGCGAGAGCTGTCAGTGATGCTCTGGATCTGAAGAGACAGAATCGATGGAAATATTAATGAGAGACGAAGCCCCGCCCACAAGCAGGGATGTCATGCATAATGAGGTTCAGTGCAGCAGCATGTTTGATCATAAGCAGAGGCTGATGGTGAATGTTTGAGGATGGATGTGTACCTCACGTTCACGCTCAGTCTTGGTGAGGTTGATCTGCTTCAGGATCTGAGATCGCTGCTCCATCACCAGGGTCTTCTCATACGTGTACGCTGAGATATCACTGTCATGCTGAAGATGGAGGAGAGAGTTGCACGTAGAGACAATAGTTTTCAACAGTTGGATGCAAATGCAACCAAAATTACAATAGTAAAAAATATATATGAAGAGTTCAGATGCAAAAGCCTCTAAATCCATCTGACGTCTATCTTTAAAAAAAGCATTTTTATCAGGCTCCGATGTATTGGTTTCTACTGAAGTACCGATTCTTCTGACTGGGCTGAGGCTGGGATTTTAGCGAGTTTGAAATAAAAGTATTTGATTGACGCATACTATGTGTCGAGAGCAATTACTCAGTATCATTATCTCATTTTGACCGAAATGGCTTTTAGTGGGTTTTGCATCTGTGTGTATATATATATATATATATGTGACCCTGGACGACGAAACCAGTCTTAAGTGTAAATTTGTCAAAAATGAGGTTTATATATATTCTGAAAGTTGAATAAATAAGCTTTCAATAGATGTATGGTTTGTTGAGATCGGACAATATTTGGCTGAGATACAACTATTTGAAATCTGCAATCTGAGGATGCAAAAAAATAAAAATACTGAGAAAATTGCCTTTAAAGTTGTCCAAATGAAGTTCTTAGCAATGCATATTACGTATCAAAAATTAAGTTTTTATAGATTTACAGTACGAAATTTACAAAATATCTTAATGGAACATGATCTTTACTTAATATCCTAATGATTTTTGGCAAAAAAAATTTTTTGATAATTTTGACCCATACCATGTATTTTTGGCTATTGCTAGAAATATTTCCCAGCGACTTAAGACTGGTTTTGTGGTCCAGGGTCACATATATGTATATATACACACACACACAGTCGAGGTCAAAAGTTTACATCCCCCTTTTAGAATCTGCAAAATATTAATTATTTGACCAAAATAAAAGGGGTCATACAAAATGCATGTTATTGTTTATTTAGTACTGACCTGAATAAGATATTTCACATTAATTGAATTTATAAAAATGACCCCGTTCAAAAGTTTGCATACGTTTGATTCTTAATACTGTGCTGTTGCCTGAATGTGATCCACAGCTGTTTTTTTTTTTTGTTTAGTGATAGTCCCTTGTTTGTCCTGAACAACTAAACTGCCTGCTGTTCTTCAGAAAAATCCTTCAAGTCCTACAGATTCTTTGGTTTTTCAGCATTTTTGTGTATTTGAACCCTTTCCAACAATGATTGTGCTATTTTGAGATCCATTTTACGACTGTAAAGTGACTGATGTGCAACTATTACAGAAAGTTTAAAAACTCAATGATGCTCCAGAGAGAAACACGATGCGTTAGAGCCGGGGGGTGAAAACTTTGGAACAGAATGAAGATATGTGCATTTTTCTTATTTTTTCCTAAATATCATACTATTTTAATTTAGTACTGCCCTTCAGAAGATACTTACATGTTTCCCAGAAGACAAAATATAGGTAAATTTACCCTGATCTACAAATTCAAAAAATGTTCACCCCCTGGCTCTTAATGCATCGTTTTTCCTTCTGGAGCATCAGTGAGCAATTGAACCTTCTGTAATAGTTGCACAATAGTCCCTCAGTTGTCCTCAGTGTGAAAGGATGATCTCAAAATCATACAATCATTGTTGGAAAGGTTTCAAATACACAAAAATGCTAAAAACAAAGGAAACAACACAGTTTTAAGAATCAAATGTATGTAAACTTTTGAATGTGGTAATTTTGTATAAATTCAACTATTATTTTCTCTTGCGGACTATATGTAAACATCTTTTATGTGAAATATTTTACTCAGGTCAGTACTAAATAAACAATAACATGCATTTTGTATGATCCCTCTTTTTTTGGTAAAACAACGAACATTTTGCAGATTCTGAAGGGTGTGTATGTAAACTTTTGACTTCAACTGTACATATATAAATATATATGAAGAGTTCAGATGCAAAACCAGCTAAAAGCCATCTCGGTCAAAAATGAGATTGAATGAATGAATGCTCTCGACACGTATTATACATTCAATAAATACTTTTACTTCAAACTAGCTAAAATCCCACCCTCAGACCAATCAGAAGTACCAGTACTTACATAGAAACCTGATTTTTTAAAGAAAGATGGATTTAGAGGCTTTTGCATCTGAACTCTTCATATATACATTTCATTTAAATGCTATCCTGTTCCACTTTTAAACCTGCTTTTGAGCATGAGTAGTACAAGTATAATGGTGAACGTGTGCATTACCATCTCCACCACTTCCACCGCGGCGTCTATACGCAGGTGATACAGGAAAGTTGTCAGATCCTTCTTCATCTGGATGCTGTTATCGTCCATCTGGGCCACAGTGAAGATGCGCATCTTGCACTTCCTCCAAACCTGAAGAACATCATCCACAGATGTCAGCATGTGAGCTGCGGTGAGATAACTACATGTCATTCTGATAACAAATAAAGAGATAAAGGATGTACCTTGTGCTGGCGGAGGAGGAAGGGTAGCAGCATCAGCATGCCTCCATCATGTACGATCCACCACACGTCAATATGACCCTCTGTGAAACGTTCTCCATTTGACGGGAAGGCCGAGATGTTCTTGGGCACCAGCAGGGCTTTACTGGCAGCAGTGGTTTCTCTTACCAGCTCTGTAATGAAACACATTTATATTTATTATTTGTGCTTATGAGTATATCATTTTTATTGATTTGAGGCTTATTCTTTTATGCATAATCTAAAAGGTTTTCAGATGTGTGCATCAAGCTCCAAAAATAAAAAGAGAAAAGATGAAGCACATATTTAATTAAAAATATTTGATTATATGTAGTAATATATATTTCTTTTTTAAAAAATCTATATATTCTAAATTATTTCTATAAAAAAGTATCAGAGGTTACAATAAAAAAACTGATAATAAATCAGCATATTAAAATGATTTCTGAAGGATCATGTGACACTAAGGACTGGAGAAATGATGCTGAAAATTCAGCTTTGCATTACAGGAATAAATCAAATTTTAAAATATATTAAAATAGAAAACGGTTATTTTCAATTGTAATAATATTTCACAATATTACTGTTTTTACTGTATTTTTAATCAAATACAGTAAAGCATTCAGTCAAACAGCCTCCTCAATGAGCATAAGACAGATTAATATAATTAATTAAAGTGATTAACTGAAAAATAACTACTTCAAATAAAACATAGCATATGCAAATATAATATAATGCAAATATATTATGTGCATGAAATACATAAATACATTTTATGTCAATTTTTATGTAAACGTAAATATTTATTTAAATAAAATAGTTTTTTTTTATTGTTGTAATGTTACAGTTATCGCCAAAATGATTAGAACACTAGTATTTTCAGCAGCTGAAATTGTTTTAAATCAGTTATGTCTATCTTTTGCTGTATTGAGTCAGTAGAAAATATTAGTTTACATTTCCAAAGATTAATTTTGCCATTAATTGTAATAATCCAGGAGTGAATGCGAGTAAATGAATGTTTGAAAATGTAAACTGATATTTCCTACTGACACACTACAGCAAAAAATAACTTAAGAAATAATGGACTTAAATACATTTTTAGCTGGTGAAAATACTAGTGTTTTAAATTTACTATGTTCTTTAATTTACTTATTTGGCTTTGTACAATATAAACCCTTTTCTGACTTTATTTTAAGTAAAAGATACCATTACTGTGATATACATTAATTCATACTGAGATTTAAGATTTTGTTCATCCCGCCCATCCTTAACGGACTGCATTCACACTTAATCAATACCTGAGAAGGATCAGCTGATAATTAAACACTTGCATTCAGCAGCACTATTTCTGTAACTACTTTGGGATCTATTCCAACTCAGATGAATTAAACCATTGCTTATTTCTTCTTAAAATTCACACAAGTGAACATCTGTGGTGTGAGAGCTGCACCTGCTCAGTCTGGCTGCTTTAGCGCTTCATAGTTTAGCTACGATAACAGACCAGACTCACACAAACACGTATGATGCAATGACTTTTACAGCTGCCACAGGGCAAAGCAGTGTGCTAAACCTTAAATACTTACTCAAGAGGTGTGCATTCAATCTCACAAAGCCAGAGGAAAATTATACAGCTCAGTTATGTTTTATAGAGCAACTTTGTCTCAGGTCCTTAGGAATAAAAATAGGCACAAATGAGTCAATAGTTATCACACATTAAGTGTATAGACCTATAAAACGAATGTCAAAAAGCAGCAAAGATAATTTGATGAGAAATGTTTGTGTTTATATTGGGATCTCCAACTTTTGTTTGCAGACTTTGGTCATTTTTGCACATATGAGCACAGTTTGAGAACTCTAGAAGATGTAAGAGATTTAATGAATAAACATCTCTAAAGTCTCCATTTAATATTATTGGTGTTAGGAGAAACAATTGAGCAATCACAGATATCTCATTTGCGATTATTCTTTCCAAAACTCTTAAAAGTAAATAATCCAAAAGGTGGTTTTTCACAGCAATGCCATAGAAAAACCATTTTCAAAGAACCTTTAATGGAACTACTTTAAAAGAACATTTAAAAAAAACCTAAAGAGCCTTTTTTTCCACTATAAAGAACCTGGAAAGGTTGGAAAGGTTCAAGAGTTGTTAAAGGTTCTTCATGAAACCAGATTCCAATAAAGCTTTTGTCTCTCACCAATGAAGTTTCTCCAGCTCTGATGATCCTCAGCCTGTTTCCAGTTGCGTGGCCAGCAGGCCAACACAGTGTTGTGTTGAAGACCACCCAACCCTCCAGCCTGGACCAAATGCGATGTGGCATCCCTCATATTAGAAGAGATGACCACCTGACAGAAACCCTTCACCTTCTCTGCCTCCATGAGCTTCCTCAGAGACTTTGAGATGCAAAACAAAGTGGGAATTACATTAAAGCCCAAATAAATATTAAAACTAAGTTCCAACGTATGCTGCCTAAGTAGGTTGTTCTCTAGTTATGTTGTGTCTGTGTTTTTGTGTGAATGTCACCTGTTCAGCCTGCTGTCCTTGAGGATGGTTTTCCAGGAAGGTTCCCTCTAGCGCTGTGCCTACAATGGTCAGACCCTTCCCAGCCTTCAGCTGACTGGTCAGAGACAGCAAACGCGGCTGCTCCACGTTCAGCTCAGAATCCATGTTGACCAGGACTAATATCTGAGGTCTGAGGAGAACGAAAAGGAGGAGCGAATAGTGGCCAAAACTTTAAAAAGTTTACACATGCACAATAAAACATAATATGAATATCGTAACTTTAATATTCAGCATATATATATATAAATCTATAAAATATAAATATATACAATAAAATATATTAATATGAAGAAACATACACTACAAGTCAAACGTTTTTGAACAGTAAAATTTTGTTAAAAAAAAGTCTCTTCTGATCACCAAGCCTGCATTTATTTGACCAAATTACAGCAAAAACAGTAACATTTTGAAATAGAGTAAGTTTTATCTGTTCAGTTTTCTTATATAATTTTGAAAACATCACATAATGTAATGGAAGTATGAAATAAATGGTCAACATCATAAATAATGCAAATTCTGATTTGGCACTTGCTTTGTTTGATCAAATAAAACTTCATTAACTAGCAGCTCCCAACATATTCAACATTTTTTTTATTCCAGTTAGCTGGCAAAGAAACATTTCCATTTAATTAGATTTTAATTTAATTTTATTGAATTGAATTGCAATTATTGAAAAAAATGATATACAATAACATAAAAATAAATATATTTCTATATCTATTAATATAAATACATACATAATACAAATATATATTTATAATACAATTATTATAAATGATATATATCAAACCTGTACGTATTTGCACTCACCTCCAGTTCTTGGTGTGCGGTGGTCCCTCTTCCAACCTCATAAGGGCAAAGCGGGCCGCGCTGAGAGACAGACCTCTTATTCCATCACCCCATTCCTTTTCCGCCCTGTCAGCACACACACATCTTAATCACACACTCTGAATTTTTATGTTGAGGATGCCATTCTAACATATTACTTCATATACATTTACAGTCAACAGCAAAAAATAGGCACTCTCCATTCCAAATGTGAAACAGATGCCTTGCAAATGCACACAGGGGTATTGTTTGTGTTTTCTTATGTTAACACTGGCCCCATATCACGTTATTTATTACTTATCAGAGCTGTTAAAACCAGAAATTTACATTCAAGGTCATACCAAGTCAGAATGCTTCTGTTTTTTAAATAAAACCAATAATATTACACATGTGTGATAATGTACAGATGTTTACTCTAACTGTAGATACAAATAAACCAAGGAAATTAATCAAATATCCTGCTCATTTTTGTTCCAATTTCAAAGCATACTACCTTATAAAAGTCCACATGATCGCCGTAAATTAAAGCTACAGATAATGAAAACTGGACACAAATGTAAGATTTATCTGTTTAGTTTTCTTATTTAATGTTGAAAACATCACAGAATGAAGTATGAAATAAATGGTCAATATCAAAAATAATGACAATTCTGATTTGGCACTTGTATTTTTTGATAAAATAAAACTCCATCAACTAGCAGCTCTAATGAGGCATTTGTGTGTATTAAGACCTGATGTGAGATCCACCAATCAGAGAGATTCAGTTGGTTTAAAATCAATAGAGAATATTTCTCCTTCTTCTTTTGAAATGGAAATGTATACATCATATGAAAGCTGAATAAATAAGCTTTTAAAATCGCCTTCAAAGTTGTCCAAATTAAATTCAAAAATTAAGTTTTGATATATTTACGGTAGGAAATTTACAAAACATCTTCACCGAACATGATCTGCCTTAATATCTTAATGATTTTTGGGATAAAAGAAAAAGCTACGATTTTGACTCATACAATTATACAACAAAGCACCTTTTGCTGGAAACTGTATCCCACAATGCAATGCACACAATGCATTTTGACTATTTTTTTTATTAAAAAAACCTGCTATTTGAATTGCTTCTGTTTTTAAGTATGCAGTACTGTATATACTGTGTAGTATGCAGTAAGTGCTCAAATCCCCACACCGCCTCAGACTCCATAATCCTGCTGCCAATTTTCTCCTCCTCTTTAATTTCCTGCGACAGACTCGGGTCACTGTTCGGCTTGACTCTGGAAGTGTTTCCAAAGGAAAGGCACTAAACTAATCAAATCCCGAAGCAGATTTCAGCTGTTCTTGGCCGGGCGGATTACGAGGGATCTAAAAATCCTGACAGTTCAAATGCCTAAAACTCAATTCTAATCCATCTCTTGGTTTTCCGCCCCGCTGGTCTCCCCCGACTCCGGGTCACAATCCACTTACCCTCGGAACTCGATATACTTGTAGATACAGCCGGCGATTCCCATGGCAACGATGGCGTAATACCAAGAGCAGATGAACATGAGCGAGAGACAAAGGCTCATGCCAAGGAAGGATAGAGTCCTGTTGGAGAAGCGGAAGGCAAACGTTAGCGGACAAATACGAGTAAAGCCACAGCAAACGGCAAGACACGACACGCTGAAGCTCACCAGTGGTAGAACTTGAATCGCGGTCTCCAGTTGGGCGTTCGGAGCAGAGTCTGAACAGCACAGGCCAGATTGACAAACATGTAGCACATGAGGAAAAACCTGCAGCCACACAAGAGAAACAAACACCATAATGTCGATGAACAGAAACGGATAGCCTGGATTATGTCTCAAATGTTTGGACCGTACTTAAATGATTAAAAGGAAAAAAAGAAAATGAAGACAGTTTTTGTTTGTTAAGTGGATCATGTTAATAGTTATTATAGTATTACTGCTAAACTAAAACTAAAACTTAAACTATTAAAAATCAGTTTGGTTAACTGAAAAAAGCATTATTTATATACTATTATATTATTTAATAATATTTAGAATTTGCTTTTATTTTCATATTTTCTATTTAATTTTAGTTTAAGTTTTATTAATTTTTATAAATATTATTTATAAATCGTTGCATTGGAATTATGAGGTTCTATCTGCATTCTGAGCAGTTTTGAGATATTGAGCTTCAAATATTTTTTGAAAGTTTTGAATATATATTTTTTTAAAGTTCCATAGACTTCTATAGGTAGAACCCTTTTTGTTTTCTAAAATAAGGTCCAAAATGTACACAGTGTACAAAAGAAACATCACATAATGTAAATAAATTGTCATAGAATAAGAATATGTGAATAACTCAATTTTGACAAAACGTCCGATAGAACCTTGTAAGGCGACGACATATATATATATATATATATATATATATATATATATAATATGAATATATATTTATATTACATAATTAAATTTAATAGTTCATTAATAGTCATATTACATTTTCATTTTAGTTTTTACATTTCAGTTTTTATTATTTTTTAAATATTTCTATTTACCTTTATTTTGGTCTTAGTTTTACTAATAAATAAATCATTTTAGTTACATATAGTTGTATTAACAGTTTTGATTTTAATATTAGTTTTTAGTGTTTTTTAAATATATATTTCTATTTATTTTTAATTTTATTTTATTTCAGCTTTGTATTTCAACTGACAAAAACATTTTTGAATAGTTTTAATTTTAGTTAACAATAACAACACTGGTGGATGCTACTCAATTTTAAATTGTATTATCTAATGCAATGACATTCAGTCATTTTTATGTGTGATTTAAGTGTGCAAAAGCTTTCTGAGGCCGTTGTGTATCTGTATCTCCTCTTACATGGAGAGAATCGGAGCAACGTTATCCAGAGAAGCAATGAGAATTCCACTCTCACAGATACACGCGGTCAGAAGCAATGCCCAGGTGGGCTCCCCGTTTGCTTTTCCATGACCAAACACCTGCAACACACATACATGCCCATGAACAGTTAAATGCAAGGTCAGTGCTGGCAGCTCTTGGCCAGAATAAGCTGCAATGTGAATCTGACTTTGTGCTGAAAGTCAAAGACTGAACACTAATCATATGTGTGCACACTCACCCTGAGGAACGGGACGATGCCGTCGCGTGCAATGGCCTGTAGGAGACGTGGAGCACCCGTCAAGCTCTGAAGCCCCGCACCGCAGGTGGAGAAGAAAGACCCAATGACGATGACCCAGGGCGACGGCCACGCCAGTGTCCCGATCACCAGATTACCCCTGACAGCCTCACCAAACCTGAGACGCACAAACATACAGAAAAAATTAAGCTACTTCTCACTATTTTGGGGGTTTATTCAACAAGGATGCATTAAATTAATCAAAAATGACTGTAAAGACACTTTAATGATACAAATATGTTCTATTTCAAATAAATACTGTTTTTTAACTTTCTGTTCATCAAAGATTCCTGAAAATAAAAAAAGCTTATCATGCTTTTTACAAAAATATTGGGCAGCACAAATGTTTTTAACACTGATAATAATCAGAAATGTTTCAAAAGCATCAAATCATCATATTAGAATGATTTCTGAAGGATCATGTGACAATGAAGATTGGAGTAATGATGCTGAAAATTCAGATTTGATCACAGCCATAAATTACATTTTAACATATATCCAAATTGCAAACAGCTATTTTAAATTGTAAAAATATTTCAGAATATTATGTTTTTTACTGTATTTTTGATCAAATAAATGCTGCCTTGATGAGCAAAAGACAATTTTTAAAGCACACAGTGTGAATAACATACTTATCTCTCAGCACCGTTCCCTCGATGCAGGCACCAAACAGCACCACACTGGACATGTCTGAATAATTGAGTTAAAGAACATTATTTATGATAGACAATAACTCTGTTAGCAGGTTTGAATCTTTTAGCTTCTGTACGGATTGATTACCAGGCTTACATAATGTATATTAAAATTGAGATTCCTTTCATTCGGGGAGTGCATTCCAATGAACTGGTTAAAAACTTACCAACCACTACACAGGATTCGTTACTGTAATAATTCTATAAATAAACATTTTGCCAGAGACTCTTTGTAAACTGATTCAAATAAATCATTATAATGACTCATTTGATATTTGATCATCACTAATACACTATATATTGCCAAAAGTATTGGGTATCCTTCTAATGAACAGGTTTGACTACTTTAGTAATTTCCATGAGTACTAATCTTAATGTTTAAGCATATAATGATATTCTATGGAATTGTGATATTCTAATTTCTAATCCCAGTTGAACACCTCTGCTGTGACTTTAAATGCAGACCTTGAGCAAAAAACTCATCACCAAACACCAATTACTTTTGTCCGCTATACGGACAAATGTATTGGGACACCACCTTCTTTAGAACAGAAAAACGCACTTCCAAAACTGTAGCAACAAAGATAAAAGCATAAGTTATGTATTTACAAATTGTATTTCCATCTCTGTTGCTTCAGTTTTGGAAGTGTCTAAAATGACTGTACCCATATGCACAAGTCATTGGTGTTCGGTCTGAGTTTTTGGCTCAAGGTCTGCATTTAAAGTCACACCAGAGATGTTCAGCTGAGATTAGAACTTGGCTTTAAGCAGACCAGTCATTTCTCTATGAACCTTGCCTTATACACAGAGGCATTGTCATGTTAGAATAAAAAAGGGTTGTGTCCGAACTTTTGCTATAAAATTAGAAGGACACAATTCCCTAGAATATCATTATATGCTTAAAAAGTAAGATTAGTACTCATGGATATTATAGTAGTCAAACATGTTTATTATATTATGTGCCAATACTTTTGGCAATACAGCGTATCATCTCCTGTATTGCAGGAGGGTGTTATATCAGACCTTGTCCACCAGGTGGAGTGCTGTGTGTGTGTTTACAAATGAGAGGATACAGATGATGGAAGTGGTGGTGATAGCCAGGATAGTGCCGATTGGAATGGACTTCTGGGCATCCCGCAAATCACCAGATCGGTTTGATCCAGCCATAATACCTGTTCAAAATAAGACACACCATAGATTGGTTACAGTGTTTTTAAGAGCCTAGAATGTTCTTACGCATTCTGATCCACAAGGTTAATTTTCATAATCATAAATGATGGATGAGATCAGGGCTGTCAGGTCTGACTTTACCTGTCACGGAGGGGAAGTAGATGCCCACCAGCATGGTGAAGAAGGTGGTGATGTCTGCAAGCACGTAGCGGTTGGTGTTGGTCGGGATGGAATCGGGTTCGACCACAGAGGACAATCCAGTCTTCTCAATGAACGCACCCTTATCCATATAATTCCCAAAGAGATTCTCTGGAAGAGAGAAAAAGAGAAACAGGGAAACAAAGAGTTATCAGAAAACTGTACATTTTGACATTCAGGGGATGGTTCAAATAACTAACCCGGAATATGAGCAACAGTAATAGTGATGGTTAGCAGACACAACTAATTAAGTGAATTTGAAACTGGATTATAATGTTCTTCACTTGCTACAGGCAACAGGACAAAAGTTCATAGATTAAAGTGAATATTCTGTTTGGGGTCAGTAAGGTTAAGGTTTTAATGTTTATACTCATCGACCCCCATGAAAAAAATAAATAAATAAATAAAACATTTTCTAACCAAAATATATATTTTTTAAATAAATGCTAAATATATGTTGTAAACGCTGATGCTCAATCAAATATATTTTTAAAACTGAAAATATTTTTACTTTAAATCTTCAAATATCAAAATATGTTTCAAATTGTGTTTCAGGGGCAAGAACATACATTACTAAATATATTAGCCTACATTTAGGCTTTATTTATTATTTATTTTTATTCAAAGGTGTTATATGTACATAGGTGTTAAAGGCAATAAAAAGATTTTCTTCAAATGTGACATTTGGATTTAGATGGCAACATATTTTTAAATGCTTTTAAAAATATATTTATATTTGTAAAAATATATATTTTCAACAAAATACAAAAAAATACCAAAAATACTTTAGTAGAAAATAAATGTACATAAATATATCAGCAAATCTATGGCCAATTGTATATTCTGAAATATGTTTAAAAACATTTGAAAATATATTTTTGCCGCACGGCTGCATTTATTAAAAACTGTGATACTGTGATATTTATAATATTCTTATAATATATCATTATAATATGCTGAAATCATTCTAAAATTTCTTCATTTTCTCTTTCTTAATTATTTTTTTTAAAAACAAAATACAAAAAATGATCAAAAATACTTTGGAAGAAAATAAATTTACATCAATATTTATTGAAAAATATATTAGCAAATATATTTTTGCCATTTTTTGTATATTCCGACATATATTTAAAAAAATACATACATATGTGTACACACATACACACATTTATATATATATATATATATATATATATATATATATTATATTTATGAAGTTCTAAGCAATGCATATTACTAATCAAAAATTAAGTTTTTATATATTTACAGTAAGAAGTTTACTAAATATCTTGATGGCACATTATGATTTTTGGCATAAAAGAAAAATCGATTTGACCCATACAATGTATTTTTGGCTATATATATATATATATATATATATATTGCTCCCTTTAATAAAAACTGTTATATTGTGAAATATTTTTACAATTTCAAAAGAATATTTTCTATATGAAAATATTTAAATATGTAATTTATTTCTGTGATCAAAGCTGAATTTTCTTTAGAAATCATTCTAAAATTCTGATTTGCTGCTTAAGAAATATTTCTTAATGCGACTGTTAAAAAAACAGCTGTGTTGCTTCATATTTAAGTTAAAACCATTGATACATAGTTTTCAAGAATCTTTCAAAAGAACAGCATTTATTTCAAATAAAAATCTTTTGTCAAATATATAAAAGAAATAAAATTCATTTCAATTAAAAAACACATCTTACTGACCCCAAACACATGATTATGACTATGATGTTATTTAGTAGTTGTAATTGTATTTACCGCGCAGGGTGCCACTCATAACTCCAGGGATTCCCTGTATTTCCGTGATGTTGTTGTTGGCGAAATAGCTGTCGCACGTGGCGTTCAGGAACTCGGAGTCGCAGAAGAGCCGCCAGAGTTTGGTGGTGACTGTGGCGTTTTCTCTCTCGATGACCTTGGCGCACACATCAAAGCCTTTCCAAACCAGAGTCCGGTTTCCCAGCACGCACACGCTGTGGAAATCATTTCAAACTAAATCACTTCTGAACAAACAAAAACATTACAGCTTCAATTAAATATACACTATATTGCCAAAAGTATTGGGACGCCCCCTTCTAATCTTACTAATGTACTAATCTTAATGTTTAAGCATATAATGATATTCTATGGAATTGTGTCCTTCTAATTTTATAGCAAAAGTTTGGACAGGACCCTTTTTTATTCTAACATGACAATGTGTACAAGGTGCAAGGCGCAAAGTGTATAAGGCAAGGTTCATAGAGAAATGTTTGATTCAGTCAGTGTGGAAGAACTTGACTGGTCTGCATAAAGCCAAGTCTGAACACCTAAACACCTCTGGTGTGACTTTAAATGCAGACCTTGAGCCAAAAACTCAGACCAAACACCAGTGACTTGTGCATATGGGTACAGTCATTTTAGACACTTCCAAAGCTGAAGCAACAGAGATGGAAATACAATTTTTAAATAGATGAATTATGCTTTCATCTTTGTTGCTACAGTTTCGGAAGTGCCTTTTTCTGTTCTAAAGAAGGGGGTGTCCCAAATACATTTGTCTATATAGTGGACAAAAGTCATTGATGTTTGATGATGAGTTTTTGGCTCAAAGTCTGCATTTAAAGGGTTACTCCACCACAAAATGAAAATATTGTCATTAATTATGTAAAAGGTTCAGTCGTCTTCGGAACACAGTTTAAGATATTTTGGATGAAAACCGGCAGCTTTGTGGCTGTCCCGTTGACTGCCAAGTAAACAACACTGTCAAGGCCCAGAAACGTATGAAAGACGTTGTCAAAATAGTCCATCTGCCATCAGTGATTCAACCATAATTTTACGAAGCTACAAGAATACTTTTTGTATGCAAAGACAACAAAAATAACTACTTTATTCAACAATTAGTCTCCTCCGCATCACTATAGCGCCATTTTGGATAGTATCCCCTGGACGCAAACAGCATACCCTGTTCTCAGTTAGCTGCAACACGCAAATACACGTAGAAAACGTATCCGTCCAGGGGATACTATCCAAAATGGCGCTACGGTGACATAGAGGAGACAAATTGTTCATTAAAGTCGTTATTTTTGTTTTCTTTGCGTACAAAAAGTATTCTCGTAGCTTTGTAAAATTATGGTTGAACCACTGATGGCAGATGGACTATTTTGACAACGTCTGTTATACCTCGACAGTTTTATTTACTTGGCAGTCAATGGGACAATCAAAAAGCTGCCGGTTTTCATCCAAAATATCTTAAATTGTGTTCCGAAGACGATCAAACCTTTTACGGGTTTGGAACAACATGGGGGTAAGTGATTAATGACAAAATTTTCATTTTGGGGTGGAGTAACCCTTTAAAGTCACACCAGAGGTGTTCAGCTGGAATTACTACTTGGCTTTATGCAGACCAGTCAAGTTCCTAGAAGGAAAACTAGAAGGACACAATTCCCTAGAATATCATTATATGCTTAAACATTAAGATTAGTACACATGGAAATGATTAAAGTAGTCAAACCTGTTCATTAGAAGGGGGTGTCCCAATGCTTTTGGCAATATAGTGTATGTGATTTATGTGATTGCTGAGGCACATACGGGAAGACTGGAGGCTCGAAAGCGGTTTTGATCACTCCAGCGTAGACGGCGAGGATCGAGCAGATGACGCAGGCGAGAAAGACGAGCGCCAGCTTGTTCACGTACCTCACTCCTACAAACACCACAATGGCCATGAAGCTGAGCACCAGCGTGCCGTAAACACGCATGTTGTTCAGCATGGCGCCCTCGGCCTCCGCTCCCTCCAGACCCTCCATCTTAAAAATGGCCGCTTGTGGTACGATGTACACCTGAGATAGGAGGGAAAAAATAAGGTGCAAAGACGAAAAATGAATTGAAAGGATAAAAGCGAAGCAAAAAGAACAAAAATAATCAGGGATGCCAATCAATATTCTGTGATAAAATAACTTTTCTAGCACTTCATGGGCTTAATCTTACATGTTTAGGGATTAATTTAATTCACTTTTTGCTTGTTAAACTGCTTCTATAAGAATAAATTAACAAAAGCGCTCTTTCTTCATCATTTTCTAAATGATATTTGTATGCACTTTTGCACAGCCAAAAAAAATTCAATTTCATGTACATTTACATTAAACGTCTGATGCCATACGCCTCCTGCCATTTTAAATATCTTCAATTATAAATATATACTAGTATATGCACACAATAGCCAAATGAAGTATGCTTGATATCAATCTTTCTAACAAACAAACTAGCTGATTGCTTTATTTTATGGTCTACAGTTTGGAGCAAAAACTGAACTGTTAAATATAATACAGAAGCAAAAATGGGTAGGGTTAAAAGTCTAACTGTTAGAAAAAGCAAACAAACCTCATCAAACAAACAAGACTGATCTAAAAAGAAGTGTAAACCTACAAAAAAAAAACAAAGAATAGAAAAAACAGACAAAGAGGGGGAAAATAACGAGAGATGAGTGAGATTCACAATGACACAGGCGGTAAAAACAGACTAGTGTGAGTTCGGTTCTACGAGCGCTAATTGAACCAGTCAAGCGTGGAATTAATACTGCAAATGGCCTGCCATTAGTCCTTATTAGAGGCCTGACCTAAATTATATCCAACGCCATAAACTTTTGGGTGCATATGCTCCGTTTCACCGCTCTAAGCACAATATATTGCATCGTTCATTAAACTGTTTCATATTTTTCCTCATATGTGAGAAATTACTGGAAATCTTATGCAATCTATCAAGATCACATCTGGGTGATTACTCACCCCCAAAAAGAAAGATATTATATTATTTTATATTATTATATTCCACTTTAGAAAAAAGCATCTCATCAAAATGATCTAAAAAAAATAAATAAATAAATTAAAAAAATGCTTAATTGATAAAAAAATCTTTCTAAAAATTTGTCCTGAACAGGTCCCAAACATTCTTAGTTTTTTTCAGCATTTTTGTGTATTTGATCCCAATGTCTGTATGATTTTGAGATCCATCTTTTCACAGTGAGACGCATTGTGTTTTCTTCTGAAGCATTAGTGAGTGTTTGAACCTTCTGTAATAGTTGCATATGAGTCTCTCAGTTGTCCTCAGTGTGAAAATATGGATCTCAAAATCATTCAGTCATTGCATTGTTGGAAAGGGTTCAAGTACACAAAAATGCTGAAAAACCAAAGGTTTTGTGGGACCTGAAGGCTTTTTAACTCTTCAGGACAACAAGGAATGCATGAACAACTCAAATCACTAAAAACAAAAAAAAAACAAAAACAAAAAAAAACAGCTGTGGATCATTCTATGGAAGTTCACAACACTGTATTAAGAATCAAGTGTATCTAAACTTCTGAACGTGGTCATTTTTATAAATTCAACTAATTAAAAGTCTTTTATGTGAAATATCTTATAAAAAATAACATGCATTTTCTACGACCCCTCTTATTTTGGAAAAATAATTAACATTTAGCAGATTCTGCAAGGTGTATGTAAACTTTTGACTTTAACTGTATATATATATGTAAATAGATTAATATATATATATATATATATATATATTCATTATTTAAATGTAAATAATTTTTAAATGTATTTATTTATAAGAAGTGTAAATATTTATTATTATTATTATTATTAGTGTTTTATTTCAATTAATTTTTGTATTATTATTATTATTATTTTTAATCAACTGGTGGTGTTCCCTCAGGATTCAGTGCTCTTCACAGACTGCATGATCTGCATGTAGGAAGCAAATGTGTTGCTGAATTGCTGAAACAAACAAACACACACACACACATACACACACACACACATCTGATCAGCTTGTCGCTATGGTGACCTGTTCATTTTTATAATATGTGCTGGGTTACACAATACGGCTTTAATCTCAAAGCGCCGGCTCACTTTAAATAGACGTCTTAGTGTCCTTCTCAACTGTAGGCTGGATAAAGCTCTCACTCAAATCAGCATGCGGCGGACCCGCCGATCTCTGAGCGCAGGGAAGATTTTGCACAGACAATGGGTGCTAAGCCTATGTTCCCCCGGAAGAAAGAATTAACCCAGAAGTCAGACAGACCTGAGCCCCCCGACCAGCAATACCGAAGAAAATACATGAGCAGCCGAGAACACGTGTGTTAAAACGAGACGAACGAGGCTCCGAGGACACGCTAGCGCTCATCAGCAGCGCAATTAAACGGAGAGTCTGCATAATTACTTAATTACTTGCTCGAAGAGGAGGAGAGGAAAGCAGGATGAGAGAGAAAATGAAAGAGTGATGAACAAGTCATGAAAAACTTTTTAAAAAACTGATCCATGATTTCAATGTTTTTGAGTAATATCCTGACTACTAAGATGTCTTCATCTAGTTGATCTTTGAAGACAGTTTAGAACAGGTCATTTGGTGCCAATAATATGCATGCATTTCTTCAGTTGTTTTAAAGAATAAATGTCTTCTGACAAAACTCTTTCAGATCAACCTCATGCCGTGTGACAGCCGCTTTCTGTGCGTGTGCTTCGGATGTGTGCGTTTAGAAAACCGTAGGGGAGAGTGGGGTAAGATGAGCCATTTTTTTTACTCATGTGGTCCTCAAGATAAGGCAAAATGAGGAAGTTTCCTGTCATTTTAAATGGTCAGAATGTATCTATGACAAAAGGTTCTAAAATGATGGCTTCTCATAAAAAAGTGTTCCTGTGGCTCAATTTGCCCCAGGTTAGGGGTAAGTTGACCCGAGTCAGTGGGTAAGCTGAACCATCTGGGTCAGGGGTAGGGAACGTTGATCCTCGAGAGCCATGTCCCTGCAGATTTTAGTTTCAACCCTGAAGAAAAACATGCCAACCTGTATCCTGAAGACCTTGATTAGCTTGTTCAGGTGTGTTTGATTACGGTTGGAGCTAAAACCTGCAGGGACATGGCTCTCGAGGATCAACGTTCCCTACCCCTGATCTGGGTAAAAACTGACCATCTGACTGTATCAAATTCAAACCCATGTGTAAAGATAATTTGCCTCTTTTAAAAACTAACTTAATAATTACATTTTATTTTACAAACAGTCATATTAATTTTATTAAAGCTAACTTAAACACATGGTAGCTTTTCTGCAATGTCGAACAGACCATTAGGGACTAGGTGAGAAGATATATTTGATTATAATGTGAAAAGCATCTACTGGTTCTCAGGGAAGGATTTGGTGCAACTAAAACTACAAATAATATGTAATATGATCAACTAAACCACATTAAAATACTTCAGAGATTTAACTTAACTTCAGTGCTTTATGGTGGGGCTCAACTTACTCCACAGCATTTGGAAAACACTAGGTAGCTTACCAATTCAGGCTAATATTTAGCTAAATGATTTGCATGGTTTTATATGTTGCTAAATCACCTATATGCATCATAAATATTTTTAGACTTGGATACATTTGCTTTGATTATGCTTAAATGTGTACTTTGACAAGACAACAAGAGTTTTTAAAGTAAATTGGTGCATTCCACCCCTCCCCTGTGTTTCTCCGTTTCACAGTCTGGCAGAAATGATGTGTGACTCCAAAATACATGATCACATGACAGTAAAAGCCAGGATACAGGGGGTGGGTCAACTTACCCACTTGCTCAACTTACCCCCCTTTGCTATATATCAGAAGTTTAAACTAATATGGTTTAAAACACATGATTTCATTATAATCAAAACCAAACAGATGTTTTTTTAACAGAGTATCTGAGGAGTGAGCTGTAAAGGCACAACCATATTCTCGAAAAGGGGGCGGGGAGCCGCAGCTCATTTGGACTTTAAGAGACATGCACAAAAACATTATGTTTCTGCTTCCACTCAAATGGAAGAAGAAAAATGCAGGAACATTTTTCAAAATGTGGGGTTACATCTAATAGGTCTCCTTTAAGTCACTGGTTCACACACAGGTTGTTCATCTCACCAGCAGGATCTCGATGCAGCCCAGGATGTACATGGCTCCAGCGAAGGTGGTGCCCAAGTAGAAGCAGATGCCTACAGCTCCACCGAACTCAGGGCCCAGAGAACGAGAGATCATGTAATAGGATCCTCCAGCTGTTAAACACAAACAGAAAACCCTTTCAGGAATCTTTAATTTGAGGAAGTGACGATCGCCGCGGATATTAACGATGCATTCTGATGTTGACAGCTCAGAAAAACAGCACAATACAACCCACAATTACAACTTCCTGTTTCTTGGAAAATATTAAGCATTCTTATAGAGTGGCTTTTAGCACTATAGAGATAATAGCAGCTTATTGCTGATGAACAACGGACAGGGAACCGAACCCGGCAATTTGGGCTCACCTCTGCTCTCCTCCAATCAGGAGATGAGATCGAGGCGGTCATTAGGACAGGACACGCTCAGCCAATTATGAATACATAAATACAGCTTTGAGGATATTGCTGTCTGCTCATTGCTTGGAGTTATTGTTGCTACGGTGACCGCTTCCTGTTGCCAAGACGACCCACATGCACATGTTCAGCTCTAGCAGGGGCTCGCTTACCTGGCACTACGCCGTTTGTGGCAATGGCACTCATGGAGATGGCAGTGAGCATCGTCTAGAAGAAAACACACCGAAAGAGAGAAAAGATGAGTGCATTAGTTGAATAAGCACATTATAAATTAATTCGAAAGAATAATAATGACAGGATGGTACATCAGTATAACAACAGCACCAAACTACTAACACAAATTTGATTCTGATACTAGAAAATGATGCAGTACGTGACGATTTTTAAGACTGTGTACAAAATAATGACAAGAAATGTTTTGTCCTCAAAAGTAAAAACAAACATTTGATTCAAGGACAAATGATTCCTATGAATCTTTCAGTTTGGATCAGTTTGATGAATCCTTCAATGAATGAACTACTCTGATTGATTCAGTGACTCAACATCTGATTTACTTACTGAACTGTAGGTTTCATGGCATAAGATTGACAGATTTGAATCAGTCTGACTGATCAAAGTGAATCAGATGTTGATTCACTGAATCGATAAGAGCAGTTCAACATCTGATTCACTTGGATGGATGGACAGTTGGATGGACGCTAGACAGATAGATAGATAGATAAATAGAGTTATCCTCAACAGTAAAAACAAACAAACGTTCTGGTTCATGAGCAACTAAATCCCATGAATAGTTTCTTTTAAATGAATCATTCAGAAAGACTCACAGAATCTTCACTGAATCAACTACTCTGATCAATTGAGTGAATTAACATCTAATTTACTTGGATGGATGGACAAACAGACATACAGACAGACAGACAGACAGGCAACTAGATAGATTGATAAACAGATATCAAATGACTCTCATGATTCACATGAACAGGTTCTTTTAAATGAATTGTTCAAAAAGTTTGAATCAGTCTGACTGATCAAAGAGAATCAGATGTTGATTCACTGAATCGATAAGAGTAGTTCAACATCTGATTCACTTGGATGGATGGACAGATGGATGGATGCTGTAGATAGATAGATAGATAGATAGATAGAGTTATCCTCAGAGTAAAAACAAACAAACATTCTGGTTCATGAGCAACTGATTGGCGGAGCAACTGAATGATTCATTTAAAAGAACTGACAGGTTCTTTTAAATGAATCATTCAGAAAGACTAACAGAATCTTCACTGAATCAACTACTCTGATTGATTCAGTGAATCAACATCTAATTTACTTGGATGGATGGACGAACAGACATACAGACAGACAGACAGGTAGGCAGGCAGCTAGATAGATAGATATCAAAAGATTAACATGATTCACATGAACAGGTTCTTTTAAATGAATCATTCAAAAAGTTAGAATCAGTCTGATTGATCCAAGTGAATCAGATGCAATAAATGTTGATTCACTGAATCGATTAGAGTAGCTCAACATCTGATTCACTTGGATGGATCGACGGTAGATAGATAGATAGATAAATAAAAGACAGAAGATCTTTTAAACAGCAAAGCAGGAGACTATGAAAGCAGGAAGGTGTTTAGTATTGATCTATAGATGTGTCAGACCAGCTTGATTAAAGCAATTTAGTAGAACTGAAAGTACCAGAATAAATCTGTTCTCATTTGAAACCTCTTCTATCTCCTTAAAGGACGAGATGTCTCCTTATAGCGCCACACTGAGCCAAAGCAATTGTAAAACATCCTGGAGATTAAAGCCATCTTTAAATCAGCACTGAACTGTCTCCAGAAATGCAAATGCATCTATTTTGGAGGAAAGGGAACGAGCTGATGCTGTCAGACTGACGCTTCTTTAGAAAGTGACAAGCAACAAACAGACAGAAACAAATGAGTGTTTCAATCAATAGGAAAAGAGAGAGAAAGAGAAAGAGAGGCATTACTTTATATTACTAGGTGGGAGAATCGTTTTCAGATGAACCTGCTTTTTGTGTTCCTCATTATTTGCCTAAAACACCCTTTAAACCGTGTTAAAATCACTATAGCGCACAAGACGTCTCTTGGCTGAAAATGTGCGAACCCATACATCACTGTCAGAGAGACGTGACAGACGCATCCACACAAACACAAAACTGTGCAAACCAAAATCATTTCCAATCCACTGTGTGAATTATTTCTTCTACACAACGCGTTTAAATGAAGAGCAAATAAATACTTTTTCTGCTTCTCCAATGTTTCTCCTAAAAAAGCACCGCAGTACTCTTAAGTGAAACATCTAAGACAAAGTTAATGCTTAAATGAAACATAAATGAGCCCAGAAAGATAGAATGAAGTCCATGAACTGTGAAAGAACAACCTTTGAGCAATGCATTCAAGTGTGTTAGTTCATTAGACTTGAATCAGTGTATAATCAGCCTTTTTCTCTCTCAGAGAGTTTGATAAGACACTAATTGACACTAAGTGCTTTATCTTGACTATAACTGAGACTCATGTGAGATCGGGTCCATTTCCACCCACACAAACACACACACAAGGCCAATGGCAATTCAGAAACGCTCCTCATATCATCGCAGAACTCCATATGCTAATCACATGCTGGCTGCAGCCTCTGATTGGACGATGTAGGGCACCGGCTGCTTGAACCAGTTTCTCCAGCCAATCACACCATCTGCCTTCAGCTGAGTGAGCCAATAATATGAGACAGATACTATGACAACCAACCCGAAGGTTTAGAGAAACAATCGTGAATTAATAGATGGCCCATTTTCTGACAGATTACATATTGCGTAGTTGACATTTACTGAGGGATTCATGACACAGAGTTATCATTTTATTCTGCAGTATTTTTTTCATTGATGCTAATGAACATCTTGAACAAAAGTGTTTTTATAAAGCATGAGAAAAACAAACTTGTGTAAATCACTCAAGCCAGTTAAAAGCAATAGTTCACGTTTTACAATCAATCTACATTTTAGTCAGAATCTGTTCCGCTTTTGTTTCATAAATGACACCACTTACCTTTAAAAATAAATAGAATCTAATAAAGTTAGTCTTAGACTTCACTATCAGTGGATTTACATAGTATACACATTGATTGAGTATTAAATGTGTGAGGACACATACACTAAGGTTCAAAAAAATATTTTTTAATGTTTATGTTCATCAAGGCTGCATTTATGTGATCAGAAATATAGTAAAAATAGAAAAGATGTGAAATATTATTACAATTTCACATGTGAATATTTTGTAAAATATAATTTATTCCTGTAATGCAAAGCTGAATTTTCAGCATCAGTCTTCAGTGACACATGATCCTTCAGAAATCATTCTAATATGCTGATTTGGTGCTCTAGATTTTTAATTCTGATTATTATCAATTTTGAAAACAGTTGTGCTATGTATTATGCTTTTTTGCTTTCAAAAATAAATAAAATGTAATAAAATTAACACGTCATGCAAATAAACTACTTAAACTTCGCTATCAATGGATTTCAAGTATACTTAAATATGTGAAGTGCAGATAGACTACTGTTAAAAAAAAAATACTTTTTAAATGTTTCTGCTCCTCATGGCTGCATTTATGTAATCACAAATACAGTAAAAACAGTACAAATGTGAAATATTATTGCCGTTTCAAATAACTGTTTTTTTGTTATTTGAATATTTTGTAAAATATAATTTATTCCTGTGATGCAAAGCTGAATTTTCAGAATCATTATTCCAGTCTTCGATGACACATGATCCTTCAGAAATCATTCTAATCTGCTGATTTGCTGCTCTAGATACAAACATTTCTGATTACTATACATTTTGAAAACAGTTGTGCTATAATTAATATTTTTGTGAAAAGCATAATACACTACTTTCAAAAATAAATAAAATGTAATAAAATGAACACTTCATGTAAATAAACTTAAACTTCACCATCAATGGATTTCAAGTATACTTAAATGTGCAAGGTGCACATACTGTTAAAAAAGCTTTTTTAAATGTTTATGCTCATCGAGGCTGTATTTATGTAATCAAAAATACACTAAAAAACAATAATGTGAAATATTATTGCAATTTCAAATAACTGTTTTTTATGTGAATATTTTGTAAAATATAATTTATTTCTGTGATCCAAAGTCTTCAGTGTCACATGATCCTTCAGAAATCATTCTAATATGCTGATTGCTACTCAAGAAACATTTCTGATTTCAATGTTGAAAACAGTTGGGCTAATTAATAATTTTATGAAAAGCATAATACATTACTTTCAAAAATAAATATTTATTAAAATGAACACTTCACGTAAACACACTACTTAGACCTCACCATCAATGGATTTTGAGTAGTACTTAAATCTACTTTATCAAAGCCTAATTTATATGATCAAAAATACATATTATTATTACAATTTCAAATAGCTGTTTTTATGTGAATATTTTGTAAAGTATAATTTATTCCTGTGATGCAAAGCTGATTTTTCAACATCATTACTCCAGAAATCATTCTAATATGCTGATTGCTGCTCAAGAAGCATTTCAGTGTTGAAAACAGTTGAGCTAATTAATATTTTTGTGAAAACCGTAATACGTTTTAATTTTCAGGATGAATAGAAAGTTCAAAAGAACGGCATTTATTTGAAATTAAACACATCTTTGCTGAATAAAAGCATGAATTCCTTTAAAAGTTTTGAACAGTACTGTACACAAATAAATGATTAATTTCTCAGTGAGCATCTTAATTTAAGGTATGTGTCTCCTCACTGTTACTCAGCAACAGAGTGCCGGCGATATTTGGCCCCTAGAGAGGATGAATTTACATAATCAAATGACACATCAGAAAATGAATTTAATACAGTTGAGCTCAGCGCAAAAAAAAAGGAGGGAAAAGTGCATCTTCCTGGAAATGGAACCTCATAATGGCCGTAAGTGTATTCCTAATCAACACTTCTCTCATTTTGGCTGCCATCTTTTAGCTTGAGCAATGTATTTTGGGATTGCCTTAAAATTTGGCCAACTCTCGTTAGGTTTTGGAACGGAGCCGCTGTCTCAGTGTTAAGTGTTAATTTGATTACATCTACATCACTGAATACACAACAGTCAATTCATATTCATGTATTAATGCATTCCCATGAATAATTTGATCATTTCACGACCGTCACGGTCCATAAATAACCAAAGCACTGTCTGTCATCCGCCTGTCAATATTTCTGTGCCTGCCGACTATTTGAAAGCGGATCAATGCTGTTGTTTGTGTCCTTTAATGATTCATTTCTGCATTTCTAACGGCTTCAGTCTGTCTTATAGAGGCGAGCGTCTCCATCTCTGTGATGTATGAAAGAATCAGCGTTCTCTCCTCCTCTCCATCTGTTGCCATGAGAGACCGAACGCGATGAAAAGCGAGCGACGGGCGGCTGGCAATGAGCTGGTAATTTCAGATGACATAGATAGCGTCTCGCTACTTCTAATTATGATGCATATATGCGCTCATTCAAAAAGCGAGGCGGATGTTGAGGTGTCGCTCGCGCCACCCTGGACCGCTGTCGAATCTGCTGGCGGTGTGGTCGGGCGGATAAATCACACGTGCCACTTTCAAAGGCGTTTGCTTGGATAGCCTAGAAGTCATTGAGATGCACCAGGCAAACGTCATCTGTAGCTTCATCTAGTTGTGTTTTCATGCACATCTGCAGAAACGTCTCTGAGGCCGTTTTAACCTCGATTTGAAGGATTCTGCAAAGCCTTCATTATCTTTGAGAGTCTCTGATGGCTGTGGCTTTTCACATAATGTGCTTGGGTTTTAAATAAGAAAACTTGCAGGGTTTAATGTATGCGTTAAATCAACGTTGCTGATAATTTATTGCCTGTCGCCTTTTATGAATTTCAACGTGCTTGGGTGCATCTCGCTAAACCTGTTAAGAACAGTGCAACCAAAAGTGTCAAAAGCATTATTAACCAAAGTTATTAAAAACGTTTTGTTAATTGAAATAATGATGAAATAGAATAACATATAAATATTAGATTGAAAGCATAATAAGAACAAAATTGAACTTAAATTTAAAATAGTAAACTTACTAATCTGAAATAAAAACTAAAAAAAAAAAAAAAACTAGAACAAATGAAAAAAGCACCTAAAATTACTCAAACTAAAAAACTGAAAATATACAAACAGAAGATAATTCAAAATATTAATAAAAGAAGCTAATTACTATATCATTGCTGTTTTGCATATCAAAAATGAAGCCTAATTTTAAGACCATTAGGATTTGAAATGTGACATTTTCATGAAAGCTCATGTTTTAATTACTGTAAAACCCTCAAAAGTAAAATATTTGGACAAATTATGCATTAAAAACTAGATAATATGCTCAAATGTCATATAAATTATGCAATGCAAAAATATTAAGCCTAATTTTAAGACCATTAAGATTTGAAATGTGACATTTTCATGAAAGCCCATTTTAATTACTGTAAAACTATAAAAATAATTGCGATTTTAGAATTTTAATTGCAATATAGTTATACATCATGCTCATATCTGTTGTACTGCATTTATTTATGCTTATTAAAAAACAAACAAAAAAATGTTTTATGATAATCTAATAAATCCAGATAACTGAAATAATAAAAACCCTCAAAAGTAAAATATTTGGACAAATTATGCATTAAAAACTAGATAATGTGCTTAATTGTCATATAAATAATGCAATGCAATGCAATTAAACACATAATGGTCCTAACAAAATCTGATCAAATTTTTGTTTTAGCCACCTTCATATTCTGTGTCCTTCAAACATGTGCTTCAAACAAACCCAAGGCTATAAAATCCATCAAAACAAGGCTAAAAATGTCACTGGAACAACTGGAGAGACACCAGAAAATGAGATGGCCTAGAATGACTGCTGGGTGACATTCTACAGGCTGTTCTAGAATCTACAAAAAGCTAAAACTATCAAAATAAAAACACAAGAAAGCAATGCTTCCAACATTTTGAAACAAACATATTCTTCTCCACTCGACATCAAATGTAAAGATTTACGCACATTTAGTCAGCCCATTCTATAAGCCCTGATCATAAATACAGTTTATAACATGCTGTTAGCTTATTTGACATAATGAAAAAAACCAAAAGCGTGTCAGCGCACACAGTGTGTACTCAGATAGCTTTTCTATGTTTTAGCGATCACCTGTAGCAGAACAACATATAGACGAGATGCTTTTAGCTGCAGTGTTTTTTTGAAAGCATCTGGATGGATTTTAAATGGATGCATCGTGTTGTTGTTGTTGTTGAGATCTCTGTTTGCCTGCATCTGTAGCGGATTGAACTACAACACACCTGAGTGACACAAGAGCTTTTATACAAACGGATGGAGTGGATTTCCTGATGGATTGAAACTGCTTTCTTTATAGGGACAAAAGCTCAGTGCACACTCAAGAGATACTTTACACGTCTTATGGGTCAAAGAGAGAAAATAAGAGACAACGGCTGTGTTTTAATGGACAGAGTATGTATTGTACTTACCATTTTGTTAAAAACAGCATCTTTAACATGATGCATTATATAACTATAAGTGCAGTAAAAACAGTCGTACGACTCACAACGTTGATTGTTTAATCCAAAAAAATGGTGCTCAGTTTTAATTTTTTAAATAATAACAGATATTGCCTTTTCATTTGATTACATCACTTGGATGCAGTAAATGGGTGCTGTCAGAATGAGAGTTCAAACAGCTGATAAAAACATCACAATAATCCACAAGTAATCCACACAACTCCAGTGAAAAAGTCCATCTCCTGTTGATTTCCACCTCAAAAGAGCTGTTTTGGACTATTTTGTCTTGTAAACAGTGCTTGATCTGTACAGATTTCTGTCCTGATAGAGATGAGATGACTTTCACTGGAGAAAGCAATATTATGGAAAAAGAAATCAACAGTTTGGAGTTAAAAACTTCTCAATAATAGATTTGTTTCTCACAAACATACAGCTTTTGCTTTCTCAAGATGTTAATTGATGGACTCGAGTGGTGTGGATGATTGTGATGTTTTTATCAGCTGTTTGGACTCTCACTCTGACGGCACCCATTCACTGCAGAGGATCCATTGGTGAGGCAGTGGTGGAATGCTACATTTTCCCAAATCTGATAAAGAAACAAACTCATCTACATGTTGGATAGCCTGAGGGTGAGTACATTTTCAAAAATGTTTCATTTTAGGGTGAACTGTTCCTTTAAAAACTGCAGCTGATTTAACGTAGATGTGTCTCTCACTATGAGAGTAATATTGTAGTATGCTATTCTAAACTTAACCAGAGCATGCATATGTGAGCAAGAGTGAAAGAGAGATGAAGAAATAGAAAATAGAAAATTCCTGAGCTTGTGATAAAAATAGCACTTCCAGGGGCGCTGGAGAATCTAGGTTGCACACACAAACATACAAATCACACTAATGAGCATGTATGCTGAAGTGCATGCTTGCTCGGTGTCACGTACACATGTGCAGCAGGAGGCCTGCACACCAATGCATGTTAATCAGCGCGTCTTTGAGAAAGCGATGGCATGCAAATGTGGGACATGCAAATTCAAAATCACTGGAAATTAGACACTTGCATCAGCTGTGTGCCTGTGGCAGATTGATAACTTTATTTTTAACTGTATATCTGCAATGATTCATAAAGGCTAACTAAACCTGTTAAGAACAATGCAACCCAGAATGAGAATGTGTCGTTGTTGTTGTTGTTAACTACAATTAAAACTATTAACAAACATTGTTAACTGACATAAAACTAAACTAAAATAAAATCTCCTTGCACTGGCTCCCAATTGCGGCTCGTATCAAGTTCAAGACTCTGATGCTTGCATATAGGACAACCACAGCTACTGCACCTGCTTATCTGCACTCGCTATTGCAAATCTACACCCCCTCCAGAACTCTGAGATCTGCTAGTGAGCGACGCCTTGTGGTACCATCACAGAGAGGTGCTAAATCACTATCCAGAACATTCTCTTTTACTGTTCCTGTCTGGTGGAACGATCTTCCTACCCCTATCCGGAATGCTGATTCCCTGACAAGCTTCAAGCGACAGCTTAAAACTCATCTCTTTCAACTCTATTTGCTGTTACCATAAAAAGAAAAAAAAAAATTAATCTCTTTATTCCTTCCCTTTCTAGCTTGTACTTGTCTGAAGCACCACTTGAAATCTGGTATTATAGCACTGCCTGTGTCTGTTTGTCTCCTTAAGAAGAATCGCTCTATGTTCTCCCAACTGTATGTCGCTTTGGACAAAAGCGTCTGCCAAATGCCTAAATGTAAATGTAAAATGTAAATGTAATAAAATATAAATATTAGATGAAAAAAAAACACGAAAAAATAAACAAAAATACATTTAAGCTAAGTACCAAAGACTGAAATAAAACAAAAAATTACTAACTAAAACAGAAAAAAAATAATGTAACTATTTAAACTACTATTTCAAAATATATATATAAAAAAATATAAATTAGAATATTAATAATGGAATAGCTAATTACAATGTTAATTATGATTGTCATAATAATTAATATAGTATGAAATAAGTTTAAGTTACTAACTTAAAAAATAAACTAAAACTGAAATAGAAATACATTACAAAACTATTTAGAAACTTAATAAAAATGACAAAAAAATGATAAAAAATTATTTTTTTTTAAAATAAAAAAAAAAAAAAATTTCATCTCAGATTTCTATTGCATTGTGTGTGACTTACAGTGGAGCAGCACATGAGCACGATGATGAAGGCCTCGATGACGCCGCCGATGCCCACCATCCAGGTCATCCTGAGAAACAGAATCACGCCCAGGATGTTCTGCAGGCAGGGCAGGTAGACGCCCATCAGCGTTCCCATCCGCGGAGCCTGGCAACACACACACACACACACACACACACACACACACACACACACACAGCAGCCTATTAGTACAACGTCAATATCTGATTAGATCTGTTCCGTTGATCAGGTTCATGTTTTCATTTAGTCGTTCAACAAACACAACACATGTTCTGATCTCTCAACTGTAAAAACAATAATGCAACTATAATGCAACTGATGTTCTGATGAGAGAGAATCCATGCAAAACCTGGAAATATCATGGAATATTAAAGTTGATTTCCAAACCAGGATAAAATTGATGCATAACAATAAAAATGTAAGAAGTCGCTGAAATATATGCACTCTGAGTAGATCTTCTGTTACGCTCTTTTTAACTTTTGTTATAGCTCTTTTTAACTGCAACATCAATAAAATGATTTTTAAAACTGCTTGTTCTGTAATCACAAATTATGGAAATGGAAAGTTGTTGGTCAAGAGGTCTGGGAACACTGTAAATCTCTTGCGCTCCAGACATGAATGCAACTGTGTGCTGTTACTTTACTAAGACTTCAAATGCGAATTTCACTGGCTGGACAAAAAAAAAAAATATATATATATATATATATATATATATATTACCACTCAGAACACCTTAGAAACCCCTTAGAACATCCTAGTAATCTTTCAGAACATGCTAACAATTTAGGACACACTAGAAACCCTTTAGAATACCCTAGAAACCAAACACCTTAGCAACCATCTACAACACCCTAACAACCTTAGAAAATAGTCTGAACATCCTAGCAACTATTCAAACACCCTATCAACTATGCAGATCACCCTAGCAACTATTTTGAGCACCCTAGTAACCATCCACAACCATCCTTAATATCTGTCAGATCATACTAACAAAAACCCAGCACACCCTAGCAACTACTTAGAACATCCTAGTAACCATGCATTCTAGCAACTGTTCAGAACACCTCATCAACCACCCCAAAACACCATAGCAACTATTAACAACACAACCAGAACACCCTAGCAACTATTCAAACACCCCATCAATCACCCAGAACACCCTAGCAACTACTTAGAACATCCTAGTAACCATGCATTCTAGCAACTGTTCAGAACACCTCATCAACCACCCCAAAACACCATAGCAACTATTAACAACACAACCAGAACACCCTAGCAACTATTCAAACACCCCATCAATCACCCAGAACACCCTAGCAACTACTTAGAACATCCTAGTAACCACCCAGAACATTCTAGCAACTGCTCAGAACACCCCATCAACCATCCAAAACACCATAGCAACTGTTAAAAACACCCTAGCAATCACCCAGTACACCATAGCAACTATTCAAAACTCTCTAGCTACAATTGAAACACCATATCAACCATCCGGATCACCCTAGCAACTATTTTTAACACCCTAGCATCCTTCGAAACTGATCAACTATTCAAAACACCCTAACAACCATGCGGATCACCCTAGCAACCACAAAGAACACCCTATAACGTCATAACATCATAACCACTCAGAACATCCTAGCAACCATCCATATCACCATAGCAACTCTTTTGAACACCCTAGCAATCATCCGCAACACCCTAGCAACATTAGAAATGAATCAGAACATTCTAACAAGCACCCAGAACACCCTACCAACTACTTAGAACATCCTGGTAACCACCCCAACAACCACTCAGAACACCCTAGAAACTACTTAGAACATTCTAGCAACTATTCAGAACACCCTAGCAACCACAGAGAACGCCCTATAAACTATTCAGAACATCATAACCCCTCAAAACCATACAGAATGCTAGCATCAAGGCTGTGAGATTTGCATGAGCAAAAAAGTGAGAAAAAGTAAATATCCAGTTACTTATGATATATTACAACGCTGTAATGCGCCACACACGGTGCAGAGCAACAGAGCAGATTAAACTCGCGATCAACACGACTGTATATTAGTATGAGCACATGACTCTTCTCTCCACCAATAAACATTCACTGTCATTGTGTTTGCACATTGCAGTGTGTAGCGCTCGTTTCAAGGGCTTTCAAAGATCAGTAAGAGCCGATGTGATATTCAGAGAGAAAGTAAGCATGTGTGTAAGTCTCTCTGTGTGTGTGTGGATGGTCAGTAATTACTAATACACAGCGAGGTCTGCCAGCTTGATAAATGGCGAGTGAGTGTGTGTCCGTGTTCATGTCCATCAACACGACATCCAAAAACACTCAAATATGTCCTGTCCCCTTTCAAGGACATCGTCAATAAAATGCAATTATCCCTGTGTCCAAAAAAGGTCAGACAGGCAAAGTCGGTTCACCAGGCTGGATGGATCCACAGTGGATGACAACACTGTAAGGTACAGGATGACCGCACACACACACACACACACACACACTCAGGAGTTTGTGAAAGCACTTTTCAATTCAAACAGTTGATTAAATGTGATCTAATGGGCATCTGAGTGAATCCCATTTGACCTGAAAACATGCGCTGAGTAACTGAGCAGATTGTTTGCAGCGTTTTTTTTGTACGGCTGATAAAACTCATAACTGACAAAGTAGCATAAAAAGTGCATGAATTATTTAAAAATACCTCTATAATGTAGCCACATTAAAATCGAATGGAAAAATCTGAAAAAATTCCATAGAAATATTTAGTGAAAAACTGTGTAAAAAATAAATAAATAATAAAAATAAGGATAAACAAGTTTGATTAACATACATAAAATGTGGTTTACATAATTAAGTAATACATTAATAAACTTATTAAAACAGCCAACATTAGATAATAAATAAAATAAATAGATAATAAATTAATAAAAAATAAGTAAAATAAATAAAAACAAATATAGATTCAATGATTAAAAGATAATTAAATAAAATGTTATTTAAACAAACAAACATGCATTTAACATTAATAAATTGACAAAAATAAATATGTATTTAAACATAAAAATTGTAATAAATATTAAATAGTAATAAAAATAAATAATAATTATATCACATCTAATAGTACAATACTATAGTGAGCAGAAAAAAACTGAATGATGTAATATAGACTGAATATTTTACAAATAACATATTACACAATTAAGTCTTTTTGACACATTAAAATATATAGCTGCCTTTTCAATTTTAGGATGATGATATAGCTGGGGGTTGACGGTATCTAAATTGTTAAAAAACACTGATATAGCTGACTGACAGATTTATTGTTAATCAAACTAGCTGACTAGCATAACTATCAAAAGTACTTATTTTTGAAGATGGTATTCTTCAAAGTACCTTAGACTACCATATATATATATATACATATATATATATATATATATGGTCATTTTAATGTTGATTTTGTAGATATATGGAGATCCAACTGAGCACACATGCTTTTATATCTCTCTTACGACGGCTTTGGAGATGACTCATCCAATCAGAATCTACAGCCAGAACTATATGTTTTATAAATTAGAGTTAATTACAGTAATTGTTGTTAACTATTATATTTGGGAGACAGTCTGACATGCTGAAAGGAGCAAAGACAATGAGAAGCACAGAGAGAAAAGACGCTTCCCTCCGGCATATTTTTAACCTTCATAACAGACTGAGAATAGGGCCCTTCAGATGGGACACACACACACACACACACACACACACACACACACACACACACAGCAGAACAAGTCATCCGTGTGCTTGAAGCGACAGCAGATGGCAAACTGGGAAACAAGACTTTTAATTTAATTAACCTGAAATAAATAAGAAGGCCTGAATAATGCATGCCATTAAATTCAATATCAGCCATGCAAATGCGCAATTCTGTGTGGGATAATTTGATTTCTAAAGCAAGGATTAATTTCAGTATTAATGTAATCTAATATAATGTGGCTTTATGCATCACGTCAAAACAACGGCAATAATTACATATTACGATAAGGTCCCAAATTAAGTGAACCTCACACCTCTGAAAAATATACATGCAAGAATTAGTTCTTATACGTTTTTATAAAAAACCTGTATATATAATATTTCTATTTTTTAAAAATAACTTTAATTATAATTTAATTCAATTAATAATAATTAATTACAATAATAATGTAAAAATAGTGGAAAAATATAATAATGCTTAAAAAAAGCTTATATTTCAATATTGCATAAGGTTATATCTTCAAAAACATATAATGCATAATGCTTATATTGAGTTCTGAAGCATTATATATTTTAAAGATGTAACCATGGATAGGTATGTATTATATTGCACATACAAGTGGTCACGGTATAAAACTGATTATAAAGCATTACGAATAACTTCATAAGTTATATACACAGGAGTCATGTAAAGTGTTACTTAATATTTTAAGGTGCATTTACACCAAATACAAACAGTTTATGGCATAGAGGGAGCAAATAGAAAACATTGATGTGTTCTACAGATGTCTAGTTATGATTAATTTGGTTACTGTTTTCAGACAGTCTCTGATCAATATCCTCAGATACTTGAACAAACTACAAATCAAAGCGACTATGGGTTGAAGCGCATCTCTGGACCAGTGAGACTCTAACGCTCCCTTGAGGTTCATTACCACCACTATAACATAAACACAACATTAGATAACATATTGAGATGACACTTGCAATTTGTCGACCAAGCATTAAGCATTTAAAAGTATGTTTTTGGCTATAAAAACTATTGTAAATGCAAAACTCATTTTAGTATGAAGTAGGCAGATAGGCAAGGATTTTGACTTTGCAGAGCTGGAAACTTCTAAACTACACTTCTCTTCTACTAAACTTTGAGAAAGCATAAAAAAGACCCTGTATTTTTATGTAAATAAATTAGCATTAATTCAAACAAATTAGCATTACTTTTTTTTTTAATTAGATTATATTTTCTTTTAAATGTAAAATTTTAATGTATCTCTTTTTTCTTTTTTTTTTTTCTTTTTATTAAGTTTTTTTTTATTTAAGTTTTATTTCAGACTTAATAAATGTTTTGATTTATTTTTTTGTGTAAATATAATATATAATGTTTGTTTTATTTTAATTAATTAATTAAGTTTTACTTCAAAAATGAAACTTTTTTTTTTGTTATAAAACCTTTCTATTATACATTTAATATCATTAATGAAATGATTTAGGTTGAGTTAACGCTAATAACCCGGTCCTGTGCTCATTCCCTCACTATGAGGTCTAGACCCTCCAAACCCATGAGTAGCATGTCCTAAACGCCACAGTGAATCCAGGCGGAGGAAAGCAGATCTTCTTTGTCATTTTGACATCCTTCTCTTCATGCTAATGCATGGCACCTCTTGCCTGATGTCAGATGAATAATAATCAGATTTACTGTCTGTGCCCTGCAGTGTTTGCCTGAGCTCGCATCTCAATAATGTCTTTCTTTCTCACAATAGTTTTTCCAGCTTTTGACTTGATGACAGTGAAAGAATTATTGCTGCATATTTATTCTTTTTAAGACAGAATTTGCATAAAACTGGACACTAGGATTCAGGGCCACACCGCCACAACCAGACCTTAAATTAGTTTAAATCAAATTCAAAGGTTATTTGTCACACACACACACACACACACACACACACACACACACACACACACACACACACAGGAGGTGAAATGTTTTTTGACCATTAGTGCATAGAATAAAAATTAACACAAAAATAACATAGAAATGAAACTGTCAGAACAGAAATAATATATTGACATAAAATAGAATTACATTGAAGAATACATGAAGTATGAGCACATTACTCCAGTCTTAGCTTCACTTTACTGGCTTCCTGTTCGCTTCAGGGTTGATTTCAAGATTTTATTGTTTATTTATAAGATTTTAAATGAGTTGGTGCCTGCTTATTTGTCAGAGCACCTGTTAAAGCATTGAGGTCGTCCAATCAGGTGCTCCTTGATGTTAAAAAATAAAAGTGACCAAATTTCTTCAGTGGTGGCACCTTCCACCTTGTGGAATAGTTTACCTGTACACATAAGAATTGCTGTAATTGCTTAAGACACACCTGTATTCTGTATTCTATATTTTCTACTGTATTTGGCTTGTTTCTGTGTGAGTTTTTCTGGACATTGTTAAGCACTTTGGTCAACCATGGTTGTTTTCAAATGTGATTTCTGACTTAATTTTTGATTAGTAAAGGCCATTTTCTCAATATTTAGATATTTTTGCACTCTCAGATTCCAGATTTTCAAAAATGTCCTATCCTTTATAAATCTCAGTTTACAACTGTGACCCTTACGACTAGTTTTATAGTCCTCGGTCACATGTATGGTACACAATTATATATAAAAGTCATTAAATAGATATAGCCCTATAAATAATATAATAATAATATATAATATAATAATATAAAAAGTATGTAATTGTATGTTAATATTTGTTATTATTCATATTTATTTAAAGTTGTCAATGTGTTTATTTTTATTAAAACATTCATCCATGCAGTATGTAACAGTATGGTAATATTTATTAAATATGTGCAATTATGTTCACATTCGTGACCCTGGACCACAAAACCAGTCATAAGGGTCAATTTTTTGAAATTGAGATTTATATATCATCTCAAAGCTGAATAAATAAGCTTTTCATTGATGTATGGTTTGGTCGAGATACAACTGTTTGGAAATCTGGAATCTGAGGGTGCAAAAAATCAAAATATTGAGAAAATCGCCTTTAAAGTTTTGATATATTTACGGCAAGAAATGTAAAAAATATCTTCATGGAACATGATCTTTAATTAATATCCTAATGATTTTTGGCATAAAAGAAAAATCAATAGTTTTGACCCATACAATGTATTGTTGGTTATTGCTACAAATATACCCGTGCTGCTTAAGACTGGTTTTGTATTTAGTAAGTAGTAGCATATAAGAGTGCTTTCTTCTGCTATATGACAACCGAAATGAAACCAAATGATTGTGCAGAAAGGTCAAGGCTGCTCATATATCTGTTTCATTGATAAAATGTGTGCCACGGTAAGATTACGCCTCACTTCTCACAATAACAATACAGCTGTGCTCTTTCAAAGGATGTTCCACTCCATTCCCTGCTTCAGCATCCATGAATAACAGCCAAACACAATAAAAGACACTTCTGACTTCAACGAAACCTCCTCTCTCATTTACTTTCATTGCTTCACTCTAATTCAGAGAGTTTGCGGCTCATGAGGCAAGGAGCGAGTGAGACGTGTCCTATCAGCAATTAGGAATAAAAACATGCTGTCGCCACAGAAACACTCGCTGAGCTGGAGTTTGGGGTCAGGATTTAATATCAGACACATAATTAACGAAACAAGATACAGAAACAGAACAGTCTGCCACACGCTCTCAAACATCTCGAGACATTGCTGTATATTATTATCATCAGCAGAACAGCTGGTAAAACAATCTCAGCATTACTGAAAATTACATGACAATATAACCATGAATTATTTCATTAAAAAGTACACAGAAAATAATAGCAAATAACAACATTAATAATAACTAGATAAAAAACGTTTGTCAAGAAAAACTTAGAAAGTTTAATAAGTTTTAAAACGATTAAAGTTTTAAAAGCTTAATGTTTGATAGATATATAAATAAATAGACGAAAACACGTCACTAGTATGTTGCTAGCATGATTAGCAAGTTGCTAGCATGTTGTTAACATGTTTTTAGCATGATAAGCATGTCACTAGCATGTTGCTATCATGATTAACAAGTTACTAGCATGTCATGATTAACAAGTTACTAACATTGTGTTAACATGATTAGGATGTTACTATCATGTTGCTAGCATGATTAACACTTATTAGCATGCTGTTAGCATGTTTCTAGCATGGCTATCATGCCACTAGCGTGTTGTTAGCATGATTAGCAAGTTACTAGGATGTTGCTACCATGATTAACATGTTAGTAGCATGTTGTTAGCATAATTAGCAAGTTGTCAGCATGTTGCTAACATGATCAACATTTTACTAGCATGTTGTTAACACAATTAGCAAGTTGTTAGCATGTTTCTAGCATGATTAACAAGTTGCTAGCATGATTCTAGCATGATTAGCATGTTACTTGCCCTAATCCTAACACAAGTAGCAAGTTGTTAGCCTGTTTTTACCATGATTAGCAAGTTGGTAACATGTTGCTAGCATGATTCTAGCATGATTAGCATGTTACTAGCATGTTTCTACCATGTTTCTAACATGATTAGCAAGTTGCTAGCATGTTTCTAGCATGATTGGCAAGTTTGTTTTGTCTTTTTTAATAACAGTAAAATGTATATATAATATCATATACTATAAAATACCAATATTTTACATTCTTTTACACTCTATTCTTTTTTTCATCAAATATTTGACTAACTTTAATGTTTTTGTCAATGATTGCTTTTCGAAAGATTTCGGTAGGCTTTTCTTCTTTGCCAACTTCTTGTCCTATTAACCTGTAGGACAAAAAGAAATGCCTTGTTTTATTGGATGAGTTTCATGTGTCCATGTGAAAGCACTGTTGGGAATAGGCCTCAACAGGAAACACCAACTGTAACAGAAGTCAATAAAGGAAAGTTTTTTTTTTCTAATTAAAAGTTTGAGGTTTTGTTCAGTTGGACTGCAGGAACACATTTATTCACAGAACTCCAACAGGAACACCATAAACCTGAAGGAAACCTCTTGTACCCTCTGCAATCTGAACAGACAAGCCTGTAACTCGGCACACTTAAACCTCTGAGAATGATGAGAATATAAATGAAGGCTCTTCACCTCCTGAAGATTACAAACACAATCCTGTGACAGCTTCTGGAAGTTTAGACACATACAACACAGTAATTTATCCACCAAACAGAACAAAATATTACTGTTTTTGTCTTTGATTTCTAAAGCAAGCAATTAGACAAATAATTTTTACAATGTGTATAATAAAAATATTACAAATTTGAGTATATTGAAGGAGGAACCTGAGGCATGCATTTAAAGACTCTAATGACTTGAGCCAATAAGAAATTATCTGGCAACCAGCCAGGACAACACAGCTACTGCATAGAAACGCATTAACAACCAATCAGAATGCCTTAGCAACCACATAGCAACAGCCTAGCAGCCAATCACAACATATATTAGGGTTTTCTGACGTTGGCTAGTAAACAACAGATTTCAGTTCTTATTTAATTTTAAAGGCTAAGTTTTAGCTATGTGCTTTTGTCATTTTATTTTTTATATGGCTTCTTTTCCCCAAAAATATTTCTATGTAGCAATAATTAATTTTTATTTCAGTTTTAGTAATGCTGCAAAAAACCCTAAACACTGTTCGCAATCACATAGCACAACCTAGCAACACCCTGGCAGATTTTTTTTTAGCATATCATAGTATGATTACCATATTCATATACAGTTGCAATTGAAATTATTCATCCCCCTTGACCTGCAAGACAATTTGCTGTAGAGAACAATCCAACACTATTAGAAAAAGTATAATTACTGAGAACCTAAGTTGAACAATAATGAAAAAAAAAAAAAAAATCGAATTGGTTCTAAACGTTAATGTTCAAAATTATTCAACCCCTAAAAGTCAAATTTGGTGCTGAATCTATTATTCTTTAAAACCACTAATAAACACCGATTGGAAGTGCTTAGAAGCTTCTGTCACCTCTCCACTGCACTCTTGGCCCATTCCTCACCTGAAAAAAGCTTTCAGATCACTGATAATCTTTGGTTTTCACTTTGCCACTGCTTTCTTCAAATTCAACCAAATATTTTCAATGAGAATTAAATCTGGAGACTGAACAGGCCACTCAAGAACATTCTACGACTGAACCCTGAACCAAGCTTAAGTAGATATGTATACTTTGAGATGATTGTCCTTCAGGAAAGTCTATTGATCCTAAAAGTCTGGCATCAGGCATCACAATTCTTGATAAACTGGCCTTATACTTCAAAGAATCCATGACATCTTTCCTACAGTCATGATTTCCATTTTCTGCAGAAGTAAAACACCCCATAACAGGACTGGTCCACCTCCATGTTTGACCATGGAGATGGTGTTCTCCTGCTCATAAGTTTTGCCTTTTTTGCACCAGACATGCCGCTGATCCATAGGTCCAAAAAGTTCCAAACTTATAAAAAAAATATTACAAACTTAGAGTATATTGAAGGAGATACCTGAGACATGTATTTTAAGATTCTATTGACTTGAGCCAATAGGAAATTATCTGGCAACCAGCCAGGACAACACAGCTACTGCATAGAAACGCATTAACAACCAATCAGAATGCCTTAGCAACCACATAGCAACAGCCTAGCAGCCAATCACAACATATATTAGGGTTTTCTGACTTCGGGTAGTAAACAACAAATTTCAGTTCTTATTTAATTTTAAAGCTAAGTTTTAGCTGTGTGCTTTTGTCATTTTGTTTTTTATATTGGCATTTTAATCTAAGGAATAAGGCTGCAAGCTGTGTCTCTAGCCTTAGACTTTCTAAAGTAATTATTTTTTCTCTATTTGCTACTCAACTTCATCACATGCATGGGCTAACTGTATGTATGTGTAACAGCTGAAGCTAATTCTGTTTTCTAATAGAGTTTCTAAATATTTAATTGTGTTTTAAGAGAATTTTGCTCCCCACCAGACAAATAAGTGACTAAAAACAGCAATGTTGAATTGGGGGTTGAATAGTTATGACATAGCTGTGTTATTTAAAAATCCTAGAACTCAAAAGTATTACATTATATATTGACATTTTCACTTTTAATATGCTGATTATCCGTTATAAGTCCTGGATCTTCAGAATTATCAGATCTTCAACTGTATGCTATTTATATGTTACTCCAAGCTACTTCAAAGAACAGCATGATACTTTATTTATATGAAATATCTGTCTGGGATATTTCTGTATCTGGCAGGCTCAGGGTGTGTCATTGAGTCAAAAGTGTGGTGTCGACACCATGCGGGCTGAAATGAGTTCTCATTATGGAAGCTGCGGTGGCGTGTTGAGCGAGTGTGAACGTCTGAATCAACAGCATTGGCAGCGGTCACTCTTCAGAGGCCAATAGACTCCATCAGACTCCAGCTGGAGCAGGTGCGTAATCAAACCTCGTTCGTCTTGAGAGTGTGTGTGTGTATGTGTGTGTTTATGATTTCCCAACAGGCTGGATCCAGCCGGCGAGATTCTCAGGTAAAGGCAGCAGAGAGCAGATGCCCAGCGGCCTCCTGGGACGGCCGTCGCAGGACCCTGACTGCGAGCCTCAGGTGTCTCGCTCCCACTGCGGATATTGACAGCTGCTCCGACTATAAAAGCGCCGCGGACAGCACAGCGCCCGGTGTGTTCGCCACCACCTGCCCAGCTGCAGCGACAACATGTGAAACCGGTAGATAATGGATTCCTCTTTAGGAATGACAGAGCAGTTTTCAACAACTGATCTTTTGAAAGCTCGAAAAGTGGCTGACTTTAAAGAGACAGTGCACCCAAAAATGAAAGTCCTGGCATCATTTAGTCATCCTCATGTCTATGCAAACCAGCATGAATTACTTTTTTTTTCTGTGACCCTTTGAAAAGCTCTGTTTGTTATTAGGCTGACAAAAAGATTTTCAAAGTTACATTTTTTATCAAATTAAAGTAGGCGGGGTTTACGGTTCACAGAAGTAGAGCACGAATTCCAGCACAAAGCTTCAGTTTTTACATTGAAAGTGCAAGGTAAGACTGAAGTAGCGAAACATTTATTGTCTGACAACAGAAATGTTAAACGACCAACAGTAATATCCATACTACAATTTTTTTCTCAATTTTGGTCATTTTGAAATTCAAATATGGTATCTTTTACGTGTCTTAAGCAATTCCTAACTGAATGTGATGAGACATTAAAAAGTTTTCTGTTTTTGACATATTAGGAATAGAAACAAAAGTGCTTTTAAAAGTGCATACTTTACAATATTATTTGCAATAGTTAAAAATTATTACTTCCTAACTAGACCTAGAATTTCATTAATTGTTCTATTTCTTTATGTTTTATGAAAAAAAATATGAATGAAATGAAAGTCATCAGGTTTGAAACATGAGATTTAAAACTTGGTGCTGAAATATATAAAAACAAATTTACTTTAAAATATACAGGTTTCGAATTTAGGTGCTTGAGTTTTGGGACTTTTAGTTTAATATCTCTAACTCAAAATTAACTTGCAATTAAATTAATTGCATAAATTAATTCATGCAATTAAAAAATTAATTTACACTTACTGGATCACAGTAAGGCCAAAAATGAGCATTAGAAACAGTGTACATACACTATGGTTAAAATGCTTGTTTTTGTATTTTAAAAAGAGTATATTCTGCTCACCAAGGCTGTATTTATTTAATAAAAAATACAGAAAAATAGCATTTTTTTGTATTATTTTACAATTCAAAATAACTATTCTCTATTGTAATATATTGTAAAGTTTAATTTATTCCTGTGATGTAAAGCTGAATTACTTCAGTCTTCAGTGTCTTCAGAAATCAATCTAATATGCTGATTTGCTGCTCAATAAATATTTATTATTATTTTCAATGTTTGAACAGTTGTGCTGCTACATATTTCTGAGGAAACTGTGATACATTTTATTTGTCAGGATTCTTTGATGAATAGAAAGTTCTAAAGAACAGCATTCATTTGAAATAGAAATTCAAACAATTTAATGGATCCTTGCTGAATAAAAGTATGAATTTCTGTGTCATTAAAGAAGATGTGTTATTATTCAGAGAGCAGCTATAAACATGTTGACAGTTTCTCACTACAGTAATGGGATTTTTTTGCTATGGGGGAAAATGTGTTTAATTGTCTTGAAAATAATGTTGCAATACAAAAAACCTATAATGGTCCCAAAAACAGAGTTTTCTTAAAACTTGATTCTGACATGAATATGTTCATATTGTACATGAACATAACTGCATTTTGCGCACCGACAGGATTGACAACCGAACTGATAACCGATGCCAGGGAGAGAGAAGAGCAGAGGAGAAAAGCAAGGAGCTTGTAATAGTCTCCTCTCGCTTGGCTGCCCAAACAGGAGCTGACAGCGTTAATGTGACTTAGTTCAGACGGGGTGAATTATTAAAAACCACAGCAATGGCAGGGGAAGGAAAAGGGCAGCGAATATCACTGTCAGCCCAACACGGATTACTGTGTGTACGCCAGCATGTTCAGAAATTGCACAAATAACTGCTCTGCGCCCCCGTCCCTCAGAGCTTGACATGAATTTGCATTTTTCCTGTGACTCTGTGTGTGTGTGTGTGTTCATGTAGCGAGTGTTGGCTTTTGGTCCACAGAGAGCATATGGCAACTGTAACGACCACATGTCACCGCCCTGAACATCTGAAAACCTCTCGTTATGAGGCAAAAACTACTTCATAGCTCATCTTACATCATCCTTCAGGAGAAAAATAACATTTTATGCATGCAATCAGCCCACATCAATGCAGTAAGACTGAAATATCTGCTTTTAATGAATTATCAACACAAGGAGTCGCAGAAACACAACATTATGGGTGAAATGTGCCATTTCTGCAAAACAAATGAATTGCAAACATTGCTAGATTTTCAAATAGACTGAAAGAAATGGTGTAGGATTTACTTTGGAACAATTTTCACTTAGAAATCACTAGTAAATTTCACAAAAATTACAAGTAACATTAAATTAAACATTAAAAACCAAAATAGTATTTTCTGAAACACACTACATTAATCTATTTTATTCACAAGTTTGATGCGATCAAAATGCAAATGCAAAATGCTAATTTTTTGTGTTAATTATACTGTCCACTAAGACAAAATTTAAGTCAGCTCACAATTTAATCAAATTATTCATGTCTGTTATGCACTGAACATGTAATTTTAGGAGTTTCAAATCTGTAGTGCAAGTATGTACACTAGTAATAGTGATTTACTTGATATGTTGCCTAAAGTGTTAAATGCTAAAAAAAAGAAATAAAGTGATGCCAAAGTCACTCATCTGATGGATTTCTACATAGTTCAGCAACTTGAAAATTGCATAAATGTTCAACATTTATGATTTTATGTGTTCAGTACTCAAATATTAAATAGTAACAATGAGCAAAGTACAGACTGGTATAAACTACTTTTCAAAAGTTTAGGGTCTGTTTTAGGAAGAAGTCACTTCTACTCACCAAGGCTGTATTTATTTGATTCAAAATATAGCAAAATTAGTAAAAATGTGAAATATTTTTACAATTTAAAATAGCTGTTTTCTATTTAAATATATTTTAAAATGTAATTTAAAAACTGAATTTTCAGCATCATCATTCCAGTCTTCAGTGTCACATGACCCTTCAGAAATCATTCTAAAATGCTGATTTTATTTTTGAAAATGTTGAAAACAGTTGTGCTGTTTATAATTTTTGTGGAAACCATGATACATTTTGGTTTATAGAAAGTCACTTTTGAACAATTTGATGCATCTTTGCTCAATAAAACAAAAATCTGTACTGTAACAGTAGTGTAAATGCCACATCAGATGCAACCTCTGTGCCATTTCTGCAATCTAAAGACATCTTAAGAGCGAAAAAAAGAGTTCTAGTCATCTGTTGAGCTCTAAATCCTGGCAATGTGATTAGTAATGAACGGACCCCTGGCGTTGAGCGTGCGTGTGGATACGTGAGGACATTTGCTGCTGGAGATGAGCGGACTGACCCTCTCAAAATGGAGGCTGATTGGAGAGCAGATGCTTTGCAAGACGAGCTAATTAAGTTGAAGTCGCTGTGTGAAACAAGAGCAAGATTATCGCTCTCTTCATCGTGTAGAGAGGACAAATCCAATTCCATCTCAGTTCTCTATTTTTCTCTCATTTCTCTGCCACTTGCTCTCCCGTACAGCTGAATGATGATGTATGACAAGTTTCAGGGCTTCATTTTTTACTAGGATTTGGTCATTTTGGCTGCTTGAGCAAGGAAGACCAGAGGGGAATTAAATAGGAGATAATTAAACACATGTTAAATGTCTTGCACATGTTCAGCAGAGACTCTTTGTGAATAAAAATTACTGAATCAGAGTTGCAAACTAAAACTGAACCTATTAAAAATAATTATTGGTAACTGAAATAAGCTGAAATAATACAAAAACGGAACTGACAATAAATGAGAAAGCATTATAGTGTTTTGCCTTTTTATTACTGTTTACTTTTTTGTTTATCAGGTATAGCTAATAATTTACTATTATACAGAGACAGCAAACTAACTGAAGAGATTCATGCACACAGGCACTCTCAACACTGTCAAAATTAGTCCTCAGACCATCACAATTTCTACCTCTAACAAATGCAAAATATATTGGTTGACTTCTAATTATAACACTATATAAAAATACAAAAACTTTTGCACTGCTTCATTATTTTGGTGCAGATAGACTATTTATAGACTATTTAATGAATAAAATAGTATAAAACTCCTTTTATCAACCTGTTATAAACCATGACACCTCAACATAAGTTTACTTACATCTGTACAACTAGTGCACCAAGACTCCCACAAGTATATGCAGAGGTTTTTATGCATATTTTTTTCAACAGTCAATCATATAAGGCTGGAAGCAAATTTGCACACAACAGACTGAGAAACAGACCGGGAAAGGCCAGCGCCACGAGGGAGGTTATAAGCCTGATTGAGGCCACTCTCTAATGAGCACGCTCTCTCTGGGATGGCGAGGGACCAAGGGAGATCAGGTCACAGGTCAAAAGTGCAAGACAGAGCTGAGAGCTGTCATTTGCACAGGGGTTGGAGTCACATCCGAGATCTCGCTATGTTTATACGCTCTGTCTGGCAGCAGCCAATTAATTTACACCTGTAGCAATCAAGAGCTAGACGAAAATGTGTGATATCCGCTGCTCTGATAGCATGCCATAAGCGTGCATGTCTACCTGGACAGGCTTCTTGCGCGAGCCTTCGTTGTTTTCTGCCTCCTCGTGTTCTTTGCTGCCCTGGGGCAGGTTTGAGTAGTTGGCAAGACTGCTGAGAAGAGACGATACCATGGGAATTGTGTCCATCTCCTCCTGTAGAGTAAACACACACACATACAGAACAAATATAAGCATTAAATAATTCACGTAGGTTGTGAGGAACGTCTAACATGTCATGTTTACATGTACCAATAACAAATGATGATCCTAGAGGACAATTTTTGCTATTTTTCATATTAATATGAATCAAAACATAAAAACAGAACCAGATAAGTCACTAGTTGTCACAGTAAAAGTAAAAAGCTGTAAAATGGATGCACATATCAGCTCAGATAATTTGATCTAGTTCGAATTTAATAAGAAATGTTGAATTTGAAGAGAAAACTGCCATAATGATAGCAGCCATTCACATTTTAGTAGAATTTGTTTAATGCACATTTTATCAAATGCAGTACATTCATGCATACTGTTCACTTTTGCATACTGCAGAGATGCAGCAAGTAGTATGCTAGCATCCACTGGCCATTGAAAATGTTTAGATTTTTTGTATTTACATTAATGCATTTAATGTATACTGATAAAACAAAGAATTGCTTGAGATTACATATAGATCTTCAATTGCAGATTTGATTTTGTTGTGGAAGAGACACATTTGTGATTATTGAGGTCTTAAGCCAAAGTCTCCCTTTGTCCTCCATTTAATCTCATTGCCTACTAGGAGAAAAATTAGAGACGTAAAAATAAAACTAAATATCATTTTAGACTTTCTTGCATCGACATTTTTTCCCAACATTAAAATGTTTGTGTAAAACGTATATAAATGCATAAATACTTTATCATTTTGGACCCATTTTTTGTTGCATTTTTGCATTTTAACATTCACTTTTGGCCCTTTGTATTAAATTGGACATCTCCAACTTTAATAGTCTATTAATTCATATGTATGAGGCCATATAAAGGCAGTTTCAAATATTTTTAGATGCAGTACAGCCTGTGTTTTATGCTTCTTTTGGACTTGCTGTTATCATCCACCTGCAGAGTTCAATGTCCTGGGGACTTCCTGCCCTTCAAACGCTAATTATCCTTATTAATTACTGTCAGACTCTTTTATTCCGTTAATCACTATAGTTTGCGTGTGAGTGCCTCACTGTCTATCTCTAATGAGAGCTAAAATGTGCCGCTGTTGCAGGTTTATCATTTAACGTTCATGTGTACCTCAAACAGAGCCATGTTCTTGCCGTCATATTGCTGGTTCTTCTCTGGGTCGGTGCTATTGATGAATGGACTGCTCTCCTTGGGGTTACCATCTCCTGTTAGCAAAAAAACGCAAATAAATCATCAGCATGACAGCAGACGGCAGCAAACTCCAGGGGGCTTTATAAGGAAAAATCTGCTGTGATGATTCCGGATTTTAGGTCATGCATGCATACTAAAAACAGATGCATACTGTGCACTGTTACATATTGCAGAAACTGAATTCACATGTATGCATTTGGAAGATGCTTTTAATCCAAAGTGACTTGCATTGCATTTAAGATATACATGTCATGCATTCCCTAGGATTCAAACCCATATTGTCAACGCCATGCTCTACTGTTTGAGCTCCAGGAAATGCCATTAGTTTAGTAAAACAGTAAATATTGCTGATGAAGATACCAGTAAAGTGGGCAGCGAAGCATACAGGTCTCACATGTGGAGAGTCTGAGATGACCTGTATCTGTACAGATAAGATGGCTTACACTGCCGGTGTGTTCATTCACCGGGGATCTTGGATCAGAGGGCAGTTATTTTTAGGGCTTGGATGACAGGGTTCGAGTGGTGATTGGGTCTCTGGACTCCCTCACACCACAGGAGAGGAATTTTAAAGAGGTGCGCTGCACACACGCAGCTTTAAAAATGGTTGCTAAGAAAAAAATTCAAACCTCTATGGCCCTATGTACAATGTTAATTTGAAAAAACTTTCCGTATTGATCTTTCCCATGTGCTTTACCTGAAATGTTACCTGCCTGTGTATTTTAAATTATTTTGAACATATTTTGTTTTACAATGAAAACATACAGTGCAAAAAGCACCATAAAATAGTCTAATCGTGCATTTTTAACATTCAAACTTGGCTTGTTGTGTTTGTTTACAAAACACGTCGACACCAACATGTATTTTTATTTTTTGTTACTATCTTTGTGTCATGTTGTTGTAATTATTTGTGATGGTCAACCCCTAGCTACATATTGTAGGGTAAAAATATACATTCCCTCAGGCCCGCTGCCTTACAGACTGACGTTGTAATGTAAGCACAAGTCCGCGGTACGGTGTGATTTAGCTCAATGCAGCGTGACAGACTGACAGCCATACTGAAATGCTCCAGAGGCCGAAGCATCAATCAAGCGATGACAGCAGGCAGCCGCTACATCGCAGTCAGAGCGAGGAGATCAGCTGTCAGCTCGCACACTGGGAATGACCGCTGTAGAAATCAGATTGGGATTGGATGACTAACCTGTAATCAGGAGTTTGATTTTTCTGTGTAGGAGCGTAGAGGTTAGAGAAACTGCCGTTATGAAATATCACTGGAGACTTAATGTCAGATAAAAGGCTTAAATGGAAAATCAGTTGCTTCAGTTATGCATTTTATGATGACATTAATATTGTTGTGTGCTTTAAAGATATCACACAGACATAAAGACATATAACAAACGAATATGCAAAACTGATCTAAATATTATATGCAAGTAATGTTAAACCCTAGATAGAAAAACAGATAGAGGATGGATGGATGTATGGATGGAGTGCTATAATGACAGACAGATGTATGGAAGGATGGACAGACAGAACAACAGATAGCATAACAGAATGATGGATGGATGGATGAAGAGATAGAATGATGAAAAGAATGATAGAATGATAGATGGATGGACAGACATAATGATAAATAGCATGACAGAATAATGGATGGATGGATGGATGAATGAATGACAGAGATGGATAGAGGAACGGATGGAGAGACAGAATGATGAAAAGAATGATAGAATATGGATGGATGGACAGAATGATAAATAGCATGACAGAATAATGGATGGGAAGATGGATGGATGGATGGACGGACTGACAGAATGGTGGAAAGATGGATAGATAGATAGATAGATAGATAGATGGATGGATGGATAGGTGGATGAACTGACTTATAGAATGACAGATAGAATGATAGAAAGACGGACAAATAGAATGATAAAATGATGGATGGATGGATGGATGGATGGATGGACTGATAGAATGACAGATAGAATGGTAGAATGATGGATGGATGGATGGATGCATGGATTGACAGAATGGCGGAAAGATGAATAGATAGATAGATAGATAGATAGATAGATAGATAGATGGATGGATGGATGGATGAACTGACTGATAGAATGACAGATAGAATGATAGAAAGACGGACAAATAGAATGATAAAATGATGGATGGATGGATGGATGGATGGACTGATAGAATGACAGATAGAATGGTAGAATGATGGATGGATGGATGGATGCATGGATTGACAGAATGGCGGAAAGATGAATAGATAGATAGATAGATAGATAGATGGATGGATGAACTGACTGATAGAATGACAGATAGAATGATAGAAAGACGGACAAATAGAATGATAAAATGATGGATGGATGGATGGATGGACTGATAGAATGACAGATAGAATGGTAGAATGATGGATGGATGGATGCATGGATTGACAGAATGGCAGAAATATGAATAGATAGATAGATAGATAGATAGATAGATAGATAGATAGATAGATAGATAGGTGGATGAACTGACTGAAAGAATGACAGACAGAATGGCAGATAGATGGATAGATACATGTATAGATGGATAGACTGATAGAATGACAAAATGGTAGAATGATGGATGGATGGATGGTTGGTTGGATGGATGGACAGACAGAATGATAGAATGATGGAGAATGGATTGATGGTCCAATAGAATGACAGAATGGTAGAATGATGGATGGATGGACTGATAGAATGATAGATATAATGACAGACAGACAGACAGATGGATGGATGGGTGTATGGATGGATTGATATGATGACAGAGAGAATGGATGGACAGATGCTAGAATGATAGACGGATAGATAAATGGAAAGAGAACGATAGATAGTCATGTGTCTCGCATCACTAAACAAATGTTACGCCACTTAATCAATCAATACAACACACACGACATCACAAAATCGAAAATGAATGTTAATTTTGAGTAAATGTAACAACATGTTCCTGCATATGCTGCACATTTAGTTAGTAATTACACAATAGTGTTGTCATTAGCGGAGGTGATGTCAATTTACTTCAGCAGGATAAAACGTGGAGAACTTTCCCCTCAAGAGAAGCACATTCGTTAGGGACTGTAAAGCTGGTCACGGATCCGAATCCAGCGCTAACGCATCCGTCCATCCCAATCACACGTACACTGCAGTGAAGGAATGCTGTGATCAATGGGGGCGTCCTAACGTGTGTTACATGAACTTGTGTGTAACAGAAAGGGACTTGTTGTCAGCTTTAATATTTCTTTCCAACACACTCCACTGGCGCCTCTGTGCATCTGGAAACATGATTAAATCCAGAAATAACATTTTTGTTTTGTTTGCTGGCTTCCCCCCCCCCCCCCAAAAAAAAAAAACAGAGACACATGGGAGTGTGTTTCTATGTCAAGAAATAACACAGACAAAGGAATATCAGAGTTGAGCGCCCAGCCCCGTCTGACAGAATGAAGACCCTGTCTATGATTAGCCGTCGAACACAGTCAGATCTGCTCTTTCATTGGCTCAAATATTGTGACACATTGTCAGGGATTCATCAGTGTTGGTTACACGGGACAATGTTTCAAAGGGGCCTATAAATAGCAACGACTGGCAAAAACTCAAAGCAGTCTGAGTCTCAGACGTCGCACAGACCACGCACACAAAAATAGCAAGAGCTTTCTCAAAAACCTCAGTCTGATTGGTTGGCTTCATGCAATTTCATAGTGCACAGGTTTTATTTTGCCAATTTCCAGGTCTGAGACACCAGACAATATTTACGCATTTGGCAGATGATCCATTCAAACTAGTGAGAATCTTAGTGTTGACAGCAGAACACAGAGAGCACAAAAAAATAAATATGGGAAAATAAATACCGTTCCAAATTTTTCAAATTACCTTCTTTTGTGTTGTGCAGAAGGAACTCGTACATGTTTGGTACAACATGTGGGTGAATAAATTATCGAAATTTTCATTTTGGGACACTTTGAACTATATCTTTAAATGCAGACTACATGTCCCTAAATGTTTGGGGGGGGAAAGTGCATTAGGTGTGTAATTAAAAATGTTGCATAGGATATTTCCAAGGAAATGTCATTATCATTTACCATTCAAATTAATTTTCAATTAATAAATTACTTGCTAACATTAATACCACAAGATGCATGTGGAGAAATACGTGAAATAAATGCATGTGGAGAAAAATATAATGTGGCCTAAAATATAAAAATCTCTCTGACTAATAATATTATTAAACTTTAAAATATATCCATTTATTTAATTAAATTAATATTTAATTGTTAATTAATATGTTTTTAGATTTAATTACATTTAATATAAATTAAAATTGTGTGGGTGTAAACTGGGAGTCATGCAATTAAGTAATGCAATTTTAAATTGTGTAGCTATGTCTTATATGAATTATATTTAATATATGAACAATATTTCAAAAGATATGTTATATAAAACGAATTACATTTTATTAGAGTAATTCTTTATTAATGTACTTATATTATTTATTGTTTAAAATGATCAAACAATTAATTAATTTAATAAAAATTGTAGTGTCGTTCAGCAGAATAAGCTGCAATAATTTTTTTTAAATCTATTTTAGATTTTTATTAGATTACAATTATATTGAAAAAGTGTTCAACTGCAGTCATCTTATCTAATATGACCACTTCAAAGCAGAAAGCTGCAAAAACAAGCTGCAAAATAAGCTGCAAAAAGCCTGGCTAAATGAGACATCGCCACTTTCACAAAAGTGTGGCGTGACCTTCTCCTGCCAAGAGCAACAAAAGCTTGCAGCAGGAACGACCTCGCCATAGCAGGACCGAGTCTTGCATCTCTATCATGAGCTTTTTATCGTTCTCTGACTAGACTTTTCAGCTAGCAGGGGATCTGAATAGCGACAGCGCACACAGTGCACAGCAGACCCGCCATCTGTTGCCCTTGACTGCTGATCCTAGACCAGTTTGATCTTTCCTCTCATTATGTTTGGTAAAGCACCGGAGAGGAGCTCTGGTCCTGCAGGAGCACTAATGCACAAATCTGTCCAAACATCTCTGGGGTTTGCGCACAGCGGCGTTCAGAGCAACAGCGTCTGTGAGTGTTAATAAGAGGGGCTGCTGCGGTGACTGGCCGCGTGCATCTGAAGGGACGCTGACCTGCGCTGATAGATCGACGTTTCATCACTGCTGAGAAGTGTTTTAGAGAGGTTTTGTGACAAACGGCCGCACAATTCAGCTCACAGATAATGATTCATGTGGCAGAGGTGGCCTGAACCTCTCACAGGACCAAAACATTAGAGTGGGATCTCGAGGAGATGTCAGAAACTACACTTTTTTACAATTTCTGGAGAAAATGTAAGTGGTTTACTGTATGTCGCTGCAAAACTCACCGGCATGGTGACGTTACTTACTGGTCTAAGACAAACAGTCCAGCTACAGGACTTTAGGAAATTGTGGCTGAGCAATATATTAAATGTCCTAATTATTCACAATATTTATAAAATTAAGATTTTTAAAATTAAATAAATAAAAAAATATTATAAATTACTATATATATATATATATATATATATATATATATATGACCCTGGACTACAAAACCAGTCTTAAGTAGCACACTAACAATAACAATACACTGTAAGGGTCAAAATTCTAAATGTTTCTTTTATGCCAAAAATCATTAGGATATTAAAAAAAGATCATGTTCCATGAAGATATTTTGTAAATTTCCTACAATATATATCGTAATATGTATCAAAACTTAATTTTCAATTAGTACTATGCATCGCTAACTTTATTTGTACAACTTTAAAGGTGATTTTCTCAGTATTTAGATTTACATCAATACATCAATATAAAGCTTATTTATGCAGCCCTTAAATGATATATAAATCTTAAATTAATAAAAAAATGACCCTTATGGTTTTGTGGTGACATATAGTCAAACCAAAATTTATTCAGACACCCTCAACAATTCTCACATTATGACAGTTTATATAGTTATAGTTTAAAAAATATTAATAAAACATGACAAGAACACAGAGTTAAACTGTGTCAGAATCTTCCTTTTTAGCCATATGAAATACATAATACATAATATAAAGATTTTCAAACAGGAATATTGTGAAATAATATCACAATTTAAAAGAGCTGTTTTCTATGTGGATATATTGTAAAATGTAATTTATTTCTGTGATGCAATGCTGAATTTTCAGCATCATTACTCCAGTCTTCCGTGTCACATATTCTTTCAGAAATCATTCCAATATGTTGATTTGCAATACATTTCTGATTATTATTAATATTGAAAACGTTTTTGCTACATCATATTTTTATGGAAACTGTGATACCATTGATATTTTTATTAATTATTATACTTTTTTTTTGGTTCAGTTTTCTTTAAAGAATATAAAGTTGAAATGAACAGCATTTATTCTATACAGAATCATTTTGCAACATCATAAATGTCTTTACTGTCATTTTTATCAATTTAATGCGTCCTTTTTGCATAAAATCATGAATTTATATTGAATTGAAGTATGATTGTATTCACCCAAATAGTAGTAATACATTTAATATTGTCAAAAGAATCAAAGATACTAAAGAAATATTCAATTGTTTTAGTTCTGTCGCTCAGCTCTACCACGAACGCTTCAGGACTGAAGTTTATTACTTAGTATTAGTGTTACTCTAACGATGAGCAACAGTAATACTGACGTTTGTCTTAGCAAACAACACTAATGAGACGAAACGATAGGAAACGAGACAGTGAAAAAAAGTGTGATTTTGGAAGGGAGGAAGTGATTCCGAAGGGCTCGCTGTTGGCTCATCAGGTCTGATTGAAGTGGGCTGTTGAATCATCTTGTCGGGTCGGGACAGGAGAGGAACACTGCAGGTGTTCGGTTCCACAAATTAAAGACACACACATGCACACACTGCCCCGAGGACCGACCTCTGCTTCAGCCCGTCGAGGGTGACAGCAATTTCTCTTCTGAGCCCATGACACAAGCCTATCTCTGACTCTTTTCACTTTTCTCTTCTACAAACATCAACACCATCTCTGCTGGTAATTGCTGACAGCTCTGACGCTCTCACAGAGTAAAAAAGAGAAAAATATACTGGGAGAAAAAAGAGACACAGAAATACACCTCAAAGAGCAATGGAAAAAGCGTGAAAAAGACAAACGAGCAGACGTGTGAGATCCGCACTGAGGAACAGGACGTGAAAAGCTAGTAAACTAGAGGTTTACTGACGAAACCTTCACACAGATTTATCATCCAAACAGATCACGCTGTCAAAATAAGACGCATGTGATCAAATTACAACATTTTCCAGTGTTTATAACCAGTTTCAGGGGTTTTATGCTGCCTTCGGCTCGCATTTCGTATTACGATATATTATATTTATGAGATGAGCACGCATGAACAGCACCAAAAGCCATAATTACCTCTGGGATTTTCTTTGAGGCTTATTCATGAAAATCTTGACAGCAAAAGCTACTCGCTTCTTATCAAGATTTAATTGAGACCGTTGACAGCACAATTTAGTTTCGATGCATTTTGTGCTTTGTTGTCGACAAAGAATACCAATAAAACTTTCTAAAAAAATTCTCATTAAGATGATTTATGAGGCAACAGGATGTGACAAAACAACATTACCCATCATTCAGTGTTGCAGCAGGACAATGATAAAATACATATGCATTACATAAAATTAATTAAATGTTTATCAACGCTTTCTTTTTTTTCATATACTGAAAAAAAACAAAAAACATTTGGTTTAGAAACAACTTTCACTCCAGGTAACAGGTAAAACAATAAATTAAAGATGAAATTCGAAATTCGAAATTCATAAGTAGTCAGAATTTCTAATGTATACAAAATGGAATGAAATATTAAACTTAAAATTAATTGTTTAATTAAAAATTATGTGTAATTTTGTATAATACATGAATGAAAAGGGTTTTATTTTCCCCAAAAAAATCTACAAAATCTTGAAACAAGATACATTTACTTGAGAAGCAATATTGCATTACTGCATTGCATTGCCTGATTTTTACTGTAATTATTATTATTATTTAAGTTTTAAGTACAAACACATTTAAAACCCATGAAACAATCCACAAGTGCAGTTAGACAAAATACTTTTAAATTCATGATGCAATAATTCAAAATATCTTACAAACTGTTGCTTCTCAAGCAAGTTTATCTCAATTTAAGGACATTTAGATTTTTTTTTAATCGTAAACTAGTCAAAACAGACTAATTAAAGACTCATTTTGCACCTAGTCAGTCTGATCTGTCTTGCATGTGCTCATATATAGTATTTTTTCTCTGAATATGTGCATGTGTATGTTTTTAGGGCTTTATTTGTGTCCTGATGTTGCTTCTTCTCTGGCAGATGTCTGCAGGTTAAGTCTCAGTGAGCGGCGGCTCTATTAAGCTTTTAAAAGCACCAATTTTCTGTGTGTGTGTGTGTGTGTGTGTGTGTACGAGGGTAAACGGCACATTTTGTAATAAGTCTGGCACTTCAAAAGGACTGTTTGAACCCTGTGGAATGGCCTCGCCTCGCTTCCATTTGTAGTCTAACAATATCACCTTTTTTGTGCCGAGACGAGGACGGAGCCTGACAGCCCAGGCGAGAACACGCGGCCACAGAGATTTAGGATCAAACGGCTGGAAAATGAAGCCAATGAGGAATAAAGTTGCAGATTGAAACATATTGAATACATTGAGCTACTCAAGCGATTCAACAGTCAAGGTGAAAAACTAACCGGCAAAAGAGTTAAATGTGCTAAACAGGGAATTTTTTTTCATGAGAGTGACTCGTAAATACTACTAGAAGCTAACTAGGGTTAGTATTTAGTATGTTCAAGAGACAGATGGTGAAGTAGATATTCTGTTCACTGCTTATGTTCACTCTGTCACTGTTATCACTGACTGCATCGATTGTAATGCACGAACACAACACAGATTAATACAGTTTGATGTCATGCACCACATGCATCATTCGGGTTTAATATGCTCTTCAGATGGGAAGTGGCGGTATTGAACCTCTCCATTCCAAACCATGACACAGTTACTGGAGGTTTTCTTGACTAATTAATCAGGATTAACTAGCTAATAGGATTTGTTTGAGATAACATCTAACAATCAAGATAATATGGAGAAGGTAAAACTGCTGTGTGTAACCTAGATATGAAGAACTCGTGAGCTCAAGCGCTGGCTGAAGAGATAACAGGAGATAACTTTACACCAGTGTCAGCGGCTCAGATCGTTCGCTTCTGTTTGAGGTTTGGCTAATTAGCTCTGAAGCAGCAGTTAGATATTTTCTCTAAGCTTCAAATGCAAGGCTCTTCTAGCTGAAGGCAAGCTTAGATGCTACACAGACTCCAACTGGTGCAGATGTGGAAAAAGCTACATTTTTCACCTTTATTGACCTCATCTCAAGAGAGTGGACATCATTTTAAACAACCGATTGAAATCATTTTAAATGTCTTAAAGAAAGACAAATGAAAAAATGCTGAAAATGTATGCACCCTCAGGCCATACACAATGTGGATGAGTTTGTTTCTTCTTTAAATTTAGAGAAATGTAACATTCAATCACTTGCTCACCAATGGATCCTCTGCAGTGAATGGGTGCCATCAGAATGCCATCCAAACAGCTGATAAAAACATCACAATAATATACAAATAATCCACACCAGTCCACTCCAGTCTATCAATTAACATATTGAGAAAAGATGTGCATTAGCAGGAAACAAATCCATCATTAAGTTTTTAACGTCAAAACGTTGCTTCCTCTATCCATAATACTGCTTTCTCCAGTGAAAAAAGTGGTCTGGTCTGAAAAAGGAGCGAAATCTGCACAGATTAAGCACTGTTTAGATGCCGAAACAGCTTTAAACAAATATGTGGGTGGATTTTGCTGTGAGAGACAACAGGAGATGGACTTTTTCACTAGAGAAAGTGTTTTTTTTATGGATTACAAACTTGTATTTTGGCCAGAAGCAACGGTTTGAAGTTAAAAAAACGTTTTAATGAACCTTTTGGCTTCACAAACTGTTAACTGTTGGACTGGAGTGGTGTGGATTACTTGTGGATTATTATGATGTTTTTTTTATCAGCTGTTTGGACTCTCATTCTGATGGCACCCATTCACTACAGAGAATCTAGTGGTGAGCAAGTGCTGGAATGCTTCATTTCTCCCAATCTGTTCTGCGGGGAAAAAAAACTCATATTGTTCTCATCTGATCTTGGAAGCTAAGCAGGGTTTGGCTAGGTTTGACAATTTATCAGTGCACATTTTATTCCAATGAAACAAGATTGCCTTCATAAACTTTGATTAAAGTGAAATAACTAAAGTGAAATAGCTTCATCTCTAAAATTATGACATCAGCCACTTCTTCTTTAAGCATTTGTCAAAGAGATGTCCTATCTTTTTCATTATTTTTTTTTATTTTGTTGATTATCCCATTTCACTTTTTGGAATTGCGTCACATTATGGAATGTTATGAGAATTCTAATTCCACAGGATTCTCACATTTCAAATAAAGCCGAGTCTCATTATCAAGGTTCTTGGACTCCCGTCCCGTCCAGCTGTACTCATCTACCTTTCATCTGACTAATTATTATGCATGCCGTCACTGGTTTCCTGCTTATTTCACAGACAATAACAAACAGGCACTCCAGAACATGGACATAGACACAAACAGAATCAAATCAAAGGGAGACATCACAGGCACGACATGCTGCTTACAGAGGACACACACAATGAAACAAAGATCAAAAGGACAAACAAATAAGGATCAATGACGTGGTGCTAATTTTCTTTGCTTTGTGTCCAGAATCTAATGACTTATTCAAAATGATGAAAATAAATGAATTAAACTAATTTTGGAACTAATCTCGAAATTGTAATGCAGAATTTAAAATAAAACAGTAAATTAAACAAAAAGCAGTACTTTTTAAAACATTATTGTTGTGATAAAAACAGTATAATTAATATTTTCTTGCACAAGCACATAGAGAACATTTATTAAAACCTGTTATTTCAAACAATATAATGAACAAATATAATTTATATATACACTACCAGTCAAAGGGTACATTATTTGGACACACCCTCTCATTTAATGTTTTTTAAAAGAAATTTCTTATGCTTATCAAGGCTGTTTTCACTTGTTAAAAAATACAGAAAAAAATGTAATATTGTGAAATATTATTACAATTTAAATCAATGTTAATATACATTAAAATTTTATTTATATCTGTAATTACAGTTGAATTTCCAGAGTCATTACTCCAGTCTTTGGTGTCACATGATCCTTCAAAAATCATTGTAATATGCTGATTTATTATCAGTGCTGGAAACAGTTGCACTGCTTATTATTATTTTTTTTTATTTTGTAACATGTGATACTTTTTCAGGATTTTGTGAAAAAAAAAAAATTCTTTGTTTGAAAGAAATTAATACTTTTATTCACCAAGGATGTGTTAAATTAATAAAAAGTGATAGCATAGATTTACATTGTTTGAATAAATGCTGTCTTTTTAACTTGTTATTCATCAAAGAATCCTGAAAAAGGAATCACAGGTTGCAAAAAATATTTGGCAGCACAACTGTTTCCAATATTGATAATTCTAATAATAAATCAGCATATTAGAATGATTTCTGAAGGATCATGTGACACTTAAGATTGGAGTAACAGCTGATGAAAATTCAGCTCTGCATCACATGAATAAATTATATTGTAAAGTATATTAAAATAAAAAACATTATTTTATATTGTAATAACATTTTGCAATATTACTGTTTTTTTCTGTATTTTTGATCAAATAAATGCAGCCTTGATAAGCAGAAAAGTCTTCTTTAAAAAACATTAAATGGTGTGTCCAAACTTTTGACTGGTAGTATATATATATATATATATATATATATTATAGATAGAGTTATCCATTTAGCATATATTTAGAGTTCAACGTTTATTTTAATAGTCTTATTATTAAATAGTTTTAAAATGATCACGCTACAAATTTCTCATGCAAATGCTGCATTCTAAACTATTCTAAACTATTTTAAACAGTTTTTTTCCCTTTTCATCCTCTCTGACGTCCAATTTGTCATTGACCCATAAAAGGAAACACAACACAAACAGAAACGATGTGAACAGCACATGGAACTTTTCTTACAAGAAAAGTCCAAGACAGTGAAGGACACACGACTACATACAGCCACACGTCACAGTGTTTTGCGTGAACACACGCGTGTCGCACGCACAACGGCAGCACAACGTCTGCCTGTCTCTCACCTTTCCTGGGTGGACAGGTGGTGTTGACCACTGGAGAAAAACGCACACAACACACATGACTTTAGGACATTATCACGCAACATTCATCTACACACAAAGACAAAACAAGTATTATGAAAATTAAAGTGACTAAAAATCTCATGTTACTGTAAAATCATAATGGAGGCTACATCTAGCAAATGTGTTGAGAATAGTTCACCCAAAAATGAAAATTAGCTGAATGTTTACTTACCCTTGAAAAGTTTGTTTCCTCTTGAAAACGGATTTGAAAAAATGTAGCATTACATTACTTGCTCACCAATGGATCCTCTGTAGTGAATGGGTGCCGTTAAAATAAAAATTCACATAGAGTTTGCAGCTTTTCACCTCACAAGATATTTAAAGATGGACTGGAATGGTGTGGATTACTTGTGATGTTTTTATCAGGCACTCTTTCTGACGGCAACCATTCACTGCAGAGGATCCATTGGTGAGCAAGTCATTGAATGCTACATTTCTTTAAATCTGATGAAGAAACAAACTCATCTACATCTTGGATGGCCTGAGGGTGTCAGTTTTCAGCAAATTTTCACTTTTGGGTGAACTGTTCCTTTAAGTTTATCCAAATTACAAATTCCAACAATAACTGTTGCAGTTAGGTGTATTTGTAATATAATGTTTAATAACAAAATATCAGCGTGTTCACATGTGCACAATAACAATCTCTGATCATTAAGAGGGTTGGAGATGATTTATGCACATTAATGAGTAATCACCCAGCTATATTAATCAATCTTATGGCACAAATGACAGAGGTGAATGAGGCGAAATGTCTCGTATCTCGCATGAGATTATGATGAACAACATTTGGCACATAAAACAGTTTCACGTCTCTTTTGTGATTCCTCCTTGCACAGCCTCAGGTGCTTGACGCATGGTTGGAAAAGTGTGTGAATCTTTCGAGGTGTCAGTAATTCAGCTGAATATTGCATCATATGACCTTTATCTTGTTTTACTGTATGACAGAGCTGAAGGACTCACTCGGGGGGCACAGCTCACCAAGACAGAAAAATAACATCATCGCATGTGTGCTCATGATTTTTGAAACAAGCGTTTGTGCATATTTGCTTTGTAAAGCATTTGCAAAAACGTTAGTGACTAGAACTTGCACTGGAAAGCCATCCAGCATCTGATTTGTGGTATAATTCAGCAAATTCTGTGTTTTTTCTTATGAAGACAATTTTTTTTCTCTGAAAAGATTAAAACAGCCCTTGTTACCAAGAAGCCATATTACCTTTAATTTACCTGTATATATTATTTACAAAAATATTTTAAAATAAAATCCTAAATGGAGACTTTGTAAACATTTATAAATGATGAGATAAATTGATGATTTGGTGTTTCATAACAATTCCTTAAACTGTGTTATTGTTAAAAAAAAAATCTATTTGTTTAATTAAATATAAAAAACCCTAGATTTAAAACTTAAACTTTAGACTTAAACTTAAAAATCAGCAATGTTACCTTGGCCTAAAACTAATTATTATTGAACTAAAAGTGAAATAAATATAAATGGCTAAATAGATATATAGACAAATAAAAATGACAAAAGCACACAGCAAAATGTTTTAAATAAAAAAAAAGCAAACAAATGTAAATCTAAAGTTACTAAAACTGCAATAAAAATCAAATTAAATAGAAGTATAAATCACCAAGAATTACAATTTAAATGTCAAAAATCACCACTAATATTTTTAATATTTAATATATCACCAGCCTATTCACACTACGCACATTCAAATGTGCTTTACATCCCCCACGTGAGAGTGAGCTGAACTTTCACATGATTGTCTGTGGCAGTGAACCAGAAGTGCTTTAGCTCAGAGGTCCTCAGAGAACAGCTCTCGGCTTCTGTCAGCGAGGTACTTCAGATCCTCCGTCCCCTCCCGCAGCACGGCCTGACCCTTCTCAATATTCACTAGGGTCTTTGTGGTAATCAAGCGGCTCTCAGAAGCTAAGCTTATCTCCACAGCCCCGGTCTCTGGTCTCATTCTCTCGTTCGCTCCGACAGCAGCAGGTAATGACAAAGGGAACTGTCTCTGCTGCACATGTGAATGAACTGAAGCGCTCACATCAAACTGAGCCGCTTCCTCCTGCCAATACCTCAGGCCTCTTTTAAGGCAGCTCTATTGTTTTGCCTCAGAGTCGGTGACGGGGGTCTTTCTTTGTGCCGTCACACAATGAAGTCCTGTTTTTGCCTAAAAGAGTGCCAACGCATGGGATACACACTATAAACCTGCCGGCATTTTCGTAGACGAAGTCTGTTAACCCTGGGTGAAGTGTGTGATTTCTGCGTTGCTACAAACCCAGCATAAACTCATGCAGCGCTCGAGCCAGAAAATGACATGTCAGGTGTGGAGAAATGTGTCATTACGGTTCCAGTCGATCAGGCTTACGAGTTTCACCTGAGGAACGATAAAACAGGAAAACAGAAAAATTTCTACAGACTTACAGTGAAGGGATGAATCAAGCAGATTCTTCTGATTTATACTAGTATACAGCCACCTAGTAACTACCCTGAAAACCCTAACAACTAGCTAGCAAATGAAGATTGCATTCATTCATTTCTGTTCTTGAATATTAAATAGAATAAAAAGAAATTCAAAATTTAAAACGACAGAGCGACAGATAGACAGACAGATAGATGGAATGATGGATGGACAGTTAGACAGACAGACAGACAGACAGACAGACAGACAGATAGATAGATAGATAGATAGATAGATAGATAGATAGATAGATAGATAGATGGACAGATAGATGGACAGATAGACGGACAGACAGACAGACAGACAGATAGATAGATAGACAGATAGATAGATAGATAGATAGATAGATAGATAGATAGATAGATAGATAGATAGATAGATAGATAGAAATGTCTGAAGGCACTTTCTTGTAGAGCTTCTGTTTAAATGTCAAAGGCTTCTGGATCTCAGGAGTGAAGTGATCAGACTGACAGCTCAATATTCCACTGGTCAGTCATGTGACACGTTTGATTGGTCAGCAGAGCACAGACTAGTGCCTTATATTGATTATTGCAGACAGTGTGTGTGTTTGTGTGTGTGCAGACAGAGACAGAATAGACACTCATACTGAATAAAACATGAAACTTGACTCATGGCAAGTCAAGAGAGGCTGATGTGACAGATGTGTTGGCAAACACACACACACACACACACACACACACACACACACACACACACACACACACACACAGTCTCAGAGGGTTGCAGGACAGTGTGGGAATTAGTTGTTCTAAAGCCGCAGTCCAGAGTCCTTTTAAATGCCTCTAATCCAACTGATTGAACACTTAAACCAGCGTCTAACATGATCCAACACATGCTTCATCAAAATCACTCCAATCATCATGAACTGAGAGCCTCATGGGATGCTGGATACTAAACCACCAGCAACACTAATAAAATGTACGAAAATGAACTACATTTCTTATATTAATTATACTATATGTACATTTTCAGAAATCCAGTATCTGAGATATTTTTAATAAAAATAAAATAAAATAAAATAAAATAAAAATAGTAAAAATAAAAAATGCCAAGTAACACATTGTTCTAACACAGAAATTCTTTTATTTAATACTTCTACTTCGAAAAATATTTTTTACACTGTATATGGAGACTCTGAGCGCTACCTGGTAGGACACACACACACCTCTCTCCCTCCACCGAGCATTTTATTTGCACCACATCTAGTGACAAATGGGAAGGGCATTAAGTTGTTGAGGCCGGAAAGCCGGAGCGATCCATCAGAATAGTCCTGAAATGCAAACAGTCGGAGCAGCGGAGGATTGCATAAATCTTCCTGAGAGCCGAGCGCAACAGACACACAGACAGAGCGAGTGTGTTTACCTCCGGACGGACATGCAGCGCTGCATCACAATCACACAGGTGAACTCATGCACAAACACACACGTGATGTCCTGCGGGGCATTTTCAGTTCTCGACCTGATCCTGAGTGAATATGACTAAAACCGCTCAACACGGATTGTGTTTAGATGGCAAAAATATTCCTGGAAAACACAAGATTCACACTTGCTGCTACCAAGGTCTTAAGGTTAAGGGAAGGTCAAAATGATCATGAATACAGTTGCAAAAACAAATAAACAATTGCAAAGGACAAAAATAATTTTTCACCTTTTTTTCTGCAACAGATTTTGGCAGCAGTTCGTTTCCAACTCTAAATATGAATCTCATGAGACTTTTCTGAGAACAAAGATTATCATCTAGACAAAACAACACACGGCTGATCAAACTCAAAACATTTTAATGTCTTATAATAACATTCTCAGTTTCAAAATCCAAATTAATTAATTTTGGTGTCATTACACCAAAATATATAATATCACAGTAAACATACTATGGCATTACGTTTAGTTACGCATAGTTTTTTGGATGAGGACACATGCAAATACCATGTTATTTTTGCACTCTGACAAAAACTGTACTACCATGGTATAATGATGCTAATACCATGGTATGTTTGGGGTCAGTAAGATATTTATTTAAAGCAATTACCATTTTTATTCAGCAAGGATGCATTAAATTGATCAAAAGAGACAGTAACAGGGTTGCCACTCTAAGCCAAATGTTAAATTCCCTGACTAAAAAGCTGAATTTCCATGACCTATAATGAATGGATGCATCCATTTGAAAGACTTATTTACTTGTTCACAGACATTTTTAATACAAGTGTTTGCTTTTACCCATTACATGCATTTTGACATTTTTCTGTACTATTTCTACAGAAATTAATTTATGGTTTTTATGCTTTCATAACCATAACCTAACCATACCAAAAGGCATAAACGCGTGAAACAATGCGATAAAATAAAATACGGTATCGAAAAATTACATTTAGATAAATGGAAACAAAAAATGTAAAGCAACAAACAAAAATAAACAACACAAAACAAATAAAAAAATTCCCTGACTTTCAGTATCTGGTATGGACCTTTTAAAATTCCATGATATTCCAGAAATTCCATGACCCGTGGGAACCCTGCAGTAAAGACTTTTATAATGTTACAAAAGATTTCTATTTCAAGTAAATGCTGTTCTTTTGAACTTTATATCCATCAAAGAATCCTGAAAAATAAAATGTATCAGTTTCCACAAAAATATGAAGCAGCACAACTGTTTTCAAACATTGATAATAATCAGAAATGCTTCTTGAGCAGTAAATCAGCATTTTACAAAAATGTGACACTGGAGTAATGATGCTGGATTCAAATAGAAAACATTTTAAATAGCAATAATATTTCACATTCTTAATGTTATTACTGTATTTTTGATCAAATAAATGCAGCTTTGGTGAGGCTTTCAAAAACATTTTTTTTACCAACTTTAAACTTAATGATTAGTTACTTAATGATTATAATATTCAAATTTACATGGAACTTTAAAGTACCTAAAATAATACTATGATATTCCTATGGTACATCTAAAAAAACATACTAATAACTCTGGTTTCAGTAGCAAATATATCAAAGTAGAACACCATTGCCATCACTGTACTGCCACAGAACTGTGTTGCGAAGGCGTTGTGATGGAATTCAACATCAGAGCGTTGTGTAATGGCGTATCTGGGGCAGAATTCACCACTTCCACCCAGACGTTGCATAAGATGTCTCCACATTGCCGCGCTCCGCTTCTACTGCGGGATCAAGCAGCTCCGATTTTCTAAAGCCATTCGCTGCGGCGCAAACAAAGCTTTCACTTCCGTCATTTATTGACGTACTCCATTAAATTTGCTCTGTTTAATTAGTCTTTTATTGGATGCTGCGTGTTTTTAAGTGCCAGTGGAGCGAGGTTTAGAACAATGAAGCTACCTTTTTAATGAACTTGTTTCTGATGTACTCTAAAACAACTACTCACTTCAACAGTCTGTTTTTAAAGGCTGTGAGGAGCAAATCAGCATATTAGAAAGATTTCTGAAGGATCAAGTGAAACTGAAGAGTTGAGTATTGATGCTGAAAATTCAGCTTTGATCATAGGAATACATTATTTTACAATATGTGACCCTGGACCACAAAACCAGTCATAAGTGTATTTTTTTTTTTTAATTGAGATTTATATATCATCTGAAAGTTGAATAAATAAGCTTTCCATTGATGCATGGTTTGTTAGGACAATATTTGGCCGAGATACAACTATTTGAAATCTGGAATCTGAGGGTGCAAAAAAATACAAATATTGAGAAAATCACCTTTAAAGTTGTCCAAATGAAGTTCTTAGCAATGCATATTACTTATCAAAAATGAAGTTTTGATATATTTATGGTAGGAAATTTACAAAATGTCTTAATGGAACAGGATCTTTACTTAACATCCTAATGATTTTTGGCATAAAAGAAAAAATCATTAATTTTGACTCATACATTGTATTTTTGGCTATTGCTACAAATATACCCCAGTGACTTAAGACTGGTTTTGTGGTCCAGGGTCACATATATTCAAATAGTTATTTTAAATTGGAATAATATTTCACAATATTACTTATTATTATTTTTTACTGCATTGGTGAGCATAAATGTCTTCTTTCAAAACATTCCTAAACATCTGCTCATTTGATCATTCTGTTTTTAAAGGTTATGATGAAGGCTATTGGCGTCCAGGGACTTAAAAGGGCAACTGAAAACTAACCCACAACACTTCACATGACCTCACCAATTCAAGTGTTTTTAATCAAATGCCCCTGTGTGAATCCCTGCTGCTTTAGATGTGGTTCTTCTCGAATGCTGTTGCTTCCCTTTTATATATTTCATGAGCCAAGGCACTCTCTGCAGCGGACAGACCATCAACAAGGATGCACGAAGAGAAAATGCATGTGCAAGATGTGCATCAGTGTTTGATAAGGAAGGAGACGAGATTCGGCCATCTGTGTGCAGGCGCTCTTAAAGAGGTGTCTCATCTTTTCCCACACTCACGACAGATGTTCATGGTGTGATAAAGCTCGGATTGCATCCAAACTTCTCTTCCACAGGTCATGGAGGATATCTAGCGGATTGGAATCACAGCCTCTGCTAATGAAGTGTCAAAGTTTAAAGTACATGCACCGCTGGAAGAGATGTTTACTGAGCCGTCGCATCTTGGCTCTTAAATGTATTGAAAAACCTTAAAATCTGAGATTGCACAGACAGTCAAGCCTTCCAATAAAACTGAGAAATACTGATTACTTGTTAGTATTTACTGAAATGCATTTGTGTGGAAAAAAAATACCACAGAGTTGCAGTGACGGAAGGATCCAGAATTTAAGACTCTTCTCATGTAATATTGAAAGAAACCACCTACACTTTTTTCACTCAGAAATTGCAAAATTTCACAAATTGAAAGTATGAAATAGCAATATTTTATTATTTATTATTTTTATTATATATTTAAAGAAAATTTAAAAACTCTTGTTCAAATGAAATTCGCTGCTCTTTAATTTGCTGCTTTTGTTTGGATACACAGGGTTAATTTTGCCACCTGATTATTTTGGGTTAACTGAAAAAGAATTACTTTTTTTGTGGTGTTAATGTCTCTAACTAAGGTGCCTTCAGAAGAAATGTAATTAACATATTCAAGGCACTTGCCCAGTTTCTCAACAGGTTCATCCTTCAAGTCTTGGCTAAAATGACACTGTTAAATGCAAGACTTGGCCTAACGTTTGTCCAGGCCTAAAATTAATAAGCGTAGATTAATTACGCTTCAATTACCTATCGGAATGATTCCAAGGAATATGACTGTGACTTTTAGCTGATCAACAGACACTTAAGATAATTGGAGTCTGTTTTTTTTTTAGGACTCTTTGTACATCAAAATTTCATGTTTACTTCAAATGTTGATAGCAGTTTCTTGGTAATTCTTTCTGAAATTTACTAGCAATTTCTGAGCGAAAATTGATTCAAAGTAAATCCTACGACAAATACTGGATAATAAAACATTAACTTACAAATGAAATCTCAATTGCTTCTCCTAGACAATGCGATTATTTAAACATATGTCTACAACTTATGTCTACTGCTTTTTAGGTGTTTCTTCTAAAAAGTCATGAGACTTTCTCCCCTAGAGTTTCAGAAGAGCTTTGTCAAGATACAATCTGCAATCAAACGTCATCTCAAGATGAACTCAAACATTTCTCATTATCATTTGAGCTGCTCTCCGCATGCATTTTACTGCTGGGGCATGAAAACGTTTGCCGCATTTGTGCCTCTTTTTAGGTCTCCAAAGGAATCTTTGGAAAAACATCTGAGGCAAAGCTGATCCCGAAACAAAACCTAACTGAGAACTCCCTTACGACACTAGCTATGAAAGAGCAACCTCTAAGCAGTGAAATTGTTCCTCTGGGATATTATGTAATCTGGACAAACACTCATTTCAAAGCCCTGCGCTGCTCTTCCACAGTTCTTCTGCTGCTCCTGACACACAAACCTCCTGCATCTCCTCGTCGTGCGCTGCGGTAATTCTTTCCAAATATTTATGGATGTATAGATTAGAGTTGAGACTATCTTTGACAGACTCTATTTCCATATTTCCTCCTGCCACATTTGGCCTAGAATGTTTGCGCTGAACATACAAGCATCACAGCGAGTGCAATGAAAGAGAAAACACACGTGTAACGCGCTTTGGCTTCTTGTGTAACTGTGAATAAAATAATCTCATAATCTTTCAATGTTCACAACAACATACTAAAATAAGCAGAAAAGCAGCCTATAAATAGCTAGTGTAATTATGGATTGTTAGATTATATATTAGAATTAAAAAAAAACAAAAAACTGAAGGAACAAATTTAAAACTACAGGATTCTAAAACCTAAAATATATGACTTTGACGTCAACATACACATTTCTGGTCTTATTGTGCATGTTATTTTAAATAATAATATTTTTTAATCATCTTTCATCTTTGACTGCAACAACCTCCAAAACAACTTCAAGCATCCCTTTTAATTTTCATTCTAGCATGTAACACCCACTTTTCAATTTCTTAAAAACCAGTCACTCTGTCTATTTATTCTCACTGAATATTGTGTTCCACCTTAAAATGGCACATTATTCAAGTAAACTTTTAATGCTAAAGCTATTCTTTCCAAATATTTGCAGATGAATGATTAAAACTAAATATATGAATCTGAAGTCAACATGAAATCAAAATGTACATTCCTAATACACATTTCTGCTCTTATTGTTATCAATTTTTGTGCATTTATTTCAAAAAAGCTTTTTCGTCTTCATTATCTTTTACCTAAATGAAATTATGTCTGAAACAGCTTTGTGAAACTCATTCTCTCATGTAATTTCCACTTCTTAATTTCTTACAAATAAAATCCTCTACTTATTCTCACTGAATTGAACACCAAATATAAGACTTTGAAGGCAATATGCAATCAGCTTGTTCGAGCAACAGATGACAAAACGTATAATAAACAGAATGTTATGGTGCGTTATCGTTATCATTTTCTTTATAGTTTTAGTTTTTGCCGTGAACAGGCCTTTATTGTTATCAGTTTTTGTGCATGGTATTCTGAATATAAACATTTTTGTCTTTATTATCTTTCAACTAAATGTAATAAACCCCTCCGCCTCCAAAACATCTTTAAGAATTCCTCTTAGTTTTTATTCAGGCATGTAACGTCCACTTTTCAATTAAAATCCAGTCATGCCACCCTCATTCATTCTTACTGAACATTAGAAATATGTCGTAATATTTAGAAGTCAAATGGGTTTCAAACACCTTTTTTTTTTTTTTTAAGCTCACAGTTGCTCTTGTTTTCCCAATGGTCATGTGCTTTGGGATGTAAACACGGTTCTAGCTGCGATGGGTCAGGAACTACTTACAGGAATGCTTTTGTCAGGTTAAGGGCTTCAACGCTTCGCGGTCTTGTACCAAAATCCTCACAGCGTATGTTATAAATGGCATTTTAAAGGGCAGATGACTAGATGTAAATTTAGACACAATGATGCAGAGTTTCAAACACAACACAAATCAGATCCTGTAGTACGTTGCCTCACCATGGAAGCCTGCAGCCTGACCTACTTAGTGCGGTGACGTTTGCTAGCGTTGGGGGGATCTGGCAACCATGCAGCACAGCTCTCTCTCTCTCTCTCTACTTCTCTCTGTTTTTCTCACTGGTTCGCTGTCTGTCTCACATCCGATGGGGCCAAATCTGCCCACAAGACACCACTGCCTCTAGCATAGGTCCTTTCATGCAGTCAAATGTTCACACAAGGATTTACACATGTGTAGTCATGTCAGAAAATGAATAAATCCAGCAACTTAAAAGCGTCCCACTCCTATAAAATGCACGAAAAATCCAAGCCAAGTATTACTAATCTAAAATGTTAGTATCAATAGATTACAGCTGTATTACAAAACAATGGCAAAGTTGTACATCTTCTGAAGCTAACGTCTACTACAGTATGCTACAAGGAGCTAATGCACTTCTAGACGGCTCCTGGTGTGCTCTAGGTGGTTTTTAGGTCATATCACCGTGAAATGTATTAGGTGGTTGTTTTTAGGTGTTTTTTTTTAGGTCATATCACCACAAAATGTATTAGTAATTTTAACTTGCAACTACTATAAAAAATCCAGCACACATAAAGCAATACATAAAGGTGTTAAAGTATTCTAGACATTAACAACATGAATTTCGGTGAAGCTGCTATGAAACTGTATAGACTGCTGTGTATACAGATAAAAATGTTTACCAACCAAAATTACTAATGTATTTGTTAAACAAAGATAAAAGGCTAGTAATCTGCAACATAAATCATACACTTTTGCACCATATCAAAAGTATAAAAAATAGATAGAGCCCTATGGAAACTGTTTTATCATTTTTCAAATGTTGTACTTTCCATTTTCATTGGATTTCCATATTACGTTTTAATGGTTGAATTACATTCAAGAATGTCTAATCAAATTAATGTAGAAAATTTTAAAAATGTGTCCTTTGAAATGTGTTTGATTTCAGTTTAATTTTATCCCAAATTCTGTTTTCCTTTTTTAATTAATAATAAAAATATATATCTAATCAACTGAATTCATAAAACTTTAACAATTTATTAATTTATTTACATTTTAACAATAACAGTGCCCTATGAAAAGTGTTTTTTTTATTAAACAAACTCTGTGTTGTTTTTCTGGATTTTGTTTTAAACGTAAGTAAAATTTTAAGAATCAAAAAAGGATGACTTATCAATTAACCTTTTAACTGTCACTCCCATTTTTGAACATAGACGTGAAAATGCAGTATTCAAACTTTTTTTTTATAATTCATGAACAAAAACATTTGTAATATGATTTTGATTTACATTTTCCATTGTAATGCATTGTCTGATTTTAAAATGGTTTTCAAAGGATGAATTTTGAGATTTTTTTGAAGTTTTTATGTGATATATAATTTCATATGATTTCTAAAGCATGATAGGGAAAAAGGCAACAAAGCAAATCTTTTTGTGACAAAGGTCAGAACTCCTGTTATGAAGTAGATTTTTGAGGTGCACTCTTAAATTAATCTACTACTCTTCCTACATAATTTGAAACACAAAAAATGGTCTATTTAGGAGTCTTAGACCTTTCCAACGATATATAGTTTGTCATAATTCAATTCGGATTTATTTGTAAAATGGTGAAGTAAACTTGACAATTAAGGGGTTCAATTCATTAAAAAAATTTAATCAATTAAATTAACAAACATGCATAAAATAGTGCTCTATGAAAAACACTTCCATAGGGAAAACCCTAACCCTAACCAACAAGGTTGGTGACACGTGTTATACAGCAATTTTCCATCCCTATGACTGGATTCTATCCACATTTTCCGCATTGCAGAAATTACAGGGGCCTAGACTAAGGATGTAGGCAGTTGAGACAGAGTGCTACCCACAATTCCCAGTGAGTATAGTGTAGGCCTCAGGCTGGGTCAGGTAGAGCTAATGTACACACACAAAACCTGACACATGTGAGAATGCGCACAGTCGCACTGGAAAATACACTAACCTCATGTGATCCGTGCACCTCAGAGCCGTGGGCCATATCTCAAACATCAGCTCAACCCGGCTTACAGTTCATATATGACTACAGATTATCATGCATCTATTAGCATGTATCCCACTTAATTAACACACATTTTTATCACAGACAAGCATGCATGTGCTCTTGTTTGCCCCATGCTGGGCACCATATCTTATTTATATTCTTGCATTCTCTAGATCCTTGCGTATTCAAGAAGCAGTCAGAGCGATATCAGCCCTTAAAAGCTGGCTGCGAATCCTCTGATGTCAGATCTGACAGGTCGCTTCTCCTCGGACTCGGCACGCGAGGAACGACAGATGGTCATCATTAACGTCTGCCGCTCTTCAAGGTCATCCGCAGTCATTCAGGAGGTAAAGTGGGCATGATTTCGCATGTCTTCACCAGCTGGCATAACGCTAGAGTAAGACCACTTAACGGACAGGTTTTCAAGATGTCACCGGGTGCTTGTTGGAATCAAGGGTGTTTTAATTGCTTGAAAGAGAGGTGGAGGGCTGATACGCCACTCGAGTGGGTTCGATTACTGAGACCTGCGCTAACAAACCTCACAAGAATCGATCGTATCTAGACGGGCTGTGTGATGACTTCCATGCATCTAAATTTGCACACTATCAACTGTAAATAATGTGCAAGATTAGAATTAATGCATATTGGATTGCATATATTCAGTGTTGGGGGTAGTGGATTACAAGCAACGCAAGTTACGTAATCAGATTACTTTTTTCAAGTAACTAGTAAAGTAACACATTTTTCAAAAAAGTACCTAAAGTTACTTTGTTTTCTCATTTATTGACTGATAGCTCTCCTGAGAAATCAGGAAGAAATGCAGAGGCAGTGGAACTTCCTTCAACTGGAGGCTTATTCATTTCACATTTGGTGTGAAAGGGTTTTACAGTTGCCAAAAATGTAACTTTTGAGTTTTTATTAGAAATAAATAAAAAATTTTAGCCCAGGTGACAAAATGTAACGCAAAGGTAACATAACACATTACTTTCCATAAAAAGTAACTAAGTAATGCAATTGGCTACTTTTTTATGGAGTAATGTAATATTGTAATGCATTACTTTTAGAAGTAACTTTCCTGAACATTGCATATATTAGTGCATAATATAAGTGAATGTATGGTGTACTACTTCTGATTTTTCAAGTGTGCATCTGTGCACGCTTATCCACTAGGCTATTATTTCCCAAATCAATTGGTAATACTGAGATATATCATGGTACCAATATTTTTTTGGTAGTGAAACATAAATATTATTCCAAAGACACTCAGAACAAAAAGTAATACACTGTAAAAAAACAAAAACAAAAACAAAAAAACACAATTTGTTGAGTCAACTTAAAATAATTTGTTACTCTGCTGCCTTAAAATTTTAAGCTCAGTCAACTCAAATAAGTTAATTCAAGTTAAAATGTTAAGTTGTACTAAGTGACAACTTAGATATTCAACTAATCTAAAAAAATTAGAAGTTTGTTAAACTTAACAGCTGTGTTTGAGTAAACTTTTTTCGAGTTGACTGAACTTAAAATGATTTATGTAATACAGCAAAGCACTTCAAAAATACCACGGTAATTCCACAGTAAATGTCTAAAAAACCATGGTAATACAGTGATATTTTTTGTGATACAATCATTGATCACTGGATGATTTTCATGGTATTTCCACTGTTGTTTGACTTTTTCAGGCAAATATGAAGTATTTTTTAATACATGTACGCACATTTAGTGCCTAAATATCAACATTTCAAATGATCATATCATGAGAAACTGAGTCTTGAGATTGAAAACATATTCAAACATCCATAATCAAACATTATAGGAGAAATGGGGAAAACTTCAGAGAAACTGAATGCTAACAGAGAGCTTTCTCCAGCTATTATAGACATCCTTGTCTTGTTTTAATTGAGTTAAGGTGAAATAAAGTCATTAGAAGCTAAATTATGACCTTTTTATCATCATAAGTGGAGCTCATGGACAAACTAATGATGCGGTGTATGATATGAACCCTTTAAATGGCATTTCCGACCAGTTATTTGTGAGAATCTCTAACAGATCGGGCGTCTCGAGCGGAGCGACGCAGAGCGAGCACTTAAAGTGTGAATTGATAAAAACAGCAGGTAAGGAGGAATGCAGAGTCATGTTGCCATGGCAACTGCCTGCACATGAAGACAAAGGCTATACCTCTTCACGAGCGAGAAGGCGGTCGGAGGCGATGAGGGCTGACACGCAAACACAAATACAAGCTCGCTTGCCAGCGAAGAATTCATGCGTTTGCCAATCCACCTCACCAAACATGACTTTCACACTGTAGTGAGGGTGTGCGGCACACATTACGTATATATCAGCAGAATGTATTTCAGATATGTTCGATTTCCAAGCACAAATGTCTTTGATGCATGTGAAGGTGTTAAAAAGTTACTAAAACTTGCCAAGAACCGTATTTCACCTTCAAAGCAGTAATAAAAAATATGTATTCTGCATAAAGAAAATGAAGTCTGTTTTAGGACCATATGCACTGTGACATTATTTTTTATAATTAAGACATTTTTTCCCCAAACTGTCATTGATGCATTAATAAATATCAAATAAAAACAATATACTATTTAAATTGTGAATTATTTATGCATCATAATATCTGTTGTCTTATTACAGTAATCCGAATCTAAGGAGATTCATTGATAATAATGTTAAGAAATGAAATTCATCCATTAAAAAAGCTAAAACATCAAGATAAACTATAGTAATGAGAATATGGAAAGTAAAAATGAGCCTAATTGTCATAATATAAGACCCACAACCTTTTTCGAGATTAATATGCATGTATTTATATTCAGTGCAGTTAATGATGATAATTCAGTGCCAGTTCAACAAAATATATCGATATGACTAGAGTGCTACATTCTGATCTGAAACCAGCTTTTCTCCCAGGAATGATTCAGTGATGGAGTACAGAAGCGATTGAACATCCAGTCACGCTACAAATGCGGCGGTTTGCATACTGAGCAGCTCAATGAACAGACAGTGGTGAAAGGAGAACACCTCTTCATCTCTCCAGCCTCTCTCTCCACACCTGAATCTGTCTGTTCACCTTCCGTCGGGATTAATGATGACAGCCCATGAAATGAGCTTCGGGCCACAGGAGCGTGGAGGTCAGAAACAGCACAAGATCAGATTAGACTCTGACCAGCCGAGCTGATCTAGAACCTGCTTCATCTACTCAAACCCACACCTGAAACATTAAAGGAGACATGCAGAATTCATCTTAGGTAAAATTTAGAAAACATACTGTGGTACCTTGATCAGAAAGTAATACCATGGTGCCATTATACACGGTAATTTTATTATACAATAGTGCAATTTGGTAGTGAAACATACATGATATTTCAAAGAAAACCATTACAAATGCACTGTGGAAATACCATGGTACAATGACGGTATATTTTTACCATGGTATTTATATAATACAGCAGAGTACTCTCAAAAACGCTATTTTAGTACCAAAGTAAATGTCCAAAAACCCATGGGAAACCATGGTACTCTATTGTAGGTGAAACATACATCATGTATGCATCCCAAAGCAAACCATTATACAAAGTACAGTGAAAGTACCATGGTACAGTGGTGACATCATATTTATTATGGTATTAATATAATACACCAAAGTACTTTCACAAATATCATGGTTGTACCATAGTAAATGTTCAAAAACCCTTAGTAAGTTTTTTATAAGTGATACAAACATTGTCCATTTGTTGTTTGTGAACTGAATGATTTATGCATTCACTTACTATTTTCAGTATTTCCATGGTACTTTACAGTACTTGAAATAAAAATGCACACTTATAAATGACTATTAATTTTCTAGACATATTTTAAACATATATCAGAGACGTCCCACTGTATTTTTGGAAGTACTTTGGACATATTTTCATGGTACATGTCTAAAAAACATTACATGTTGGGAAAAAACATGTTATGTATGCAACATGATCATTTTTCATTGGTTGTCTCTAAACTGCATTATTCACTTACATTCATGCATTATGGTATTACCATGGTACTCTAGGGTACTTCAAAGAAACAACACACTAAATAAGACACACAAACTACCATGGTACTACCATAGCTTTTAGGACATTGACCATAGTGGTACCATTGGATTTTTAGATGCACTTTGGCATACATACAATATAAAATACCATTTCAAATATCAAACTTATACTATGACATGCATGGTACACCACCACAGTATGTCTTGTCATCCCAAAAAACATGGTATTTCGACATAACATGTCTAAACAAATCATTAAATGTTCAACAAAAAGGTACTTTTATGTATGCAACATCAGTATTTTTCATTGGTTGTTTATGAACTGAATTACTTACATATTCATGTATCAAAATATTACTATAGTACTCTAAAACACTTTAAAGTAAAACACTATAGACACAAAACATACCATAGTTATTTAGACATTACAGTACCACACTAACAATTACAAATGCAAATACAAATGCAATCAAAATTATTCCATCTTATACAGATTCATACTGTATGCTAACAGCTGTAAAAAAAAAACTAAACAAAAATAACCTACATTCATGTACAAGCTCAATGGCAGGTTGGCTTCAGGAACAGTGCTATTTGTTTTGGAGCACGTGGTGAAAATGCTGTGGGATTTGGAGGCGTTATGTACGATCAGAGCAATGGGCAGGTGGGGATCAGATGTGCTTGCAGAACTAAAGGGATTAGTGACCACTACAGAACAGATCCGTTTGATGTTGACACTCTCACCAGAGCCCGACATAGACACCGAGACCTGCTCGCTTTACACACGGACTACACAATGAATACAAAATATAAGCGGAAAATGTGAATGTGAGTGCAGCTGACCTGTGCAAACTCATTGATATGATGCTACAATGTTTGAAATGGTTGCCAGGGTGTTGCTAAACAGTTTCTAGGGTAGTTGTTAGGTGCAGATTTTTATGACTCTGGCTCAGGTGCCTTTTAAAATGCACCTCTGTGGGAATTTTTTCACCTCTTTTAAAATCCAGCAGGTGAAAATGGTGCATCTGATTGCAAATACTTGGTGTTTGAACACATTACTCTCATTAAGCATTATGGTGCATTCAAGTAATGTTGGGAAGATCATATTTATGAGCTGAACACATGCAAATTCGTAATTACAAGTGTGTTGGTGTGAAAACATGTTGGATGCAACGAATGCAGCTTTTGTATAGACTGTAATACTGTTGAAATGAAAAGTTATTTTTTTAATTTATAATAAAACTTTTTGCATGTACAAAATAAACCTATATTGTACAATTATGTTAGAATATATAACAATTTAATGCACAGCACCTTCATAAATTAAATAAAAACATAAAACACACTGATGCACATTCTTCATTTAGCATTTTGTGTAAGTACAAAATAAATACAAACGTCCCAGAAAGACTTGAATGCACCATTAGCAATAGTATAAGTACATTTTTGTCCACAATCTTAAAAATAAAACATCTTACTATAGGTTCAGAAATAAATCTTGATGTTTAGGTTCTTCAGGTCACAGTTTTGTTTTCTTTGAATCACCAGAACATTTATGAAATCTACCACATCAGATGCTTAAATTCTTTTAGGTTTAAAAGTAAGGAGCAGACTTAGTCCTGAAGGTGTGAAATCTTCCAGCAGGCCTGGACTGTAAAATCAGAGCATCGATCTTTACTCTGGCCAGTGTAATAAGAGAAGATATCTGGATGTTGTAGCCTGAGGATAAACCGGTAGAATTGATCCCTTATCTGGAAGGCTGTGATAGGGTTCCCGGCGGTTTGGGATGCATCCAAACTGCTTGAGCGTGAGTGGATTTAAAGCTCAGTGTGTCAGTATGACAAGCTGTAATGCAGTTGCTCTTCAAAACAGGGTTTGTTGAGTAAACTTCAGCTGCCCTTACTGTGAAGCTAAATTAGAAATGTATTTACTTAATTCTGCTCAGTTACACCACATAATATACTTGAACCTTATAAGAACTTTAACTTTAATATTCAGTATATCAATAGTGTAATGAAACTCTGAATCATATACACTGAACAAAATTATAAACACAACACTTTTGTTTTTGCCCCCATTATTCATGAGCGGAACTCATAGATCTAAGACTTTTTCTATTTACATAAAAGGCCTATTTCTCTCAAATATTGTTCACAAATCTGTCTAAATCTGTGTTAGTGAGCACTTCTCCTTTGCCAAGATAATCCATCCACCTCACAGGTGTGGCATATCAAGATGCTGATTCGAACGTGAGTATTTGCCCACTCAAGGTTACAATGACAAACTGCAGTCAGGCATGCAGATGAGCCTCCCTGAGATGCTTTCTAAAAGTTTATGCAGACATTCTTTGGTTATGCAAACTGATTGTTGCAGCAGCTGTCCGGGTGGCTGGTCTCAGATGATCTTGGAGGTGAAAATGCTGGAAGGATGAGGATGAGGCCGGTTGGAAGTACTGCCAAATTCTCTGAAACGCCTTTGGAGATGGCTTATGGCAGAGAAATGAACATTCAGCTCTGGTGGACATTCCTGCAGTCAGCATGCCAACTGCACGCTCCCTCAAAACCTGCGACATCTGTGGCATTGTGCTGTGTGATAAAACTGCACATTTTAGAGTGCCATTTTATTGTGGCCAGCCTAAGGCACACCTGTGCAATAACCACGTTGTCTAATCAGCATCTTGATATGCCACTCCTGTGAGGTGGGTGGATTATCTCGACAAAGGAGAAGTGCTCACTAACAGATTTAGACAGATTTGTGAACAATATTTGAGAGAAAAAGGCTTTTGTGTACATAGAAAAAGTCTTAGATCTTTGAGTTCAGCTCATGAAAAAATGGGAGCAAAAAAAAACGTTGCTTTTATAATTTTGTTCAGTGTATATTCACTTAACTGCCTGTAACTGACTTTGTTTGGCATTATATAATGTTAATTTGAATTCATTATCTATTAAGACACCAAATGGGTCTACGTCTTGATTTATTTGATCAAATATAACTGTTAAACAGAGCTGGGTATAGTAATTGATTACATGTAATCTGGATTACGTAATCAGATTCCAAAAATGAAGTACTTGTAATTAGAGTAAGTTACATTTTAAAATACTCGTAATCAGACTACAGTTACTTTTTAATGGATTACATGATTACATATTATTCACACAATAGCAATAAATTATTTATAATTCATTGATTTCTCTTTTTTTATCTTTTAAATTTTCCTTTCTCAAACAGCCTACTGATTATATACATTCAGAAAGTCCAGTTTTGTGGACATTCACACCTAGACTAGACAGCATTTGCCCACTATATTTACAAAAATTATTTTAGGATTAAGAAGGTTTTCAACATTGCATCAACTCATTCAAATACATATATTCTGATTATTTCTTATGTACATGTAAGCAGGCATTCCATATCATTTTGTCATCTAAACCTTATTCTCCAAATATACTTTAAGTACATACTTTGTACCCCTTAGGTACCTTTAAGTATCCCTGAGATTTTAAAATAAATATTGTAATAATTAAGCATCACATTTGCATGTTCACGGTTTCTTTTCTTTTCTTTTCTTTTCTTTTCTTTTCTTTTAATTTAATTATTATTATTATTATTAAAAAAAAAGACTATGGAAATACTGTAGTTTTAATTTTAATTTATTTATTTTTTTATTTAATTGATTGTTCCTTTACGAATCCTAGTTTGGGGAACCTTGATCTAATATAATGTTTAATGCACTTCATGTTGAAAATGACAATGAATGGAACATATTTTCTTACTCTCTGCATTTTACATGATTACAGTACAAGATAGTACTATTTAAATCTAAGTGATAAACAAATTATTTCAATCTAAAAGTAATCCAAAAGTAATCTGATTATATTACCTAAAATGTGTAATGTAACAGATTACAGGTATCTGGTTCTTGAAACGATGGATCGAAACTATGATAGAATTTCATTAGCATTCCTTTGGGATTTTTGGCCAAGGCGTTCCTGCAAATCAGCTTCCCAATTGGGAATTCACAAACGGACAGGTACCTGCATGCTAGTCCTAGTGTAAGCAGAGAGCACTTTCACCCACTGAAAACGTGAAACAGAGAAGCGTGACAGAGGACTGGATCTCGCTTTAGAGGACAGACAGCGAGTGACGGCTTCTCTTCTCTGAATGTAAATTACAGCTTCACCTGTCACTCAAAATCAGCCAAGGACATCATGAGAGAAAGGGAAAGAACACGCAAGAGAAACACACAGAGAGAATATTCCTGCTCCTTCCCTCTAGCCTCACTCAGCAGGATGATTTTAAGTATTTTAAACATATGTTGAGGAAAGAGAGTCTTTAAAACATGACGGGGCTCCCACAGGGCCCCACAATCACATCTGCTCACGCATTCGAGTGGATGCAATCAGCCCATGTATACAATCACTGCAGCCAGGCAGATTTCTTAATACTGCGCTAATACAGTGATGACAAATTATGTATTTACAGTCTTCAGTGCTTTAGAGTTAACTTGAACTAGACTGACATTTTACAACCTGTGAGAGCATTCACATTCAGAAAATCACTGAACGATTTGATTTGCTTGTTGACTTGCTTGCAAAGTATGAACAATCTAAGACTGATTGTGCATAAAATATGCCTAAAAATATGTAAAAAAACCCTGTGAAATGGTGTCACGAACACAATATTCCTTTCTGTCTTGTTATATACTTCATATTTGAACAGAAAAAGCAACATTTGAGCATTTACAAAGACATTAACTAGAAAAACAAGATATTCAAGCATCTAATTGAAGTTTTTTTTAAGAGGTTATCCATGCATGTATAATTAACCAGTTTTTCCTTTGGGAACTGCTGACATCTGACTGCTGGAGACGCTTTAAGACTGACAGAAATAACTGAGTATAATAATAAGTCCATCACTGAAACTCATCCCTACACGACACACATTATTCACACACGCCATTAGCTTTTACTGTAAGCGCTCTCACAAATGAGGAGATTTAGAGAAGTCTCATTTATATCATGAAACAGAGAGCGTTTTATCATCCACCAAGAAAATCCTATTTTGGGTAAAAATAAGAAAAATAATACTTCTCTCAAAAGAAATCTGAAGTAGGCAGATGATAATCCATGTTTTTCTCCAGCGTAGAAGAGTTTTTATTATAATTGCATTTAAAAAAAAAAAAAAAAGCATTTTAAAAATCACATTCATATCGCAAATAATATTCTCATATCATATTTATCATTTTCAATCATATTTACTGATTAATTTAAATATTAATTATTTCTTTGACTTGTCATACTTTTTATTTTTTTGGACAGATATCCTTTTATATAAAATTTAAATTACATTGTAAATGTTTTACCATGCTGTTCTTCTTAAATAAATAAATTACAAAAAATTAGGGCTGTTAAACGATTAATCCCATCCAAAATAAAAGTTTATGTTTACATACTATATGTGTGTTTACTTTGTATATTTATTATGTACATATAAATACACACACATACATGTATATATTAAAACATTTTGGATGCGATTTATCGTGACTAATCATTTGATATCACAAATAAAAATATATATAAAAAAAAAAATTTAACAAAAAAGTAGAATATATATATTATATATATATACATATACATATATATATATTTATACAGCATAGTATGTATATTCTAGTCTAACATACTTTGATGAAATAATTAATTAATAAAACTGTAAAAAAATACATGTAAAATTATATAAATAAAGAAAAAATACAAATAAATACATATATAATGAATTTAAATACATACATAAAATATATATATATATACATATAATTTTGATTTATGTATGTATTTAAATTCATTATATATATTATATATATATAATTAGATATCATTTCCATGTTACTTTTTCAAAGGTTTGACCAACAGTGCTCTACACAAATCTAAATATAAACCTACTTCCATCTCTCAGTTTTAGCATCAGTGCTAAGCCCTGCTCCCTCATTAGGCTCCATGTGAAGTATATGTGTGGCGTAATGGAGAATTGGGCATCAGTCGGAGGCAGGGCGAGTTTGATCCCTCTCTCTCATGCTGGCCAATTACCCAGCATTCCTTTAATTCTCCTCCAGTAGCTCCATATATCCCTCCCATCCGTCTGTCATCCAGCTGTCCCCATACAGCACCAATTACAAACTCCTCTTATGGATTTAGACGTGACTATTTCTGACTCCCGCTGTGGGAGGACACACACTTCAGACCGGAGACATCTCTGGTGACGTTTTCCCGTCCATCAGCGAACACGTCTCTCGGTGGCTGATGATTAGCCCGTTATGTTCAGATGGAATCATGCGTTTGAGAGACTAGCTAAAAATATGTGAACTGTGTTTAAATGCCATGAGTAAAAATGACTAAAACTTAAACTAAATAATGGAATATATGAATTAATGCATGCATCTCTATTTTGAAATATACAGGCAGTATTGTTGTAAAATCATAGAAAGCATGTGCTAAGTCTATAGGAAGTATAGGAAGATGTGGAGAAGTCACAGCAGGAATGCATCAAAACAACTGATGCATTCATGCCAATCATTTGCTTTACAAAGAAAGTATGTGAATATATAATTAAACGAGTCCTGAGTCACACACACAGACACGCAATTCAAATCAGTGGCAAACTTCCGGCCAATTACACATGCACGGATATCCTCTGCCAACAGCAACATAAACACACACAAACATGGCAAACACACCTCCGCTATCATCCACAGAAAAACTGAGATAGAGAGGAAAGAAAAACGGCATTATCCTGCATACAGACACGCCGCCGCCGCTGGGGAAATGATGCCACGCTCTCAAAACCATCTGCACTGATGCTTTCTTCCAGATCGACTGGGAAGGAGGTGAAGGGAGCACGGGGAAGACAATGTCTTCCATTGCAACACTCAACGAGGTTAGCAGAAAGACCTGCTGGCGCCTGTCCAGCGATGGGTAACCATGGAAATGAATATTAGCTTCATCTGAGGAGACGCAAAACGCTCATAGAAGCACATGGGCACCCACAAATGATGGAGGTGGATCACTTAAGTCTCAACAGCAGTGCTCTCTAAAGCTGCATCACTATATATATATCAGATGCAAAAGTCTTTAAGTCAATCTGACGTTTTCTCTAAAATAAGCATTTTTATCAGGCTCCTATGTATAGGTTTCTACCTAAGTAGTATTTCTGATTGGGCTGAGCCTGATTTTCGCGAGTTTGAGGTAAAAGTATTTGATGGACGTGTACTACGTGTCGAGAGCATTCACTCAGTATCATTATCTCATTTTTGGCCGAAGTGGCTTTTAGAGGGTTTTGGATCTAAACTCTTCATATATGTATATATATATGGCCAAAAATATCGGCACCCTTGCAATTCTGTCAGAAAATGCAACCCTTCTCTCAGAAAATTGTTGCAGTTGCAAATGTTTTGGTACTCACATGTTTATTATTATGTTAAAAACAGAAAAGAAAAGTCAAAACTGATACAATTCCACACAGAATCCCAAAAATGCACTGGACTAAAAAAATTATTGGCACCCTTAATTTAATATTTGGTAGCATCCCCTTTAGAAAAAAAAACTGAAATCAATCGCTTCCTGTAACCATGAATGAGTTTCTTACACCTCTCTACTGGAATTTTGGACCACTGTTCTTTTGCAAACTGCTCCAGATCATTCAGATTTGAAGGATGCCTTCTCCCAACTATGGGATTCAGATCTGGACTCATTGCTGGCCATTTCAGAACTCTCCAGCGCTTTGTTTGTAACAATTTCTGAGTGCTTGTTGAAGTGTTTCAGGTCATTGTCATGCTGGAAGACCCATGGCCTCTGGTGAAGACGAAGCTTTCACTATGTTGCGCCCCAAAATTCTTTGGTAATCATCAGATTTCATGATAGCGTTCACACAGTCAAGGCATCAAGTGCCAGAAGCAGCAAAGCAACCCCAAACATCTTTGAACCTCCACCATGTTTGACTGTAGGGACTGTGTTTTTTTCTTTGAAGGCCTCATTTCTTTTCCTGTAAACAGTGCCATGATGTCCTTTACCAAAAAGCTCTACTTTTGTCTCATCTGTCCACAGTACGTTCTCTTAGAAGGACTGCGGTTTTGTCACATAAGTTTCGACAAACTCTAGCCTTTTTATGCCTCGTGTCAGCAGTGGTGTCCTACCATAGCATCTTTTTTCATTCAGATAGCAATGGATAGTGCGATAGTGTGTTTTATTTACATGTTTTCAACCAAAATAAAACCTTGAGATATAACGTAACTTTGTTGTAGAACATTGTTATGTATAATGCCTATTTATAAGCTTGTTCAGAAATTGTGACAAAAAAAAAATATATATATATATTTTTTTTTAAATAACGTCTTTCTCATTAAACCTAATTTAAATAAACAACTCTTGAAGCATTCCAAATAATTAAATGCACTATTTTTGGAAAATGCCCATCCCTAGTTAAAATGTTGTAAATAATGTTCATTTTCTTGCACAGACTGATCGTTTCGCTTCATAAGACCTCAATATATCGTTAGGAGCCATGGCTATTAATTTTGTGTTGCCTGAAAAATTGCTTTTTTGACACTCAAGTGCTGGCAGCTGCTGACTTACATTTTATGAATCACCAAGGACCACAGATTCAGCTAAAAATCATCTTCACTGTTCCACTGAAGAATAAAGTCCCCTACATTTTGGATGGCCTTAGGGTGAGTTAATTAACAGCAAATTTCATTTTTGGGTAAATAGTATAATATATAAATAATACAAGCATAACACTGGCATATAGCAACACCCTGGAATGCATCGTGGCTGTGAGTTTTGCACAAGTAAGTCAATTTTCTTCAGAAAATTGCTAGTTTATTGCTGTTGTCAAGATCCACCCGAAGGCACATGGTAGATCAAGCTGTCTTCAGCTTTTATTAAATTGGCCCAATTCTGTCGTGAATCCCAACAGCTCGCTGCCCTGACCACAACACGCTCTCCAAAACCCTTCAGACGTACTAATGCTACTTGCAAGCAAATGGGAAACTTGTTTTGGACCCAGAATCCCAATATGATTCGGCAACAACAGTCTAATGCAACTCGATTTACTTCAAGCTGGCATTTCTGGACTGGTTTGCTTGATTTTTATCAGAGGGAGAAAGAGGCAGAGAGAGAAGTGTGGGTGTTTGCAGTCATAAAGTATCGTTACAGAACCCTACAGCAATTAGACTGGGCTCTGCAAGACATTCAGAGCTTTAAATGACATCTGCGTGTTACACAACTGTACCAAACTCGTTTTGCTCTGCTGTTTTAATGATGAGTGAATCATATCGTATAACCTTGAAATGGAAAAGGTCCAACTCATTCGCTGGAGTCTCTTGATTAGACGCTCTGCGGAGAGCAGAGAGAAATAAAGCTGGATGGAGCTGGAAACACCTGTGTGCGGCACAAGCACTTCGTACATAAACACCGGAGCTGTTTGAGCACATTAACGTTCATGAAGAAGATAACTCCAGCGTCATAACTGTGTAGCACGTTACATCGGAGTGATGTCATTTATATGATACATATTTAGCCTTTTGGGCTACTTGTTTATTCACAGTCCTTGTCGACCACCTCATTATTTCACTCGCTAGCCATCCTATTTCTGCTCTATTCAGCTTGAAATGAGTCTCCTGCACTCTTGAGCAAACGCACGCAACCGTCTTGGCCTTGATGGTGAGCAATGCAGTCGGTCGCTCCGTTACGACAGTGGTAACTATGGCGATAACACAGAGAAGAACTGCGAAACATCTCTCCTACATGCTCGCACCTACAGCCACTGCAGTTCTGCAAAACAAGCCAAGGGCATATTTCACCCCAAAAAAGGAAAGAAAGAAGAAATCATCATTTGCATAAATAAAACAAAGTCTATTTTAGGGTCATTATGATATTTTTGGTTTTGTGACAATATTTCCATGGCAATTAAGCCAAAAATTCTTCCAAAAATTCTCAATATGTCAAAGCAGATATTTTATAAAACCATATTCTCATTGACTCCCATTACCTTTTTACTGTATTACAGTAGAAATACTGCTAATTTGCATTTAAAAACAGACACTGCAACAAATAAATATGTTCATTCTGTTCAAGAGCTTCTTACCAAAATGACCACTTTCCACTATAATTCAAAAGAAATCATAAGGGCCATGCATCATATGGATAACTGTATCATTGTCTAATTACAGAAATTATATTTTTGTCACATAACATTAATGAGAATTTATTGCAGCAATGTGCTCCAGTTTTCTGTAGGTTTTGGGGTGGAACAAATAAAATAAAATAAAATAAGTACTCACATTACAGTGGTCAGTCAGTCTGTCCACAAGCTTCTTACCAAAATGATAAATATCTACAATTTCCACTAGAATTAAGAAGAAATCATATGGATCATGCATCATATGGATAAATGCATCAGTGTCTAATTACAGTAATAATATTTTTGGCACATAACATTAATGAAAATTTAGTGTAGAGATGTGTTTCAGTTTTCTGTATGGTTTAAAATAAATAAAATTAAATAAAATTAAATAAAATTAAAAGTACTCATATTACAGTGGTCAGTCTGTTCATACATTTCTCAACAAACCAACAAATATCTACACATTTTTCTACACTTAAGGTTGCCGTAATTACCTCTGAATTAGTATTCATTACCATCACCTTTACTGTAGAGCTCATTTTTAATTAAAATAAATTTTTTGCCTTTCAAACCCATTAGCCATTTGACATGTAGAGTAGGTGAGTGTGTGCCATCCTATTGCTGAAGCTAATCACGTCATTTTAAATCACATTTAGACATTCACTACAGCAGCGCCAAAATGTATTTTACCACTATAAAAATGTCAGAATGTCACTAGAAAATGTCAAACAAATGCTGCAGGACTTCCTCTCACATTTCTTCTGTTAATCAGCAGGTGATTTAGTGTCAGTTCACAGCACAGGAACCACAGGCGAAAAGAATCACATGACCCATCAACCAACAAAAACAAATATCTGTCTTCTTCTTAACACTAGGCCAATTGTTTTAGCATTTCAAGCTGGAAGTGTTTTATATCTAACGCAGTGACATTCATACAGTTTAAGCGGTTCATTGCTCATTACACACCGGGCTCCTGTGACGCATTAAGAGAATCTCTGCTGAAACAGACGGCCGCTCATGGCCTCTCACAGTCTTAACTAAACATTATTAAAGACCTACAGCAGACATAAAACACTGCAGCGAGAGAATGAGAGAGAGACAAAAGAGAAAAGGGATGGTCATTAACCCCTCGATGAAGAGCGAGTGAGGACAAAACTGATAAACAGAGACAATGTGGACCCAGAGAGACCTAAAGAAAGACATCAAATCAGTCTTTCTGAACTCTGACATTATAATTCTATCACATCCACAATAGCAAAACCTCTCTCTTTGTCAGCTATCTACCTTTGACATAGATTTTCAGACTGTTTCTGCTATAAAAGTGAGGGTTAACTCAGTTAAGATGCTGTAGACATGATGTCGAATGTCTGTTTTCTCATACCTTACAGTTCACACAATTTTTAATTCAAATAAATGCTGTTCTTTTGAACTTTCTATTCATCAAAAATAAGCAGCAGCATAACTGTTTTCAACACTGATAATAATTAGAAATGTTTCTTTAGCAGCAAAACAGCATGAAATGATTTCTGAAGGATCATGTAACCCTGAAGACTAGAGCAAGGATGCTGAAAATTCAGATTTGATCACAGGAATAAATTACATTTTACAATATATTCACGTAGAAAACAGCTCTTTCAAACTGTAATATTATTTCAGAATATTACTGATTTTTACAGAATTTTTGATCAAATAAATGCAGCCTTGATGAGCATAAATGACTTTCAAAAATATGTTAAAAAAATGTACTAACCTCTAACTTTTGAACAAAATAAAAAAAATTACATGATTGAAATCCTTTAAAGATAAAAAAAAAGATCCTACTGGAAATGAGCTAAAAAAAGCATCTTGAAGACTGGAGTAATGATGCTGAAAATTCAGCTTTACATCACAGGAATAAATTACATTTTAAAGCATATTTAAACAGAAAGCAGTTATTATACATTTTACAAATATTTCACAATATTTTAGCATTTTTATCAAACAGGAGACGTCTTTCAGAAACATTAAACTGTACGAATAACAACAAATGCGATCCAAAGCAAGCTTTACTATGTGTTAGTTACAGCCCAAAAAGCATCCATATGTTGCCTTAAAACACTCTAGATTGGCAGCTCACCAGGTTTTGGAACAGAGCTACAGGCCTTCATAAGACACACGACTGCACCGACTGCATCACTGCATGACAACTGCATTAATCATCAGAGTTCACACTGTAAAACACTGACTGATCGTGCCTGTGTCACTGTACAATCCGCAGAGCCTCAGCGCAAGGGATCGCGCTGACAAATAGCACAATAAGCCCTTATCTCTGAAAGACTTACCCACAGCCCTTCTCAGAGCTGCATTCTCCGTCTATCGCTGCCATCCTCAAATGTATCACCCTGTTGATAAGCATCACATGCTGCTTCACAGGGGAAGGTCAAGTGATGAGAAACAATCACTAAAACTAGATTTCGAAATTTTAGAAGGCTCACTGGAATGATGCTAGGACCGTCACTGGGGTGCTCCTATGTTGTTGCAATGAGTTCTAACATCGCTATGTGGTTGCTAGGGTTAAATATTTTTAAATATATTTTCATCCTGAACAAATGCACATGCACTAATGCAACTTAAGTGAGTGAAATTCGAAATGTAAGTATGCATTTATGTCTAGAGCTGTAGGAGGGGAGCAACAAACCTCTACAGCATCCTCTGAGCAAAGAGCCACTATTGTTACAGTGACAGCAATGAAGATTTATGCCATGCCCACCTGATAGATGAGATTACAGCGCATGCACTGAAAGTCACACATCAGTAAACACCAGCTCAGCGACAGGTCAGGACTCTCTACTGGAGTCCTTCAAGTCACCGAAAGGCACAAATCAAATGAAATGTAGCAAAACAAAATATAAAAAAAGAAAATAGTTTATTATGCTAAAAGTCCAAAACAGATTTCCAGCTGTACTAAAATGCATAGTCCATATTTGTTTACTGTATTTATGTATGAATGTATGTATATATATTTATACTGCATATATACTGTATATATAGTATTTTTATGTATGTAATTATTAAATTTGTAATATTTAACATTTTGTATATTGTATTCATTTGTTATATATATATTTTTTTAGACGTTTTAGAAAAAAAAATAAATAAAATATATATATATATATATATATGAAGAGTTTGGATGCAAAAGCCTCCATTTGACATCTTTCAAAAATGATTTTTTATCAGGCTCTGATGTACAGGTTTCTATGTAAGTACTGGTACTTCTGATTGGGCTGAGGGTGTCGAGAGCATTCACTCAGTATCACTGTCTCATTTCATGGCTCTTAGCTTTTAGGTTTTGCATCTGAACCCTTCATATATATATATATATATATATATATATATATATATATTCTTTGTCATTTTGATCCTGTACACCCTTAAATAAATTCTTTATCCATTGAGCCTGGAACAAAGTCTCTTGCAAATAATTAACAGAGCGGCATCTCATGAATATGCCTGAGCGGATGACGCAGATGCATCTGGAGGACGGATGCCTTTCATCTTAGTGTAGTGGGACAGTGAGATGCTCGCCTAAATCTCCTGATAATCCGCCTCAGCTTGTAATGAAAGGGATAAATCAGGACCCTGGACAGCACCAGGCAGGACTGACTGATAGTGCTGCTGTCTGGCTGGATTCAGCACCACGGGCAGCGGCACATCCACACGCCTGGATCAGACTCTGGGTTTGGGTTTATAGGGCATTATACAGACCTAAAAAGTGCAAATCTATGGCAGAAAAGGTAGACTAAACAATAATCCAATGCAACACAAAAAACCATGTAGGGAAATGACATTAAACACTGTTCCCTAATCTGATTTGTGCCACATATCTGTGCGTGTGATGTATGTGCTGTGTGGAACAACTGTCTCCTGATACGATCAAAGAGTCTAAACACATACCAACAGCTGCTGACGCCTGTTAAACACACTGATCAGTCACAGCCGATGAAAAGGTGCATAACTGAGTGAAATCCAAATGTAATTGAATGACATTTCATTGTCCAAGGGAGCAGCAAATATCAGACCTACTGGGTGAAGAGCCGTAATGCTATGGTTACAGTGATGGAGACTTATGCAATGTTGACCTGATAGGTGAGATTATACAGTCACGGCACTCTCACAACGGAATCCTACAAAGCAACATGAAGAGAAAAAAACGTATGGCATAAAAAACTATAAAATAATGCCAAATAAAAATGAAAAATAATACAATTAAATTCAAATGTAAATTAAATTAAGAACTAAAAAAAAATTAAAAGAAAATAAAGAAAAATTGAAAAATACTGAAAAATAAAATAAAATAAAAGAGCCACAGCTTTTAATGCTACCTTATTGGATCAGGTTAAAAAGAGAGAGACAGGGTCTAACATTATGACGGCATCTACGGCTCTACCAGAGGAGTTCTGACTGTGTATGACGGTAGTGAGAGGTTCCCCTTTCTACTGCACATTTCTGCATTTGTGTACCACACTTGAAAGCACACAAAGGCACACGGTGCGGCTCGCTGTGTGAACACACACAACTACAACTACAACCGCCTATTACTATTCCACTCACAGCAGCCATGCAGTAAGACAGGAGAGGACCTGTGGTGGGCAGCAACAGCAGAACCTGCGGCTCGCACCCTCCCTTCCTCCCTCCATCCGTACTGACCATTCCCGTGTCAGCATGAGTGGGTGTGCGCGAGCGACCGAGCGCAGATGAGAACGAGAGAGATTCCTCCACTCACCCTGGCTGTTGGCGGCCCCCTCTGCCTCCTCGCATTCGGTCAGGTTGTTGACCATCCTGCCTCTCCGAATGCCCTCGCTCCCCCAAAACTCTCCTCTGCTCAGGGGAGAAAAGCAGAAGAACGGCCAAACGAGGAGATGTGCGAGAAAAAGATGGAGCGATTTGCGCACCTGCCTTCTCCTGCCGAGAGCCCAGAGGAAATTACCGGCCGACGGAACGAGAGATGCGCGTTTTTTTCTCCTCCGATTCTCTTCTTCTCGCTCTCTCCTCTCCTCTCTTGGCTGTAGCGTGACTCCCTCTCTCTCTTTCTCTCGTAGGAGGAGGGTACGACAGCTCAGAGCGGCTGGAGTTTACTGGATGATGGAACACTCTCTCTCTCTTCCTCCCTCCCTCTCCCACTCGCTCACTCATACACATGGGTATCCATGCACACATGCTCTGGTAGCAGCTGACACAATATGCACACAAAATATAGTAAATAAAATAACAATAATAAAAACAAAATAAACACATTATATATTTTAAAAAATAAAAATATAGATGAGATTACAGCACACTAACAATATTAAATATTGTACAATTAAATAAATATATAATAATATACAAAAATAAATTAAATATAATTATAGAATAATATAATAATTAAAATGCAAAAAGTGTCGTTTTAGTAAGTAAAAATTTCTAGGCATCCTCAAAACCAAAGGCACCTGAAAAGCAAATGGGGTCGATCCAAAAATTAACATGCTTCATGTTTCACCAGACACAACACATGAACATGCATGATAATGTGATAGTGTGAGGGGGGAAAAAAAACACTTTCTAACCTATTTACACATCCAATTTTCTACATCGAATTTTTCACCGCCCTTATCATGACAACATACTGTAATAAACCCTAAAACAACTGTAAAAATGATGATTTAAACAGCTTTAATGCTGAAAAGTTACTGCTAAGGTGCTCTGAGTGATTTAAGCACATTGTTAGAGTGTTGCTAAGGTGCTTGAGTGATTTAAACATCACTACGGGGTTGCTAAGGTGCTCTGAGTGCTTTAAGTGATTTAAGCACATTGTTATGGGGTTGCTAAGGTGCTCTGGGTGACTTAAGAATGTTGCTATGGGGTTGCTAAGGTGCTCTGAGTGCTTTAAGTGATTTAAGCACATTGTTATGGTGTTGCTAAGGTGCTCTGGGTGACTTAAGCATGTTGCTATGGGGTTGCTAAGGTGCTCTGAGGGACTAAGTATGTTGTTATGGTGTTGCTAAGGTGCTCTGGGTGACTTAAGCATGTTGCTATGGGGTTGCTAAGGTGCTCTGAAGGACTAAGTATGTTGTTATGGTGTTGCTAAGGTGCTCTGGGTGACTTAAGCATGTTGCTATGGGGTTGCTAATGTGCTCTAAGGGACTAAGTATTTTGTTATGGTGTTGCTAAGGTGCTTGAGTGATTTAAACATCACTATGGGGTTGCTAAGGTGCTCTGATGCTTTAAGTGATTTAAGCACAATGTTATGGGTTTGCTAAGGTTCTCTGACCGATTTAAGCTAAGGTAAGGTCCTCTGAGTGACTTAAGCAAGTTGCCATAGGGTTGCTAAGGTGCTCTGAGTGACTTAAGCACATTTCCATGCGGTTGCTAAGGTGATCTGACTAATTTAAGCAAGTAAAATCTGAGTGACTTAAGCACAATGTTACGTTGCTGAGGTGCTCTGGGTGATGCCAGCACATTGTTATGGTGTTACTCTGAATGATGTATGTTGTTATAGTGTTGCTAAGGTGCTCTAAATGACTTAAGCATGTTGCTCTTGCTATGGTACTCTAAATTACTTTAGCCTGTTATGGTGTTAATAAGGTGCTCTGAGTTTTTTAAGCATGTTGCTATTGTGTTACTAAGGTGCTTGAGTGATTTAAGCACATTACTATTGGGGTTGCTAAGGTGCTCTAAACAATTTAAGAATGCTGCTATGCAGTTGCTAGGGTGTTTTAGGTGGTTTTAAACAGTCAACTCTCAGTGATATACTAGTCTCTAGATATGGTTTGTGTCCTTCCTTCACTGGTAGATGCCTTATTGTGTAAATGGTAAATGCACACTCCCCTCCTGAGGAATCCTTTATCTACTGTAGGTTGGTCAAAATCCTCTTTCAGCCATTCATGTCACCAAATAACTGCAAATTTGTTTTGTAAAACACAATCGCTGCAATCAGCGGCTCACATCGCATGAGGCTCGGAGCAAACAGAGATGGGAAATAATAGAGTGGAAAACAGAGATAGAGGGGAAAAAGGAAGGGACACAGATGCAAGCTGGAGTCTTTTATCCAAACGCTCCATTCAGATTCTCGCGTGGATCGTCCAGCCGAAGAACAGATGCACAGTCTGGAAGCAAATTCCAGGGAGCCTGCAGTTACACTAAATCTATTAGGTGACCGAATTGCACGGCACGGAAGACGACGAGAGAAAGAAAAAGGCATTTCGCCACGAGTCACAAAAACAATCCACATGCTTTTGAAAGACATTAATGTGTCTACATGAAAAACGGACTCCGCCGGTGCAGACGCAGGGGATTATTTACAATTACCACACACACACACACACACACACACACACAGTGCTCACAAATGATTTCTAATATCTACAGGGATCTCGAAAGCTCAGCAGCTCTTATTCTGAAGCACTCTTATACGTCTCATGTATTTGTGTATATGTTGGGTCCCGATGCAACTGAAGTGAGAATGAGATTGAAACTGAAGCGGTAACAAGATCACCTGGCTTGTTAATCTCAGGTGATTTCAGTCAAGTCATCGGTGTAATCTACATTTTTCATTTTCTACAGTAGGTAATAGATCCATATTCATGATGCCTGATGATCTATCTATCTCAAATGTTAAAATACAGACTAAAACAGGACCAGTAATGTAAACTATATTACTACCACATGAATCAATAAATAAATAAATAAAAAAATTCTAAATGACTCTAATGAATCAAAACTCAGACACTGAATCAATTATGAACTGGTTGATGAATCAATAAGACTCACTGAAAGAACCACAATTAGTTTGATCACTTCAGATATTAGCAGACATTTATCCTACACTGTAATGAAAAACCAATAAAATAATAATAATAAAAAAACATCTTACATTACATAAACACACACACATAATATATATTTGGGTTCAGAAAGTACCTAAAATATCAAGTGGAACTTTAGATTTAGTAACTATTTTATAACATATTTGTTCCTGCAAAAATCAACCAAAAATGGCAAACAATACTACTGCAAACTGAATTTGTCCATAAATACTAATAAGTGAGTATTTATATATTTATATTTTAAAAAGTAAAAAAAAATCCATGTGTACTGCAATTCTCTGGGTGCCAAAACAATTGCCAACCACCATCAACACTAATATGAACTGATTACAAACACACTGATATTTTGCAGGGCTTTCATATCTAGAATATAGATCTAGAACTAAATCTTGAACTCTATAAGGTGCAAAACTCATCTGTTGAACACACACACACACACACACACACACAAACACAAACTGAAGGACTGTATAATGGAGGTTTGCGAGATGCTCTCTGAACGTTGGGTGTGCCTCTCCTGCTCAATTCCATGCCACCATACAAGACAAGCCACTCGGGCGACTCAGCTGGAATGGGGCTATTTTTGGGCTGAGAGCTGTCAGGAAGACTCTGGCGCGTCTGAAATGGTCTGTGACCTGTAAGCACTCAATTACAAAAGCTGTCAGCGCTAGGCTCTCCTAAACGCACCTCTACGACAAACGCGGCTCAGGAACCAAGTGCCTCGGCAGAGATGGAGAAGAAACAGCCTTCTATATATATATATACACACACACACACACACACACACACACACACACACTAATAAAATATATATAAATATATAATATATATATGAAAAGCTGCCAGTTTCATTCAACTAGTCATCCACTAGGCTGCTAACCAATCAAAATCAATATAAAGCAAAACAGCCAAAGACATTTATAACAGAACGAGCCAGAGAAGCGCAGCGCTCCAGGTGATTTTGTCTCCCCCCGGGGCTTTAACCAAGCACTGAGGATTGTGGGTCAGTAGTGAGAGTTGTTGTACACAGAGCAGGGCAGGATCAGGTGGCGTTGTCACACAGCTGGGTTGGTTTGGGAGCTAAAGCACAGAGGTGGTATAGACACACACACACACACACACACACACACACACACACACACACACACACACACAGTGACAGAGCAATGACACAGGCCTGTTACATGATGCCGTTTACACACCTGACTGCCCTGCGGCGCTGACTCAGAGACAGAGAGCACTTGCACAAGGACGTTACAGTGAATAAGATAGCACAACCTCTCGTGTGGGCATATTTATTCACATATAGCCTAAGCAAACCCAGACAGTCGGCAGACTTTTTTGTCCCTTGCGTTTTCCACATTAATTTAGGAATTCTGGAAATAACTGACACATAAAAATGGTCAGAAAAATCTATTTTTAGTTTTTAATTTATTTAATTATTTTTGAGGCATTTCTACTGGTTTACTTATTATCAGAAACAGTGCTTTAATGCAAAATAGTAATCGAAACGTCTGAGTATATTAATAAATAAATGTGTGTGTTTATTTATATGTATTTATATGCAATTTAAATAATTTTTATTTTATTTTATTTTATTTTTACCTATTTCTACTGGTTTATTTATTATCAGAAACAGTGCTTTAATGCAAAAAAGTAATATGAAAGGGTGTGTATATTAATAAATAAATGTGTGTGTGTTTACTTATATGTACATATTTATTTATTTAATATATATTTAATAATTTTTCAATTGGGTATTTTATTTATAGGAATTTATTTATTGTTGAGCATTTCTGCTGGTTTATGTACTATTGGAAACTGCTTTAATTAAAAAATAAAATAAAATAAAGAGTGAACATATATAAATGTATTTATTACTTTTTATATCTAATATGTAACTTCAATTTTTGAAATATTAACATACTTGGTAAACTAATAGTTATGAAATATTAAGCAAGCATAAATTGCTTTAATTAAAAATAAAACTGAATTTAAAATAAAAGTGAACAATTTATAAATAAAAGTAAACTATATTTATTTATTCATTTTATGTATTTAAGTTTATTTAAATTATGTAACTGCAATTTTTTAAATATTAACATAATTGAAGAGCAAATTGTGAAATACTAAGCAAGCATAAACTACTTCAATCCAGTAAATTACATTATTCTTGCTACTATTTTAGACAATTTTTAATATTTGTTAAAATATTAGCAAGGATTTTTCAAAGCAGAATGCCAAAAGGTTTTTCAGGAAACTGTTTATCATGTTAAGGCTTTAGAAAGTCATATAATCAAATATTTGGTTAACTACCTGATTAAACGTAGCAAATATTAAGTGCAATAATTATAACAAACAATTTGACAAAATCCAGCCATCTCTACTTTGACCTGCTTCTGTACTCACACCACAGGTCATGTTATCTTATTTATCAAAATGCCCATCCACCCATCCATTCCACTCAAAAACAACATCCGGCCTGAACCTACAACTGCGAAGCATCGGTGCAATGCTCATTAAAGCACTCATTAATGCGCACTAGCGAAAAAGACCTCGGTGATTGAAACAACCTTCGCGGCTATTCTTAATTAGCTGGCGACTGACAATAAAAGCTCAGGGTGCGACTCTAGGATCCATTCTTTCCAGGCTGAGATTCTCTGATGTCGATGACTAAGCGGCCATATTAGAGCTCAAGGCTGCTCCTTAATGAACACGCTGCCTGACAAACACTCGAAATACCGAAACGATGGGCGGCCATGTCGTGTGGAAATTGAATTAGAGAGCCAAGGAGGAGGGTGAGCTCTCGTGTCTGCGCGCGCGTGGTGAGGGGGAGTCAATGCCCACCTACCCTTGAGCCGCGGCCCTGGGAAATCAAACAAACAAAGTGTGATAAAGCAGCAAACAATCGTCCATCACAGCCCCCGCTATCGCATCTGAGGAGCGGCGAGGGCGCAGCATGATAGCTGCTCTCCTAATGACTTTCCTCTTCATTAGATTCATCTGAGCTTCACTCGCTTAGCACTCAAAGTCAGATAATGTTTGTGCCCAGAGCACAAACCCCCTTCATTAACCTTTAAAAGGACTCTGTACGCAATTGCGCACACCCTGAGATACTGGGATACGGATGCCGAAGTGTTGTGTGAAGTTCAGTGTGAGAACTGCATCAGATTTGCTGATTCCACTCCAATCTTTTATCTAGCTGTCTGTCTGCTTACCTATCGGCGAGTTTAATCGAATGACGGAGATCCATCTGCAGCACAAATTGTTTTCTCTGAACTGACTGCACTGAAATTGTCCTTTCCTTTCACAAACAAATCTAATCATACTCTTGAGCTGCCGAGGACTGGCGATCTATGCTTGGTAAATGTCGGAAAGCCTCATACAGGCATGTGCAAGTGCGTTGTACGTGGTAAGGACTCTGTTTCATAAATTCCACCTCGCACTGAAGAGAGACTGGCAAATTTATTGTACCCATGGATAATTTATTGCACTATACTGTTTATTTAATACTCTCTCTCTCTCTCGCTCTCTCTCAAATGTACTTATATAACAAATAAATAAATATGTGTGTGTATGAATTGTTACAATAATAATTATAGAAATATAAACTTTTATATGTGATCCTGGACCACAGAACCAGTCTTAAGTAGCAATAGCCAAAAATACATTGTATGGGTCCAAATTATCGATTTTTCTTTTATGCTAAAAATTATTATATATTATTAGGATATTAAGTAAAGATCAAGGAAATATATCTAAATTTAATTTTTGATTGGTAATATGCATTGCTAAGAACTTCATTTGGGCAAATATTGTTCTATCCTAACAAACCATACATCAATGGAAAGCTTTCAAGTGATGTATACATCTCCATTTAAAAAAAAACTGAGCCTTGTGGTTTTGTGGTTTAAGGTCACATTTAATTTTAAATGTATTAAAATGAACAATATTTTAAGTCCAAAATATGGACTAAATATCTCTATCTAAATATACACTGTCACTCAAGTTTGGAATCAGTAAGATTTTTAATGCTTTTTAAAGGAGACTTTTCTGCTCATCAGTGCTGTGTTTATTTGATTAAAAATACAGAAAAAAACAACAACTGGTAATATTATGAAATGTTAATGCAATAGTCTATTTTAGTATACTTCAAAATAAAATATATTCCTGTGATGCAAAGCTGAATTTTCAGCATCATTACTCTAGTATGCAGTGTCACATGATCCTTCAGAAATCATTCTAATATGCTGATTTATTATTAGTGTTGGAAACAGTGCTACTTAATATTTTTTTGGAACCTGTGATACTTTTTTTCAGGATTCTTTGATAAATAAATCATTACAAAGAACAGCATTTATTTAAAATAGAAAACTTTTGTAACAATAAACACCTTGTTCAAAGTTTGGGGTCAGTATTTTTTTTCTTTCTTTCTCTCTTTGAAAGAAATTAATACTTTTATTCAGCAAGGATGTGTTAAATTGATAAAAAATGGTAAAGAAAAGATTTCTATTGTGAATAAATGCTGTTCTTTTTAACTTTTGATTCATCAGAGAATCCTGAAGAAAAGTATCACAGGTTCCAAAAAATATTAAGCAGCACAACTGTTTCAAACATTGATAATAAAAGTAATGAATCAGTTTATTAGAATTATTTCTTAAGGATCATGTGACACTGAAGACTGGAGTAATGGCTGATGAAAATTCAGCTTTGCATCACAGAAATATATTACATTTTAAAGTATATTAAAATAAAAAACTGTTATTTTGAATTGCAATAATATTTCACAATATTGCTACTATAAAACATCAATAAACATTTTTAAATATTATTTATATAAATAATGTACAGTATCTCACAGAAGTGAGTACACCCCTCACATTTTTGTAAATATTTTTTAATATATCATATCATGTGACAACACTGAAGAAATGACACTTTGAAGGAAGGAAGGAAGCCTCTTCTAAAGATGATGCACAAGAAAGCCCACAAACAGTTTGCTGAAGACAAGCAGACTAAGGATATGGATTAATGGAACCGTTGCCTGTGGTCTGATGAGACCAACATAAACTTACTTGGTTCAGATGGTGTCAAGCGTGTGTGGCGGCAACCAGGTGAGGAGTACAAAGACAAATGTGTCTTGCCTACAGTCAAGCATGGTGGTGGGAGTGTCATGGTCTGGGGCTGCATGAGAGCTACAGTTCATTGAGGGAACCATGAATGCCAACATGTACTGTGACATACTGAAGCAGAGCATGATCCCTGGGCCGCAGGGCAGTATTCCAACATGATAACAACCCCAAACACACCTCTAAAACGACGACTACCTTGCTAAAGAAGCTGAGAGTAAAGGTGATGGACCGGCCAAGCATGACTTCAGACATTTTAAATGTATATATACATATATATATATATAAGATTATTAAATACAATATTAAACATTTAAAATATATATTTTTTTACATTCTTTAAACGTAAATGTACATATGGGCATATACTGTACACATATGTACTGTCTGCAGAAATGCTCCTTTCACAAGCAAATCTAATAAGCATGTACAAGTGCTTCGTACATGTTAAGAACTCTGTTTTATTACTTCTACCTCATCTTTTGAGGCCGACTGAAAAGCGTCCTGCAAATTTAATGCATCCACGGATAATTCATGCCATGAATTCTGCAGTTCCATAAACGTGTCTTTCTCAGAGCAGCTCGAGCCGCTCGTGAGAATTACTTTACGTTGTGAGATGCAAAGGAGCATGAGAGTACCTGGAGGCGCTGACAGCAAACACAGCTGCTCCGAGTTCAATCAATCTCTTCCCAGGCAAAGCGGTCCAGAGCGCAGCATCATCAAACGAGCGCTGGATCCTTTCTTCGGGCCTCGGCCTCTCAAAGAGATCAAAGTCCAGATGGAGTGCTACGACACGGCCAATGCTGCTTTGTGTACCTATTAAGCATGCTTGATCCACGCGATCAAAATCAAGGGGAATCCAATCTCCATCTTCCTCTTCATCTCACGGCAAACAACAAACAGCCATCAGCGCTGAAGAAAAGCTTCTTCCAGTCCTGGCAGTGCAGATAGAAGATGCGTGCTGAGTTTAAGGGTGAACCTGACAGAACTAAGCAAGCTTTCTGTCCGAAAAAAAAAAGCTTTGGGATGAGAGTTGATAAAGGTAGCGTTGGGAATCTGGATGCAACAAGAATCCAATTCGTTCTGACACTTCAGTGCTGACATCTGAGCAGTCGATTAAAAGTAAGGATTAGATACACAATCTGTAATAAGACAAACTGAACATTTGTTTAGTTTAATGTAATTTATGCTCCGCTAGCCACGGGAAATTGAATTATAAAATAATGATTAATTCCAAGCACTTTTCAGAAAGCCTACAAAACAAAACAGCACAAGAGAAAAAGTATTTTAACATGTCTCTAAAGTCACCATAAAAAGGCTTCCACAATCATTTTATCTATAATGTGCATCTCAAATGCTTCATTTACTTATTATTTTACATAGAATTAAACTACTATTAAGTATTAAGCTATCTAGGCAAAATCTATAACAAAAACAATAATAAATGCGAATTAGTAAATTATAAAAATAAATATAGTGAATCAGTTTAAACTATAAACAATATATGTGACCCTGGACCACAAACCCAGCCATAATGGTCTGTTTTTTAAATTGAGATTTAAACATTGTCTGAAAGCTGATTAAATAAGCATTTCATTGATTTATGGTTTGTTAGGATAGGACGATATTTGGTCGAGAAAAAACTCTTTGTCCAAATGAAGTTCTTAGCAATGCATATTACTAATCAAAAATTAAGCTTTTATATATTAATAGTAGGAAATTTACAAAATATCTTAATGTAACATGATCTTTACTTAATATCCTAATGATTTTTGGCATAAAAGAAATATCGATAATTTTGACCCATACAATGTATTTTTGGCTATTGCTACAAATATACCTATGCTACTTAAGACTGGTTTTGTGGCCAGGGTCACATATATGAATATATATATATATATTTAAACCATATATCAATTCACTATAAATATATTTGATAAATATTTATTTATATATTGTTTATTATATATTATTTATTTTTAAACAAATGCATACACATTTTTAGTAAACTATATATATCTATATTATTAATATTTAATTATTAGATTTTATTTGTAGTATAATTTATCTTATAGTATTACATTTTTATATTTTTTTTTATGCTGGCTTTTAGGTTTGTTATTCATGCAGAGAAAAACAAAACAAGAAATTGCCATTTCATTAGACAAGCACTGAATTGTCAGTGCTGTCTATATCTGTTGATTGTTATTTGTTGCTATTTGTGTGAGTTTCATAGGCTGGAAATAGACAACGGCATGAGTTGACCCACTTTTCCCCCCTACAGAAAAGAGGGCAAGGAAAAGCGATACTCTGGGAGAATAAAACTGAATTGTCAGCGGAGGATCCGGAGAAGATCTAATGAACCTGTATTTGCATATGGCATTTGCATGTAGAGCGGTAATAAAGGCCATTTTTGGCCCTGGCTGAGCTCAGGGGGATGTGTAGTCATTATAATCACTCAGATATCCATACAAATGCAGCTCTTGTTCAGACAAGCAGCCTAACCTGTCGGACGCAGGCATTTTGACCCGTCTTTACTTGTGCACACACGCAAAAAGCACAGCGAATGCATCAAGAAACCCAAAGCGAGCAGCTGTAGGGTGTTCGCTTGCATCGGGTTATGACTCCACTCTCGCTCGTCCAAACATGTTATTTGCTAATTACACTAAACATCTCTTGAACGCTTCTTATCCAGTCGCCCTATGCATTAGGACGCATTGCAATCAGCTATTTGTACAATTACTGTGTTTGGCTATTAAATTGGAGCCATACCAAGCATTGTGAAACCTTTTCCCTCAAGGTGCTGGAAAAGAGGGCAAATATCTGTGTCTCACCAACGCAGATGTGGATATATGGGGCAGGAACGAGCCGCTCACAGACTGTGTGTAAGTACACCAGATCAGACGCAAGAGCAAATATTATGACAGTAGAGTAAACCAACAGTTTTTTGAGAGCAGAAGTCACAGTTTGACGGCAAATAAATTGCACAGCAGTACGAGCGATTAGTATCGAGCTTGGCGGAGATTGTTGGCAGAAAAAAAGGACGATTTTGGCTTTGATCAAGGGTTAAAGCCCGGGTGACAAATTAAGACCTCGTAGTCATTCTCTAACAAGACGCCTATTTGAATTATAGTAACAAACTGACAATCTGAGTAAAACTAATTACACTTACATAAAAGAACCAAAAAGCAGGGTTTTCTGAAAACAGATGTGCGATGGTACCATATTCAATGAGGAACCATGAAGTACCATGTAAATACCATGGTATATGAATTTAAGTATAATGAAAAAATGTTAAAAAATAAAATAAAATTTAAAAATATAAACAGTACAAACATGTATTTAATCTATTATTTCTAATGTAAATTATATTATTTTATTAAACTATTAAAAATATGACATGAAATAAAACAGAAACATTAAAACAAAAAACTCAAAATGTGAAATATTTACACTCTACTAAAATTAAAACTAAAACTGAAGATTAAAAATATATATATATTTATATATATTTGTAAAAAATAGTACAAAATCACCTATAATTCTATATAAATACATGTATAAAATATCAGCAAAATATAATTACAAAAACTTAAAATGAACTAAAAATAAAATGAAAACTGAAAATATAAAAAAGAAAATAAAACCTTATTAAATTAAAATATTAATCAATACTATAATAGTATATAAATACTATATATATATATATATATGTAATTATTTCATGTTACAGTATGAAATAATGCTAAATGTATGTATATAATAATTGACCACTGACAACATTCTTTCTATCCCAATTGTAAATGCATTTTGTCAGCAAATCTTTTGTAATCAATTACATGTCCATGTAATGTCTAAACACGGACACGATAAAGCACTCCCCATCTGTCCTAGACATATATGTTTTAATTTAGCGCACACAGAGCACTATAAAAGGCAAAGTCATTACCGCTGCCCATCAGATGTAATTCTATGCTACATTGACCTTTCTTATTAACTGCGACATACTCAAGTGGTTTTTAGTGCAGCAGAGTAAAGCGTTCTCACAACCAGTTTAAATGTCCAGCGCTACCACAAAACAACCAACTCCATTTCACAATAACACATAACAGCAACGAGTTCAGCAACACCAGACGACTGGCAGAGATATACTATTAACATGGCAGAAACTCAGTAGGAACAAAGATTGCTTCAGCAAAAACAGTGGTGCTGGAAGCAGGAGGTTTGACACCCCTTAAAATGCTTCTGAGATGACGAGTCACCTTGTAAAATATAAACACAAGTCAGTGACAGATACCTGTGTGTGGAAAACGTGCTGTTAAACACTAGTCACTTGCTCTCCAGTGGTTCCTCTGTAGTGAATGGGTGCCGTCAGAGTGACAGTCCAAACAGCTGATAAAAACAATAATCCACAAGTAATCAACACCACTCCAGTCCATCTTGAGAAGCCAAAAGCTGTGTTTATAAGAAACAAATCTGTCATTAAGACCTTTTTAACTTCAAACCAATGCTTTTGGCTAAAATACAAGTCCATAATCCAGAATAGCATGCACTTTCTCAAGTGAAAAGTCATCTTGTCTAATTCAGTAAAGAAATCTGCATAGATCAAGCACTGTTTACATGTCAAAACAGTCCAAAATAGTTCTAAACAAATATGTGGATGGATTTTGATGTTTGAGGACAACAGGGGATGGACTTTTTCAGTGGAGGAAGCATTTTATGGATTATGGACTCTTATTTTGTCCAGAAGCAACAGTTTTAAAGTTAAAATGCTTTAATGAAAGATTAGTTTCTTATAAACATGCAGCTTTTGGCTTAGCAAGATGTTAACTGATGGACTGGAGTGGTGTGGATTACATGTGGATTATTGTGATGTTTGTATCAGCTGTTTGGACTCTCATTCTGACAGCACCCATTCACTTGAAGAAGAAGCAAAGTCAAACTCGAAATTTTATTTTTGGATGAACTATTCCTTTTAAACAATGACAGCAAGTAGCATTTTGCAGAATTGCTGTTCATTCTGGCCAGGAAGAAAAAGAAAAAAAATCCTCACCAATATGTGAAGTGACCAACTACAGTTGTTTTACGTCCAAATAAAAGTGGATGTACAAAAAAAAAAAAAACAAATAGATTTGTAGAAAGGCACACTGACAATAGGGTCAATTGGTTGAGACAGAAATAATAATGTAATCCAGGTACAAAACAAGTTAGATTTCACTGAACTTTCCATTTGCAATCACTGATATGTGTAAAGGTCAAGTCACAAATCAAACTGACCATCAATATAAAGCCACCCAGCAATACAATAGACAAACTCAATAAAAACCTTGAAAATATCAAAGGATTTGCGGTCACACGGAGGAATCAATAAAAAGAAGATACCCAGAAAATGCTGCAATTGCCCTGAGGATTACTGAACCAAACTCCTTTAATTCCATTCTACAGTTGATTTGATTTGTCATTTTATAAAGAGGATTTTAACTGAGAGAACTTATGAAGGCCAAAGTATAAAGTCACACCTGACTAATATGAACAAATCTCTCATCTTTCAAAGAGCTTGTTTAGTATCTTATTTCCTCAATTCCTGTCATAACTTCACAGATCAACATAACGTCATTTGGCATCTGCCATCTAGATCTAATTCTTATTCTTTTGTCACATCTGTGATTGTTTCCATCACATTCTGGAGATTTTGTAATGCAGTGGCTTGAATGCGGCACACCTGGAACAGGCCAGCAGTTACAGTAATGCTTTCGTTGCTCAGAGCCACAAAAATGCATTTCAGTATAATTAAATTTATAAAACTCTAATTGGACGATGACATTTACGCATACTGAATGATATTGTTCATTACTTCAGCCATCAAGAGCAGACGAATACAGCATTGTGCAATGACTGCAATGTATTAGAGCACACGTCTACGTGTTTGAACATGTCAGGAACATCACAAAAGCGTGTCACGACAAATCAGCTCAATCAAAACCCACCGGACTCCGTCAGGACAGGACCACTGAGTGAAAATTGACTGAGTAAGACAAGGGATCCTGGGGATTTATGGGATGATGCATCCTGGCAAGCAGAGACTAAAATAAAATAATAAAATAAAATAACATTTTGAAATATTAAAACATATTTTCTATAGTATACTGAATAAAAAGACATGAAGTCTATATATAACAATTTTAATAACAACTGTTAAAACAAACTATTTCCAATTAATATTTTTTGCTGGATACTGAATAAAAAGACGTGAACTCTACATCTATAAAATAAAATAAGAAAATAACAATACAATTTTAATAGCAACTGTTATTAAAACAAACTATTTACAATTTATATTTTCTGCTGTTCACTGAATAAAAAGACATGAATTCTACTAATAAAATAAATTAAATTACCTTTTGAATTATTATTAAAACATAAACCATTATATTTTCTGCTGTATACTGAATAAAAAGACATGAACGCTACACCTATAAAAAAAAAAACAGTTATTAAAACATAAACCACTTCCTATTTATATTTTCTGAATAAAAAGACATGAATTTTAGTTATAAAACTGAATTAAATTAAACTTTGAATTATTATTACAACAAACCATTTCCTGATTATAGTTTCTGCTGGATACTGAATAAAAAGACATGAACTCTACACATACAAAATAAAATAATAAAAATGTTTAAATATAACCTATTTCCAATTTATATTCTTAATGAAAAGACATTAATTCTACTTATAAAATAAAATTGAATTAAATTTTGAATTATTGTTAAAACATAAACCATTTCCTGATTGTACGTTATGCTGTGTACTGAATAAAAAGACATGAACTCTATAAAATAAAATAAAATAAAATAAAATAATAAAACTGTTAAAACATGAACTATTTCATGTGTGTGTGTATACTATATATACTATATATATGAATTTAAAAATACAATTTATAAAAGTGATTTTATATGCACCCAAAGCACGTTAAATGCAAGTAAAGTGTCTAATGTTTTAGCTAACTTAAAAAAAAAATGCTTGCATAATTAATTTAATTTTTTTTTTTACATTCAAACTCAAATCATTAACGGCACCAATCACCCATCAAAGTCTAACATGGGAAATTGGGTTTGCATGTGCAGAGAGCAGAACGTGTGTCTGCTGGCATGAGCATCTGCTCGGGTCAAACTGCTGCGCAAACGAGGCTAAAAACAAACTCTAATTAAAAGCACATTAATCTAAACTAATTTACCAGCAATCAGCCAGGACGAGGTCAGCAGCAGTCCTCATGTGTTATGATATGTCTGTTGTCTCAGTATCTTCCCACGACCCTTCAGTTTTGCCTGACCGCACCGGGTGAACTCTGGACCCACGGGTGCATCTAGAGGAACAGGTACTAATAAGACACCAGTGACAAAAGTGGAGTTTAGTAAGCTTTTTAGTAAGAGGCGGGAGTCATGAAATGATTCACTGATCCATTAGAGTCTCTACATACTGCTGGTTTTTTAAAATCTGCACAGGGTCTGACAAATATAAATGCAAGAATTGAAGTCAAACTATTTAACAGTCTGAACATTAAGGTGATGACTTTAAAAACAGTGGAGTGGAGGAAAATAAATTCCTAATATTCAAACTGAAAAACGGTGGGAATTATCAGTTGAATAGTTCTTTTCATTAAAAACAATTCGCAGGTTTTCTGATGCCTTGAAATGAAGCAGTAGCTTCACACCACTGGCCTGCTTAGCATATTTAGATTTTCTTTTGCAGCATTAATTAGCATGAAATGAATTTGCAGATGATTAATTTCAAAGGTTCTGGCAACCCAGCAGTGCACATAGACTATACACGACTTGTAAATGTATGTCTGCTTTGTTCTTGAACTGTATCCTTTATAACTAGTACTACAGTCATAATCAGCCTGTTTTTAAGGTTTATATAATGAGGAATCTAATCTTCCTTGATCTTGTGCAGTTTTGTTTATGAGTTTATGTAATATGAAAACTTACTGCAACTTAAAGAACCCAAAACCTTATTTTTGTATTCAGTCTGCAGTATTTTGTAAATGTTCGTCTACATACGCATGCATCAGATGGACGTCCTTGGTCGCTGTGCTGCATCTTGCTACTTTTTCAGTGTTGAGAAACATATTTTCAGACTGAGGCATATGCTTGTTTTTCTGCTGTTGGTTAAAACCTTTGAAGTTTTATGACTCACTGCAGCCTAAACAAACATGGAGAACTGAAGGGGAAAAAATTATATTTAAAAAATGATAAATAAAAAACATATGATGTGATGTCTGTATCACTGGAGCATACAACAATATATCCCAGGGACATTTCTATTGTGCAGAATCTTTTTTTAAAGATGAAAATAATATTACTGTACTATTGTTTTAATGCTCACACCTAAAATGAGAACAAAATATAAAATAATACATAATTACTATCTTTTACATTTTCATCAAATTAAATATTCAAATGGTTATTCAAAAATATAATGAAAAGTAAGAATGAACCAAAATGAATTCCACATATCATCACAAGATGTTTTGGCATCTTATGCCACTTTTTTTTTTTTTTACATTTAATTTACTTTCATTTTTATATGTAGATATTTATTTTACATTTCAGTTTGTCTCCCTCTAAAATATTCCACCCTGTTAAAATAAATAAAAGGAAAATATAATTATATTATATTTTTATATAAACATTATTAACTAATATAATTAACCCTTTAACTGTCACTCCAATTTTTGAACTTAGATGTGAAAATGCAGCATTCAAACTTACTTTTTTATAATTCATGAATGAAAACATTTTGATGTAATGCAATGTCTGTTTAAAATGGTATTCAAAGGATGAATTTTGAGATTTTAACTTTTCAAGTGATATATAATTTCTTATGATTTCTAAAGTATGATAGGGAAAAAGCCAACGAAGAAAGTCTTTTCTCCCTGTTATGAAGTAGATTTTTGAGGTGTACTCTTGTCATAAATTAATCTATTACTTTTCCTACATAATTTGTAACACAAAAAATGGAAAAATATCTATTTAGGTGTCTTAGACCTTTCCAACAATATATAGTTTGTCATGATTAAATTAGGATTTATTTGTAAAACGGTGAAGTAAACTTAGGCATCCCACTGAGGGGACGGATGACAGTTAAGGGGTTACAGAGTTACTGAGTTCAAAAAATTGTGCATAACAAGAATGACCTCTGACCTTTTAGACTGAAGGGCTGAAGAGCAGGATAGTGTGAGAATTTCAGCCGGTGAAGATATGAAAACAGAGTAGGAACAAGACAAAATGAGGGCAACAACACAGAAAAAATAGTCTCCAAATCTGTAGGAAAGTGCGCACTGGCTGCTAACCCATTTTTGGGGATGTGGTACAAGGTGGGTGATGTACTCTGGAGATCAGTGCTTCTCAGAGACTCTGTGTTAGTTTATAAATAGCCGGAGGAAACAACAGATCGCGCATCAATGAATAATACTGTGAGGAAAGGAATGGCTGGAAGAGAGATGCTGGCGCTTTATGCTCACATGCCACGCTACAACGCTCCACTGCACACGGATCTGCCGCTGAACAACCACACACATTACGGCATCATCATTACCACAACACACAACGCTACAAAATGGAAACTAAGCTACATACTTACTTTTAATAGGAAACCAATGTAATTAACTAATAAACTAAACTAATGCGGAAACTGCATCAATGGTTCAAAATCAAGCTAAAAACTAACTTTCTTTTCCTTTCTTTTTTCTTTACACATTATTAATGTATATTTCATTAGTTTGGGTGTAAAACTTAATATTTTAATAAATGTATATTTTTACATTGGAATTTTTTTTTATTATGCATGCGAAAACAAATAATTGTATTAATAATGTCTTTTCCATTTGTTTATGTGTAAAACTTGGTGCACCAAGTGGTGCTTTTTAAATAAATATAACTTTTTTTGACCACCTTATATTAATTACACTACCAAGTCAAAAGTTTTTGAACAGTAAGTCTCTTCTGCTCACCAAGCCTGCATTTATTTGATCCAAAATACAGCAAAAGCAGTACTATTGTGAAATATTTTACAATTTTAAAAATTCCTGTGATCAACGCTTAATTGTCAGCATTATTACTTCAGTCTTCAGTGTCACATGATCCTTCAGAAATCATTTGCTGTTCAAAAAACATTTTGCATTATTATTAGATGAGTACATTTTCTTGAGGATTATTTGATGAATAGAAAGATCCAGAGAACAGCATGTATCTGGAAAAAACAACAACATAAATACCATTATATACCACACAGTAATGAATATTTTTGTTTGGCAAGGTTGCTTTAAATTGATCAAAAGTGATGATAAAGACAAAGATGATAAAGATGTTACAAAAGATTTCTTTATTGGGTAAATGCTGTTCTTCTGGACTTTCTATTCATCAAAGAAACCTGAAAAAAATCTACTCAGCTGTTTTCAACATAATAATAATAAATGTCTTTTGAGCAGCAAATCAGAATATTAGAATGATTTCTGAAAGATTTTTGTGACTGAAAACATTTTGCAAAAAATTCAGTGTTAAAATTACTGGAATAAATTACATTTTAAAATATATTCAAATAGAAAACTGTTAAATATGGAAAATATTTCACATTTTGACTGTTTTTGCTGTACTTTGGATCAAGTAAATGCAGGCTTGGTGAGCAGAAAACTTATTTTTACTATTCAAAAACTTCTGACTGGTAGTGTATTAGTCTATTATTAATGTCTATTCCATTTGTTTAGGTGTAAATCTTGGTGCACCAAGTGGTGCTTAAATTAATATTAACTTTTTTTGACCACCTTATATTAATTGATCTACCAGTCAAAAGTTTTTGAACAGTAAGTCTCTTCTGCTCACCAAGCCTGTATTTATTTGATCCAAAATACAGCATAAGCAGTAATATTGTGAAATATTTTATAATGTTTTATAATGCTGTTCTTCGGAACTTTCTATTCATCAAAGAAACCTGAAAAAATTCTACTCAGTTGCTTTCAACATAATAATAATAAATGTCTTTTGAGCAGCATATCAGAATATTAGAATGATTTCTGAAGGATTATGTGACTTGACTAATGATGCTAAAAATTCATCTTGAAATCACAAGAAAAAATTAGATTTTAAAATATATTCAAATAGAAAACTTATTTTAAATATGGAAAATATGTCAACATTTGACTGTTTTGTCTATTCCATTCCATTGGTTTATAACTTTGTGTACCAACTAGTTATTTTGCACTGGTAAAAAGGCATTTTTCTTCACTTTAAGGGTAAATGCCTGGCGTTTAAGCAGCTAAATGTTGCTGGCCTATCAGTCTCTGGCCTCTGAGGGCATTTGTGCGTCTGTGTGTGTGAAATGTAGCTGTGGGTTCGGTTTACACAAGCACTCGCACAGCTTATGTCTCAGAAAGCGCTCGCGCCTTGTGGGCCCGCTGATAAGAGGCCACCATCAGCTCTGCTTTGTGATAGAAAACACGCAGCCGGAGTCACTGGCCTCAGAGAAGACGAGTAAGGCTAAAGAAAAGTCTATTACGCTCAATAGCCTTCTCTTAGACGCCTCCCATTCAAAAGCTAAGAGACAGAAAGAAAGCAGCAGTAAAAATATGGGATATTGTCCTGCTAGAAAATTGATTTTTCTCTCTGCCATATAAGATACTGATGTGGCTGAGGTTTATGCAAAGTGATGGTAGTGTAGTAAAATACTAATAAATGAAATAAATTCAAATAAAATATTTTAGGAATCGATTGTGCATAAGCAGTTCATATGTTGCTTGCGTAGAAGCTTATTTCATCAGAATACAAGGTTAATTTATGACAATCAAAGGGGAAATATGCTTTTACCAGCAAACTTTAGTTGGTTTTAGTTGGCGCCATTTGGTTCAAATGCAAATCAAAAAGCCAACATTAGTTGTTTTAGCCAATGGAATCATATTGAATCTCACACAACAACAGACATCCAAGCAGCCATCTTGCCGAATGGCACACTGAATAAGCTAAAGTGCAAATGTGAAGAACGTGATGTGCGAGAACAAGAGCAAAAATAAGTAACGGACTGGAGGATCTGCGCAGATGGGGGTTAAAGACACATAAACGAAACGGCCGCTTGATTTCCCTCAGGCGACGGAGGAGATGTGTTGATGGACTGTGACCCTGCGGTCTCTCCCAGCACAGAAATAGCCATTACTGTGAAGAAACAGGTTAAGTGGCAATGTTATGAAACTGGTGTCTGTAAATAGGATTCACCAGCCATAGTCATCCGTTCCATTAAGTGCATTAAAGACATACTGTATTAAGCACACATATTTAATGCACTACTTCACATTTTCAGCTTACACATTTACAGATACACAGGCTGCAATGCACTTGTGAATAAAACACCACGTTGAGTGCAAAGTGAACTCTATCTAATGGGTGGGCTGTCTGTTTATAGTTCATGCTTAAGGCTGACGGATTCTGAGAAATATAATTTCTGCACACGGAAGTGAATGGATTACTCTTAAGCTTTCAGTTTCAATGCTTTCTGCGAAATAACACTGCTAAGGAACTAAAAACATCACTATTACTATGCTGGTGAAAAACACTAAAACTAGTTATGAAGAATGGACATTTCTACAGACCAGAATATCATTGAGATCTCTTTGAATTAACCAACTAAAACAACCTAAAAAAGAAATTATATAGCCTAAAATAATAAATGCACTTTGACAAGTAAACTAAACTAAACTAAAAAGAATTATATATATATATATATATTAGGCCTTTGACAAGTAAACTATACTAAACTAAACTAAATTAAAAAACAAAAAACAAGTTGGGCCTAAAATAATAAAAGTCCTTTAATAACTAAAATAAAGCAAAACACAATAAAATATAATAAAATAAATAGGATAAGATGAGATAAGATAAAATAAATATTATAATAAATAAATTATACATATTTTTTGAATTTAAATAAATAATAAATAAATAAATAATAATAATAATAAATAAATAAATAAATAAATAAAATAAAATAAAATAAAATAAAATAAAATAAAATAAAATAAAATAAAATAAAATATTTGAGTCATCAGTTATGGGCCTAAAATGATAAATACCTTTTGACAAGTGAACTATACTAAAATACAATTTACAAAAAATAAAAAGAAAAAAGAAAATAAAAAGAAAATAAATCAATCAATAAATAAATCAATAAATGAATGAATGAATGAATGAATGAATACCCTCTGGCAACTAAAAATTGGTACTGAATTAAAAAAAAAAATATATATATATATATATATATATATAAGGAAAAAAATGCTTTTTACACACACACACACACACACACACACAAATTAAATAAAAAAGAAGTATCAGTTGATATATGGACTACAATAATACATATTCTCTTTTGACATGAATTTGCAAATAACCCTAGCAACCGCCTAGTATACCCTAGCAACCTCACAGCAAACCTGATTGGTTTAACATGCACAGCAATTATTATAATGCAATGCTGTTCAGTGCACCGCTCCTCGACAGACATCTTAATATATTAAGATATATGTGTGCCTAGTGGGCTTAGCAACTGCATAGCAACCACCCTGGTAACCACCCACAACACTGACTTCTGCACAATAAAACACCTTTTAAATTTTCCACAGAATTTGAAACGATCTACTTAGTAACATAACAGCAATAAAAAGAGCAGCATATGGAAAACTGCAGCAATAATCTGAATGGATGTTCATAATGACATTTATGACGGCTTTATGACGTCTTAGTGATTAAGCTGTCAATGATATGAGAATTTGAAACTATTATATTCAGAAATATTGTGAATTGAGTGACTCAATGAGCTCGCAGAGGTTTCTACGGCTTTAATAGCACCATGACATGACGTCTGAAGAGTACTGGAGACATTCTAGTCCACTTTAGCCTTCATGCCAAAACCTGACTTCACTTAATATATACGTCACATTTGAAGTATTGCAATAATATAAAGTATTGTCCAGAATCTGTAAAATGCTCACATAAAAGTTGCAATCACTTCTGAAGGGAATACTTATAATTTAAGGCTTAGAAATTATTAATTTCAAAGTTACTCTGAAAAATAGATTTTATGAAAATGTTACTATTTAAATGATTAACAATTAGATTTTTGCAGAATTATTCAATTAAATTAATATCTACAAAATAAATTAAATAAAAGCGATTGTGCAATCCATCATTATACTGAGCAGTCTGAAATAAATTATTTTAAATAAATAAATAAAAATATGTCATAAAAGTCATATTTTCCTGGCTTAAAGCCAACATTTAACTATTCAAATGTAAATATCACGTTTTAAAAGTAATCAAAAAGAACAAAAAAAGCAGTGCGAGTAGCAGTCCAAGTGTCGAATGAATGATAACTGGCTTCATTCTTCAGTAAAAGAAAGAAATAATATAATAAACAGTGAGCTGCCACTGCAGATCTGGATGATGAATGTGTAAAAGTGCACCAGATGCTGTAGTTCTTTTTAAAGGGCTGGAATAAAAACAAGGATCTACATTTGCATGTTCTGTCTTCCTGTGCCTGCGGCTGTGGTTGTGGTTGGGCATCACAGCGTGGATAAGTCTGAGCCCGCAGCATCTCATTCTCTCACAGACGTCTAAACATAAGCAACATAAGCATTTTTTGCCTTGTACACAATGCACCTAGTGCACAGATTATGAAGAAATGCTTTTTTTTTTTTTTTGTATCTTTTTCAGACATAAAAAAATGCTAGTCCAAGCAAACACCACTAATGACTGTTTTTGAACAGGTTACCAAACGCACAACACTGCAGCTGAGTGACACGACATGAGAACGTGAAATAAGAATTAGAAATGTTGAGTCGAACTGCAATAATTATTACTATAGTTATGATTGTTATTATTATTAGACTTAAGCAACACTAAACTTGGTCCAATTCAACTTTGAATGAAATGGTTAAAAATTATGTTAATATTAGTTATTTTTTGGATGCAATCATAATAATGATAAAAATAATATTTTAATCAATTAGTATTAATAATAATAGATTTTTAATTAATATTCTAACAGTTATTATTAATATTACTAGTAGTATTTTTATTTCAATGAATGACTAATAATAATAATAATAATAATAATAATAATAATAATAAAGGTATTATTATTATTATTATTATTAGACTTAATGGTAAAAATGGTGAAAACACTTTTTAAAGAAAAAAAACCTAATAATAATAAACAAAAAAATGTTTTTTTAAAGTAGTAATATTATTTGTATTATATGATTTTAGCAGAAATGACTGCTACTAATTCTACTACTATGAATGATAATTCAATAATTATTGTTTGAATCATTATTGTGAGACTTAATGTTAAAAAAGGTGAATAATCAACTTTTTGAATTGAAAACATTATAATTATTATTAATATAATTCTTAAAATTAGTATATAATTATTCATATTATTATTAGTAATTGTCCATTTATTTTACAAGAAAATCAAAATGTTAATAAAATTGCCTTTAAAGTTGTCCAAATGAAGTTGTTAGCTTATATTAGTAATAAAAAGATTCAGTTTTTATATAATTTGGTAGGAAATTTACCAAATATCTTCATGGAACATGATCTTTACTTAATATCCTAGTGATTTTTGGCATTAAATTTTTTTTTATAATTTTGACCCATACAATGTATTTTTGGCTATTGCTACAAATATACCTGTGCTACTTACTTTTGAGGTCCAGGGTCACATATAAAAAAAAAAAAAAAAAAAATATATATATATATATATATATAATTACTTTATTTTTATAATTATTATTAATAAAAGTACATTTCTTTCTTTTTTTTTTTTTACCAATTTTAGCATTGTTGAAGTCCAGCATCAAACTCACTGGTCAGTGTTAGCGTGAATATAAACAGATGAGAAAAACATATTTATGTGAAAATATCAGATCTGTGCCAAACTATAGTCTGATGGTGTAAATCTAGACACAGCATAAGAACAGCACATATAAGCGTGACACGGGAGTGACGATCACTACAGTAGTGAAGGTGAAGATGCAGAAGGGAAGACACCCAAAGCATCTGATGCACACGCTAAACGACAGCCTGCGGCTCACGCAGAACAAGAGCCAGGCAATAAAAGCAGATTGGCCACCATCCCCCGGGGGTGTTTGACGGTAAGGGAATGGCATAGGCTGTAATGAAGACGCAGGCAGTGTATCAGGAAAACGGGAAAAGAGATGCGAGGTATTTGTCGAGGCCAGATGTGTGCAGAACATCAAATCCTCTGCAGCGATTCCACTGGAGCGCTGCTCCAAATACCAATCACGGGTCCCGCTGGTTGCCCTGGCAACAGCACTCCTCTCCAATATAGTGAGCAGCAGGCTTCTAAGGAGACGCTTCTCTTTTTTTGACAACCTCGTTCCCGTTTGGAGCCCTTCTTCTCAGTTTAGTCTTCTTTCTATCGGTTTCGCTCCTTTTCACACCACAGGTCTGACCAAACATCTCGAGCGGTGAGGAACCTCTAGATGGACTCTCGATCCAGTGTTTTTGACACGTCCCCGTCTCCCCGCTGATGAACTTTCCCCTGCGGGACGCACCTTCACATCGAATTTCACGCCTCATGTGCTTCCTGAATGTTGGAGGGTAAAATCTAAGGTTGTTTACCTGTAGAGGACACGGGTTGAGCTCGATCCAGAACATTTGTGGCATAATGTTGAAAGAAAATGAATACGGCCAATCTATAAACATTCAAATACTCCCCGCTTCAACAGTAAAAACAAAAATATGTATGTGTTAACAATATACCAAACTATCTGTTTATGTTTTAATAAACCTTTGTTCAGTCTAAACATCAGAAAAATATCAGTCTATGCACAAGTTTTCCATGTTAAAAAAAGGGAAATAATCACGCGTTATCAATGTAACAAAAAGGAGTTTTTGAGAGACTACATATGATTACTGCGAATTAAAATGCACAAAAAGCAGACGCAATAATACCCCAAAACTAGAGAAGTGATGGCTCTTCACAGAACATATAATTGTTACTTTATTTTAATTCTGATGCGTCTATTTATGAGGAATTATGTACTGTTATGGATGTGACATGCCTGAAAATAGCACCAGACTATGGAAAATCATGCACTGAAAAAAACAAAAACAAAAATTATTTAAAAACTTTAAGAGAGACCTCACATGGGTATTTGAACCACCAAATGTTTACATCTGTGCTATCAGTATAGTAAAAACCATTTATTATTGTCCATTTTTTATTACTAGGAAAAAAAAACTAACTAATCATCATCACTATCACTAAAAATAATACATTTGTTGATATTATTATTAGTAATATTATTAGTAATGTTTCTCTTTTAAAGTGATAGTAATATAGTAATCGATAATAATTTAAGCAAAATTTGGTGATTAGTAACATTAATAGTAATATTTATTAGTAGTATTAATTGTAGTTTTATTTAAAACTAACTACAACACAATAATTATTTAGATATTTACATAATTGTTGACTTGATGCTAAAAATGGCAAAAAAAAGTACTACTATTATTATAATTTAGATTAATGGAAGAAATTACTACTACTACCAATAGTATATTAAAATAATGGCTTTTCTGTGTAACTTTATGTCAAATTTTACAATATGAGGCCTAAAACTAAAATTGAATACATCACTTTACTACTGCTAAGAAACACTAAAACTAGTTTTAAATGGATCTGAGTCATATCTACAGACCAAAATATAACAGAGAGCTTTTGATGAACTCTCTTGACTTTAGCCTGCAAATAACCACCCTGTAATCCAACCCAAACAACCATCCAGAATACCCTGACCTAGAACACATGCATGTCATGCATAAATATGATCATGTCATGGATTTTTGACTGCATGCATTAAGTAATCCTATTTGTAATTGTAATGTGTTCTCTTCCCTGTACCTGGACTTTCTCTCTGTCTACTCTCTCCGTCCATTCGTAGGAACAACATGCTGTTCTTTTACACTCTGTTGGGTTCAGAACCGCCAGACCGGCCTCTTCCACTCCACTGACACCAGCCCTTATCAGGCACACACACACATACACACACAGGTCATCAGACAGCAGACCAGCACATATTCAACTGCAGGATCCAGACTGTTCCCATTCACCTGCCTGCTGTTTTATTCTGAATAATATTGAAATAAACTTAACTTTTGAGCACAAGAGTCTATGAACTGTAGATTCTGCGGTTCTTGCATCTTCATGATTTAGATTAAAATCAACATGAAATGACTTTTGCAACGCATTTTATTTTTATAATGTGACACTACCATTCAAATTATGTTTTAATGTTAAAGGAGACTATTACTGCTTAAGAAACATTTCTGATTGCTGTGCTGCTTTACATTTTTGTGTAAACTGTGATACATTTTCAAAAGAACAGCATTTATTTTGTTACATTATAATATATAAGATATATAAGATTTTAATGTTTTACCTCTGAATAAAGGTATTACATTTCTTCAGAAATTTAATAGTAGTATATGTCCAAGCAAAACTGGTTGTTCAATGAGCAAAAAATGGGTAGGACTTGATTTTATCCATGTAAAGTATGTACATTTAGCTTATGATAATTCTCATCCCCACATCTCCCATATATTTTCTGTAATCACTATCCCTGTCAAAAAAAGTTGAAAATAGTTAAAAATATTAGAAGGGAAGTACAATTACTAGGCTGAGATGACAAAAACTAAACATTGGGCGCTAAATTCAGTGGCATTTCATTTGCAGGAGCTCTACAGGTATCCAAGCTCTCCTCAAATCCAAAAAGCCCATTTCTCCTCTTTGGAGAGATCTGTATTTGTCTGCAGTGCCCTCTATAGTCAGAACAAACATCAATCAATAAGAGAGAGAGAGAGAGAGAGAGAGAGAGAGAGATCCATTATTACAAGAACCTATAAACCTCAGAACAGCTTTACTGCGCAGACGTGTTCAATGGCGAGTCGGACACACATTACACCATACAACACCCTGGCACTGGAAATGAGAATGAATTCAATATGTTAGAGTCACATATAAGTATCCGCCACATAACAAGCGCTTGATTAATAACAAGAACTCGCTTTACATGATGTCATGTGTTCAATAATAAATGCACATTTTGCACTGATGGCTTCTGCATATATGACTTGTTTCATGCTCTAATGAATATTTGCCAGTATCTCAGCAACATTGTGTTCTCCTCTGACTATAACGGCAATCTATTATAATGAGAGGCAAGGAAATCATTCTGATAAATGATGAATCTTTAAAAAATTAGAGAATGCTTTCTTGGTCAGTATGAACTGACACAACATATCAATGCTGTATCAGCCAATATGGCCATTTATTTCTAATAAATACAGAAATTAAATATTTAGATCATCATCTGTTAACTTCATAATACGTTAACACTAACTTAAAGGGATGTTGATTGATTATAACAAAGATTCAACTCTTTTAATGCATAAAATCCCTTTGAAGGGATAGGTCACCCTAGAAATTATGAATTATTTTTTTAGTAAACTGCATGAAAATAATTATTGGTATATCATAATTGCAATATTGGTGCATACTTATTACCTTATTTGTGGTTAACTAAAAAATATCACACATATTTAAGTAATATTTACATTACAAGCATATCTGTAATTTGTTTAAACATCAAGAAAACCCTAACAATGAGAAAGAAAATCCTCCAAAAACCTTAGAAACACCCTAGAAAAACAAGCCAGAATGCTTAGTATTGATGCGCTAGGCAAAAATAAAAAATTAAATACAAAAATAAATGTAAAACACCTCAACAAATTCTACCACGAGTGTCTTAAATAACAGAGCAGACGAGAAGTGCTTGCTGAGCGAAGCTCTGGCTTTCAGGAAAATATTGAATTTTAATGACATGCATTAGCACTCAGGCTTTACAAAGAAGGCTAAATTGCCTCTGCCCTTCATGTCACAGCACAGCTACAGTTCTGAGAAATCATTCGCCGAGACAATCTCAGGCAGATGTTGGCGACCGCTCATCCGACGTGCCCATGTGAAACACACCAGTGTCTTAATCTAATTTCACACCCAAGCATATTTGCCCAACAGGATTACGAAGCAGGACTGTCAAGAGCACCACAAGAACCACCCGAGACACCCAATCAACGGAAGCACCAATGCTAAAGCCTGTTACAGAGTCCTGAAGGAACGATTTATCCCACACATGTGACTGATGTCACAGTTCACAAATGGTATCTTCACCAAGACTGTATTCATGTTGCATACTAGGAACAAAAGACCTCAAATTCAACATGCTCATGGAAAAACCAGGTTTCACCTGTTGAAGGTGGTCAAAGGTGGTTTTAGATTATGCGGTTCCACCAGTTTGATCAAGATCTAAACTAGTAATTTTAGCATTATTTACATATATTTTAGTATTCATTATTTGGAACGAGCTTTACGTTTTTATTTTTCTAGCAGGGTAGCACTTGATGAGTATACTATTTGAACCGAACTGAGCTGGATGATGACCACTGAATTCAATGATGAACTGCCTCTAACTGAAAATTGTGTTTACTGTTGTCCAGTGTTGGGGAAAGTTACTTACTAAAAGTAATGCATTACAATATTGCATTACTCCCTAAAAAAGTAACTAATAACGTTACTTAGTTACTTTGTATGTAAAGTAATGCGTTATATTTTTGCGCTACTTTTTAAATCTGGGCATGGTTTGCTTGTTTGTTTTTAATGTAAAAACGTTAGATTCTTAGCAAATGTAAAAGCCCTTTCACACCAAAATGAAATTAAGTGAATAAGCCTAGGGCTAAAGGAAAATTAAATTCACGCCTGTACAGTAGAACTGTAGGAAAATAAATTTCAACACTCTTCAGCAATGAGAAAAAAAAGCACAAATGTTAGGTAATATAAAGTAAGTTTTGCTTATTAGTACGCTGCAAAAAATGCTTTTCTTACTTAGATTTTTTGTATCGTTTCCAGCCAAAATATCAAAAAATTGTTAAATCAATAAGGATTTTCTGATAACAAGCCAAAATTAAGTGTGTAGCAAAATAATCTCCCAATGGGGTAAGCAAAATAATCTTGTTTTCTGTTTGAAATAAGATTATTTCCCTTACCCCATTGGCAGATTATTTTGCTTGTTTTAAGCAAAAACTCACTTAATTTTTACTTGTTTTTTCTGAAAACAAGAAAATAATGATTTACTTGTCTAGAAAATCCTTCTTGATTTAAGATTTTTTTTTTTTTTTTGATATTTTGGCTGGAAATAAGACAAAAATGTAAGTAAGAAAAGTATTTTTGCAGTGTGGTTGAATTGGATCAACAAAGGCCAGCAGCAAAGTCACTGGTCAATAAAATGGGATTAAATACATAACGGAAACAAAAAGTAACTGGTGTTACTTTTTTGAAAAAGTAACTCAGATATTTTCTTGGAAATTAAAAAGTAATGCGTTACTTTGCTAGTTTCTTGAAAAAAGTAATATTATTACGTAACTTGCGTTACTTGTAATGTGTTACCCCCAACACTGCTGTTGTCCTTTTGCATTATTGACACACTATTTAATACTGTAAAGCTGCTTTGACACAATCTGTATTGTTAAAAGAGCTATATAAATAAAGGTTACTTGACTTGACATGGGCGTCCAATGGTATGAGTTTAGGGCAGGGCCACATGATGCGTGTCCAGTGTTTTGAGTCTGGGGCGGGGCGACATAATGAGTGTCCAATGTTATCAGTTTAGGGCAGGGCTACATAATTTGCTGACCAATGGCAGATGAAGAATAGTCTGAAAAGCGAGGACGAATGCTGGGAATCTGTTTGGAAACAATCATTAGTAGTTGGATTTGCTGGGTTTTCTAGCAGGGTAGCACTTGATGAGTGTCCAATAGAACCTTTTTCTGTTAGTAAACATTGTGACGATATTTTATCCTTATGAAACCGAATCTGTGCTGGTTTGAATTGGCCGCCTCCAGTTTTCCCTTTGTTTTGCCTCCAGTTAGTCTGTTACTAAGTTTGGTGTAGGGCCAAATGAAGAGTGTCCAATTGTATGAGTTTGGGGTTGGAATATGTGAAGACTGTCCTGTATTATGAGTTTAGGACAGGGCTGCATGATTTGGGCTGCATGCAAGGACGAATGTTGGGAATCTGTTTGGAAGCAATCATTATTTTTTGCAATTCCATTTTAGGGCCGCTAATGAAATGACTTACTTCACCTTCCAGCTCTGACAGTGTGATCCCCTGTTCTTTGGCTTGATAAAGTTATTTATTTCCTAAGCGTGTCTAGATAAATGCAGAGTGGGAAGGATTATGCTAATGTGCCCTATGAGTAAACGAGATGGAGACAGCTAAATGATACTCGCGCGTTTCAACGTGCCTCTCTTGCATTTGACTTACCCTCAGTTTTAAAACTGAAAAAGACGCAGAGGCAAAAGCAGACGCAACAAAACTAATCGAATGCCTCAATGCTGGTAGAAAAAAAGCGAGGAAGAAAGACAAATTCCTTTTCCACGCAATTGGAAAAAGCCTGGAAAAAACAATCAACGTTTTCTGTTTGCCGTTTGTTGTGTAGTATTAAAATTGAAAAGATGTCCGCCTGGCACAAAGAGCGACAAATGAAAAAAAATACAGCAGCGAAATTGATTTATCCGTTGAACACCAACCAAAATGCACAGCCCTATTATATACAAGATCGCGACAAGCTTCCCTTCCTCGATTGTGATGGAAATGGGATCGACGCATTCTCCAGCAAAAGCAACTCAATAAAGCGCAGCTGTTGCTTCAATTGGCCTGGCCAAATTCAATTAGAGGTGAGCGCTAATAGGTAAGCCGACTGCAGGCCATTCAATTCCCAATGACACATTGACAGCGATGCTGCCAAACAGCCATTTTATACTGCTATTTGCTGCTTCCGCTTCGGAAAAGAGACAGATTGAGAGAATAGGAGCAAGTGCTTGTCTTCCCACACACCTATACACAAGAGTTACTGTACATCCTCAACATAAGAAAGGAAATCTGCATTGCATGCCCACACTTGTCTGTGTGGAAAAAAGGCAAGGTGAGAAATTGAAACTGGAGGAAAACAGGAAATGCAAGCCTGTAATATGAGGAAAGAACTGGGAAGATGTTCACCGACGGAGAAATGTGACAACTAGTGCATTTGTAGAGGCATTCGAGTTGGTTTTGGATGTCGAGGCGAATGGGAAAGTTGTGCGTGACGTGTTGTCTCAGCGAACCGTCTCATCTACACCCTGTTCCCTGTAGGATATCACAGCCTGCTTTCAATTTGACTCCAGACACAGGCCACTATTAGAAATCTGGGGCTCTGCACATCTCGTCTCAGCCACTGAGCTATTTATTCTCACTGGTTTGCCTTGTCACAGACAAAATCGATTTCAATTAAAACGACTACTGTGCTGAAAAAGTCCCCTCTCCGATGAAGAAGTCCCTCGTGATGCAGTAAAGAGAAGAGGTAAAAATGAAGTTAAGTTATGGGAATAACTATTTTATTCCCATACACAGAAAGAAAAACCACAAATGAAATCTCATTAGTTTCTTAAATGGAGATTTTCGCTGAACTTTCCAGCTTTTTAGCTTTTCTTCAAGATCACGCGTCTCCTTCAAAGTTTCAAGTAGAGCTCTGAAAAGTCAGAGATCTCAATATGAACTCAAATGTTTCTCATCCAATGATTTGAGCTGCTCTTTCATTTTATAGCTTTGTACTCTTACTGGATGTCAGCTAGTGACTCATTTGTATCTGTATTTTAGGAGAAACATCTGAGTTGAAATTGATACTTTAATGAAACCACCTCTAGAGACACAAAAGAGCAATATCTGAGCAATTACATTTTTTCTATGCCAATAAAAAAGAAAAACAAAGATCTCTTAATACCTCATTTGTTTCTTCTAGACATCCCTTAAATTAAATGTAAATCAAATGGAGGCTTTTGCTGAAGTTTTCTGAAAAAAAGACCTCAGTATTCCCCAGAAGCGACCTCAACAATCTTATCTCAGATATCAAGATCTCATTATGAACTCACCCATGTCTCAAAATGCTCTCAAATGATCTGAGCTGCTATCCGCATTCAATTTTTATAGCTCTATACTCTTACTCAACTGCAAAAGATCAATGCAATGATCTCTTTAACATCCTAATTGTTCCTCCTAGATAGAACTGAGACTAATATTTTTTAAAAACGTAAGCATTTTTGGAGAAACAAATTAAGATTTTTGCTGAGGAAAAAGGAAGAAAAGACCCCAGTAATCTCAAATGTGTTTACTTTAGAGTCTCAAAAGCAATCTCAACAATTTCTTCTCAGATATCAAGATCTCAATATGAACCCAAACATGTCTCAGTACATTCTCAAATGTTCTGAACTGCTCTCTACATTCACTTTATAGCTCTATAAGTCAACTATGGTCTCATTTGCATCTGTTTTGCTGGTTTAGAATTTTAGGAGGTATTACTTCAATAAAAAGAGGGACACACCCTCACATTTAATGTTTTTTAAAGAAGTCTCTTATGCTCATTAAGGCTGCATTTACACAGAAATACAGAAAAACTGTAATATTGCAAAAAGTTATTACAATATAAAATAATGTTTTTTATTTTAATATACTTTAGAATATAACTTATTCCTGTGATGCAAAGCTGAATTTTCAACAGCTGTTAAGTGTCAGTCTTAAGTGTCACGTGATCCTTCAGAAATCATTCTAATATGCTGATTTCTTATTAGAATTATCAATGTTGGAAACAGTTGTGCTACCAAATACTTTTTTTGCAACCTGTGATTCTTTTTTCAGGATTTTTCAGATGAATAACAAGTTAAAAAGAGCAACATGTATTCAAAATATAAATCTTTTCTAACAATGTAAATCTGTGCTATCACTCTTTTATTAATTTAACACATCCTTGATGAATAGAAGTATTCATTTCTTTCAAAAAAAGAAAGAATAAAAATGTACCTTTCTATTTTAAATAAATATTAATAATGGAAATGGAAACAGCACTAATAAGAAATCAGCATATTAGAATGATTTTTGAAGGATCATGTGACACTGAAGACTGAAGTAATGATGCTGGAAATTCAACTTATAACTTACAGATATAAATTATATTTGAATGTATATTAATATAGAAAAACACTGATTTACACTGTAATAATATTTCAGAATATTACACTTTTTTCTGTATTTATGATCAAGTGAAAACAGCCTTGATAAGCATAAGAAACTTCTTTAAAAAACATTAAATGTTTTGACTGGTAGTGTATATCAAAAATGTTTATCAAAAGAATCCGTAAAAGTAGAAATAATTAAATCACTTTAGGAGACACATCTGACAAAACTAAGAAGTTCATCAAACCACTAGAATCACAAAAGAGAATTACTTTTTTCTGCATAGGAATGAAAAACTCTTTAAGATCTCAAATGTTCATCCAAGAAGGCACATCTTAGGAGACACAGACAAAATTAAAACATCAACTGAGAACTTCATCAAACCTAAAGAGCAACTATATTTTTATGTCAGTGGGAAAGAAAAAACACACGTGAGATCTATTTATTACCTCAATTGTTTCTCCTGGACAACACTAAGAGCAAATGAAGATCAAATGGATACTTTTGAAGCCTTCAGTGATTGTTTTGATCTGAGCTGCTACACACATTCATTTTACAGCTCTATTCTCTTACCATATGAGAACTATTGTCTCATTTGTGTCTATTTTTAATCCTCCCAAAGTTTTTCAGGAGAAACATCTGAGACCAACATGATGCTTCAATGAAAGCTATACAAGAAGCAACCAGACAGCAATAAAACATTCCTCTGGGAACAAACATGCACACATTTAGTTCGACAGGCTCTGATTAGTTGTACCTAATGAATGCTCACTCATGCATGAACACAGAGCCCGCCAAGGGAAGACAAGATTTTGACTTGTTCAGTTGCTCCTTTTCTCCTACAAAGAGACGCTTCTACATTCAATAACCCTCAGCCGGTCTTCCCACACGCGCTCGTACCTACAGGAGGTGTAAATCATACATATTCTGACACCTCTGTGTACGGACGGGATGCGCGCGGCTCCTCTGGGAGGAGAGGAGCTCTGTTGTCTTATCTTGAGGGCAATCTCTGGCACAGCCGCTGTCAGTGACTCACTGAGGTGGCGGGCGTGCATACGTGCAAGCCCTGTGACAACAGTCCACGTGCGACGGGACGAGTGTCTTCCTCCCTCTTCCTCTTCATCCGTTTCTCCCCATCCCCCTCCCACAAAGAGCGTTACATAATGCCTGCATGGAATACTAAATGGGAGAGGATGCCTTGGATTCTCACGCGTGGGAGGGTTGCACTAAAATAGCTCAGATTATGCACTAGTGGCAGCACTACTGAAACGGCATTTGACTTCCTCCAGTAAATGGAACGAGTCTTTGCGTGCTTAAAACAGTCAGACTCCGACGGCTACGCTCTTGACCTCTTTTTCTACATGCTGCGTGAGGAAATCCTCGCTTGTAAGCTGACTGTTACCACAAGATGTTGAACGTTTAATTAATGTGAAACAGGATGGAGTCCAGAGCCCAGAGCCCAGAGCCCAGAGTAAAGATGAAGGAACGTTTGTAAAATAGAGGGATATTCTGTCAATATTTGATCCTTCCTTTCGATGAAAGTGGCTGTCAAGCTCCAAAACAGACAAAAAGCAAGTGGTTTATATGACATTCTAAAGCCATATGACAGCTTCGTGTGAAGAACAGACTGATATCGAAGTCTTTATTCACTGAAAAGCTTACTTTTGAAAAGATATGGCTTGCATCCACTTTCATTTTATGGAAAAGATCAGCTTAGACAATCTATTTTTGTCTTTAATTGAATTAATTATGCTTTGTTTATTAATTTGTTAATTCATTAATTTATTGTAAAGCATTTCTTTAAAGCAAAAAACTTTTGTAAAATGGCCAAAACAGCAGCATGCAAAAAAGACAACAATGTTCAATAAATAACTAAATTATTATATAAATTATTATTATTATTATTATTAATTTAGTTATTTATTGAACATCGTTGTCTTTTTTGCATGCTGCTGTTTTGGCCATTTTATAAAAGTTTTTTTTGCTTATTGTTATTATTATTATTATTATTTTAATAATTCTTCAAAAAAATCATTATAAATATAGTTCATTATTTTTATTGTTGATTATTGGCAATACATGTAAGTATAAATATGTAAATATATATGTTGGGGGGCTGTGGAAATGCTAAAAATGATAATATTAAAATAATATATATGTAAATTGATTTAAAAAATAAACATTGTATTAAAATATTTAAAATATTTGATTAAAATAATACATACTAGGTGAAAAGGTAAAAAATTGTAAATAAATGTTCAATAAATGGAATAATAACAATAATATCAGCAATTATTATTGTAATATAATATAACATAATATAATATACAATATTTGACACCAATGTTTAATAAATAATTACATATAATAATAATAATAATAATTATTATTATTATTGCAATAAATATAAATATATAAATACAAACAAGAAAATATCAGAAGAAAAGCAAAAGACCCTGAAACATTATGAGGTCTGAAATAAAAATCGACTGCACTGCTCACCATCATTCCCTCCCTTATTCCTGCAATCATTCGGCCTGTAAACATTACAGCTGGCTGTAATTCAGCCCAAGGTCTCTAACAGATGCATTCAAGAGCCACACTTTTTCGTTTCCAAGTGAATAGGGTTACTTTCCAGCAGCAGATTCCATAATGAATCTGAACGCCTTTCAGATAAACAGGGTTGTGGCCGCAGCAAACAAAAGATACGAGATGCCTAAATCAGGCGGCTGCTGCGTAAACATCCCATCTCCATTCGAGAAAGAGAAAGCAATAGTCAAATTTTCTCGAAATGCAATGAGAGATGCATTCTAACGCTGTGATGTCTTCATGCGACTGTTCCAAATTTATTACACGGTGGCGATGATTGAAGTCAAGCCCTCAGCGAATGTGAAGGGGGTCGGCCTGCTTTTTCATAAACGCATTGGTGAGGGCTGATAACTCTGTGGTTCGTATGCAAATACACGACGGAACAAATGCATGGGAGTCGTTTCTATTTCTCCTCGCTTAGTAGCGCATAAATACTTCTTGATAAGTAAATCTGCTGGTTACAGAGGCTCGCTGCTACTAAACTGCTCAACCGGTCATTGCTGACTGATAAGTAAATGGCAGAAATAGCAAAAGTTAGAGGAGAAAGGATGAAGGCTGTCACTGAGCATTAGGCTCCATGCATCTGGCCTTTGTACTTTGAACTGAGCGAGGAGGTCTGGGGGCGTTTAAGTGCTCATTTGTTTCCCATTATTTCATAATCATTACTATTACTTCGCACTTCACACGTATCTACATTTTGTCAACGTGCTTTTTTTCATTTCAAGAAACAATCATCGCCTATATAAAACCATTAACAGCAGGAAACAATATTCGCCTGCGGGAAATTCCTTGCATTTGCATGCAATTACTAAGAATTATATCAAAGGGACTTAGGAGAAACGATTCAACGGCTTAAGCTATGCACGCATCATTTACTGTGCGGAAAGCAATACCATTTCTTAAACTTACGCATTCATCCATAGAGGAAACTGGAATGAACTGGAATGGTTATTTCCCCAAGGAAATTTTTATTGCTCAGATGTTGCTCTTTCATATGTCAGATGTCAGTTTTGTTTCTAAAAGAAATCAATTTGGATGTTTCATCTTAGATTCCAAAATATGAGTCAAAATGAGAAATAAATGAGAAATAGATGTCATGATGTAAGTTTACAGAACTACAAAATTAGTTTTGGTTAGTAATCAGTTTTGGATTCACATCAGTGTTGTTGTTTACTAAATTAACTGAAATAGAGCTAGAACAAAATATCAGATATTAAATGAAAAACCGTACATGAAAATCAGAAACAATGCTAACTGAAATAAAATGTTTAAGCTTAAGCATTATAAATACTAAAACTAAAATAAAAAAATAAATTAAAAAATAATAATATAAGCAAAATAATAAAAAATATTAAAAGTAGTGAAAAAAACTAAAATATAATACATATTTAACATATTAATTAATATGTTAAACACATTAATAAATACTTTAATACAACATAAATAATATTACAATAACACTGGTTCATATTGAGACTTTTGGTTGCTCTTTTGGCCACTTAAACCCTTTAGATTGCAGTAAAAATGTCCTTTTAGCAGTAAAGGTATCATATTTGCCATTTACATTCTGCTTTGTGTCTTTTATCCAAACGTTTCAGACAATGTTATACCTTCCTAACAACAGATCCTGACCTCTACATGAAATACTGTCACAGTATGTCCTAAGCAACTAATGTCCTGTAAAATGGTCATGATGCATAATTTACAGATGAAGAAAGTTTACATACACCTTGCAGAATCAGTAATACTGTGTTGTTACCTGAATGATCCACAGCTGTGTTTTTTTGTTTAGTTCATGAGTCCCTTGTTTGTTTGAACAGCTAAACTGCCCGCTGTTCCTCAGAAAAATCCTTTAGGTCCCACAAATTCAGTGTTTTTTTCAGCATTTCTGTGTATTTTAACACTTTCCAGCAATGACTGTATGACTTTGAGATCCATCTTTTTACACTGAGGACAACTGAGTGACTCACATGCAGGGCATCGGTGAGCATTTGAACCTTCTGTAAAAGTTGCATATGAGTCCCTCAGTTGTCCTCAGTGTGAAAAGATCCCAAAATCATACAGTCACTGTTGGAAAGAGTTCATGTACACAAAAATGAAAATGAAAAACCAAAGAATTTGTGGGACCTGAAGGATTTTTCTGAAGAACAGCGGGCAGTTTAACTATTCAGGACAAACAAGGGACTCATGAACAACTATCACTAAACAAAAATAAATTCAACTATTATTTTTTCTTGTGGTCTATATGTAAAATATATTTTATGTTACCATCTTTTATGTGAAATATCTTATTCATCAGGTCAGTACTAAAAAAAAAAAATAACATGCATTTTGTATGATCTCACCTATTTTGGTAAAATAATTCACATTTTTCAGATTCTTTTGAATTTAACTGTATATTACTAGTCAAAGATAGTGTTTTAACCAGGTAGAGAGTAAGTTCTGCTGTAACACCGAACGGTGACTGTGAAGCCCTTGGTCTGGCTTGTTTGTCAGTGTTTGAATGGAGATAAAGGGGACCTTGAGCTGTCAGTGCTGACCTTTAAGCTTGTGGGTGTGCGGCAGATAACAGCAGACCTGTGCTGATTAAAAACCTACAGCGGAGACTCAACCACTGCAACTATATCAACACTCTCACTCGCTCATCCATCTCAGCACTGAACTTCTGCAGTGATACCCTGATAACTCCTCCAGACATAAAGATACGACACAGACCTGCTGTTCTGCATGCACAAGTCATTACTGCTGTTGAGCTTGACAAACTATCATCAGGTTAAAATGTTTCACACTGCTACAAATAATGTTAGCAGTGTTTTTGATTAATTAGCTGTGCTTTTCCCGCCAGTTTCATAATAAGCAAATGTATTTTTACACCTCATAATAATGGATAAAAACTATATTTTGGTCACTGGAATGGACTTGGAGCTCTTAAAATTTGCACCTGATGCAGGTGCATTTGCATTTGCAGGTGCCTTGATGCATTTAAGTTTAAAATGCAGATACTTACTGGTCTAGTGAAAACTTCACCTTCACCTGAGTCTCTAGATATGGCTCAGGTCACACATTTAGTGTAAGTCTGAGTTTGATTACTTGATTGCTGCTTAACAAGACATGTAATTTGAGGAATCAGTCATAGAGCAAACACTACAGGATGACTTACATGCTGAAGCGCGTTCAAATCACTAACCCAAACACAAGCAATAATAGTGCAAACACTCCTAATTAATAATTCATGCTGCCGAAACAATGCATTTTTTATGCAACCTGACAGCTTTGATGAATTAGTCCAGGAGTGAATCAAAGAATGAATCAGAGTGGCTGTGGCTTTCCAGCATGTATTAAATACTAAACACAACTTCTTGAACCCTAAGCTCTTTGAACCCCTGCCAACAGACTCATTCACGTCTTAGTCCGTAAGAGCCAAGACTCATTCATCAATGCAACTTTTTCCACGGCTCGATGTGTATTTCCAGACTCATTCTTTATCATTAAAGTCCTCCTTGCAGCCTAATAATGTACTACAGCGATAAACAAATCTCTCTGTCTGACAGGGAACTACAGGTCGGTTAGTGTGAGGAAAAACGCTGTTCACCTTTTTGACTTTGTGCAGCTGGTTCATATTGCAGCATTTGGTTTCCTCTGTCTGAAATAATCCGGGGCTCTTGAGGGGCTGTGATTAGTCGCGATAACCGCCGGACATGAGCTGAGATCAGTGGGATGAATGGGATGGTCCTACAGGGCGGGTCGTGAACCGCGGCCGCTGGGGAGCCTGCGCCGCTAAAGGGACTGATGGAGGCCTGAGATTTCAGAGCAACATGTTTATATCAAAGTCCGTTTAGAAAAGAGCCTGGAGCTATGGACGCTCACAGAAAGATAAAAAGAGAAATATAAAAGAAACAGGCAACAATGGTAGGTGCTAAAAAGTCACTTTCTTGGTTAGTAAATAAAATTAATAAGCATGTTAATAGTCATTTTTTTTTTAGAAATGCTGCACAATATAACATCAAACTGATGACTAATCTTGAACAAATTTAAATCATTACAAACATCTAGAACTCAAGCTTCAACATTTGACCAGTGTTTCACTAGTAGCCACCTAACAACCCACACAACCCACTGAAAAATAATCAGAATCAAACAACCACAACACCCTAGTAATCACCTAGCAACTATTTAGAATACCCTAGTAACCACATAACCCACTAAAACCCATAAGAAGTCTATTGTAAAAAAACAACAACATCCTAGCAACTATTTAGAATAGCCTAGAAACCACATAACCCACTAAAATCCATCAGAATCTCTTAACAAACCCCCCACAACACCTTAGTAACCACCTAGGAACACCCTAGCAACTATTTAGAATACCCTAGTAACCGCATAACCCACTAAAATCCATCAGAACCCCTTAGCTACCATCCACAACATCCTAGTAAATATGTAGAATAAACTAGCAACTACATAACCAACAATACTCCCTCAGGAACTCTTAGCAACCACTCACAACCTCCTAGTAACCACCTAGTAACACCCTAGTAATTATTTAGAATACCCTAGTAACCACATAACCCACTAAAGCCCATCAGAACCCCTTAACAAACACCGACAACACCCTAGTAGCCACCTAGCAACACCTTATTAAGTATTTAGAACATCTAGCAACTACATAACCCTTAGCAGCCACCACAAGACCCTAGTGACTACCTAGCAACACCTTAGTAACAACTCAGAGTACCCCAGCAACCACATGGCCCACTAGAACCCGCGAGAACCCCTTAGCAACCACCAACAACACAAGTACCCAACTAGCAACACCCTAGTAACAACTCTGAGCAACCTAATAACACAGTAAACCCCCTCGGAACCCCTTAGCAAACATCCACAGGTTATGTTAACGAAATGTTAACTAAAATAAAATCAAATATATTAAAAAAGTATTTCATACCAGACAGTTGACTAATGAATAATAAAAAACATAAAAATGTCAAAGACACACAATAAGTTTATTCAAATTGTACCTAAAATTAAAATTAAATAAGAAATTAAATAAATAAAAATGACTTTAAAATATTAATAAAAACTATAATCAAATATTGTTGTACTGCTGAGTTCTGCATGCAAATATTAAAATACCTTTTTTGACTAAGCCACCAAAATGAAAATCTGAGGATCAAAGCATTGATGTACGTCTATGTTTCTGTGAGAGATGGCATTTGACCAAGAGACTGGCTTTAATATAGTTTTTAATGATTCAGTAGCCTGTGTTCTGGCCTCAAATATACTAGAGAAAAACAAGGAAATAATTCCTTTGTCATAGGAAGAAAAAATATATTGACGCAATCCAAAATACAGTTTCATGGCCAGTAAATATTCACAGTTCACCCATCATTGGCAGGAATGTCAAAAAGTTAAAGTGGGGCCCTGGAAGGAGGGCATCTGACTGTGACATTAAGTTATTAAGCTGATGTTGATGTGGGTATTTTTCTTCACTGTGTGTGTGTGTGTGTGTGTTTGTGTGGTATGACTCACCAAAAGCAATCACCTACTTTTCACCATCAACTCCTCTCAAACTCGCTGTTTAATAGCCTGCAATGTTTTGCCACGGGCACCTTTTATACCTCCTTCTACAAAAAATAAAACCGAAGGCCAGTCTCCTTCACATTCTCCTTCACATAGAACAGAGGAAAATGGCTGCTTTAGAAGCTAATTGCAGTCACAACATCACTCTATCCATCATTTCTCTCAGCTGCATGAGTCCTTAGAGACAGTTTCCATATTTAAACAGCACAGCTCCTCCACAGAAAAGATCATGACCTGAGTCTCTATGACAACCTCTAAATACTGATCTAAAACCGGCCTAAACTACCCCACATGAATGTGCATCACTGTTTCTAGTTTACACTGAGAACAGTTTCCAGCAAGACTACTAATGGTATATGCTATGTTATGATTTCAATTGAGTTTCAAGGAAGTTGAGCAAAAAGCAAGCATCATGATTATTGTTTAATGATTTGATGGAAAAACCTCATGAAAAATACAACTAGTTCCTGCTCAGAAGAGCTCAGTCTAGCAGCTTCAGAATCAGAGTTGTGCACAATTCAGAATTCAAAGAATGTCTGATGAAAATTCTACTGCAAACAAGATGCAGAATTGCAATTTCAATTGAATGTGAGGAAGTAGAATTTAAAAGTGAAGTAACTGAAATAATAAAAACTAATTAGTACAGTTGTTCCTCAATCACAATTAGTTTCATGTTCAAAACAGATTCGATAGTTTGGAGAGACAGATTCATAGACAGACAGATAAATACATAGACAGACAGAATGACAGAAATACATTTAGAACGATAGACCAGATGGATAGAACAAAAACAATAGAACAAACAGCAGGACAACAGATAGAATGATTGAAAGAACAACAGAATGATAAAAAGAACAAATGAACAAAAGATGCTAGAATTAATGATAGATAGAATGAGAGACAGAAAGAACGAATGACAGAACAGTAGACAGACACAGAAAGAACAACAGAAACAATGATAGAATGACAGAAAGATAGACAGATTGATATAGAACAACAGAACTAAATATAGAATGTGAGTATGATAGACAGAACAAGAGAATACTATAGATAGATAGATAGAGAGAGAGAGAGAGAGAGAGAGAGAGAGAGAGAGAGAGACAGCTAGCTAGCAATAGATAGATAGATAGATAGAACAGCAGATAGACAGAATTATATATAGAATATATAACTTGTATATAGCTTGATAGATAGATAGGTAGAACAATGGAACAATATATAGATATATTGAATGTACGACAGACAGACAGACAGATAGATAGGTAGACAGACAGACAGACAGACAGACAGACAGACAGATAGATAGATAGATTGATTGATAGATAGATAGAACAGCAGATAGACAGAATGATATATAGAATATATAACAGAATGTACGACAGACAGATAGATAGATAGATAGATAGATAGAACAGCAGATAGAATGTACGACAGACAGACAGACAGATAGATAGACAGATAGATAGATAGATAGATAGAGAAAGAGAGAGAAAGAGAGAGAGAGATAGACAGATAGACAGCTAGCTAGCTAGAAATAGATAGATAGATAGATAGATAGATAGAATGATATATAGAATGTATAACAGAATGCACGACAGACAGATAGACAGATAGATAGATAGATAGATAGATAGATAGATAGAATGATATATAGAATGTATAACAGAATGTACGACAGACAGAGAGACAGATAGATAGATAGATAGATAGATAGATAGATAGATAGATATAGAACTAAATATAGAACAATATAGAGATAGATACAACAATAGACAACAGAACGATAGATAGAACGACAGATAGAACAGAAGATAGATAGAATGATATATAGAATGTATAACAGAATGTACGATGGATAGATAGATAGATAGATAGAATGTATAACAGAATGTACGATAGATATACACTTATGAACGCTCCATGATTGTGGCGTCTCTGGTTGAGGACTGCAAGCTCATTTCTGGTGTTTAATGGCAAATGAAGGTGTGGAGAAACCCAGAGACACACAGCAGCTCACAGCGCTGCCACCACAATCCATCAGCGGCCCCAGAGACAATGATGAAACCAGAGGCAACAGCTCACTGATACAGAAGGTCCTTTCGGCATATGAGAGAAAACCCAGATCACACCCATCATCTAAAGACACTGCTCTCCAAGCGAATGCTGTAAAGATATTTAACAAGGCAAATTAAATTCCAATATCCTGCATTTGAAACAATCACAATGATATGAAGAACGTGAACATTTGTGCATATCGGTGTGAAGATGTGCAATTACCACGCATGCTTAAATGCATTTCAAACTGAATCAGCCATAATGGAGGAAGATCTTCCCGCTCATGCTCTCCGACAACAGAATGACGAATGGCTGTAAGAGAGGAACTGTGTGGAAAACCCATATATGGAGATGACTTGGGTGTGTATTAAACTAATTACTAACCGTAGGCTAATGCTCCATCATTTAAGACAACCCAGATCAACATTAGAACAAATTTTGCATATAAATATGCAATTATTAGCTAAAGAGATGCAAGTGATTGTGATTGCACATTTCTCTCAATGCTCTTATTTAAACCATTAGAACTGAGCTCAAAATATTACAGCCGCCTAAGTAAGTTATTATGATTAAATCTAGGTTAATATTTAGTGCCGGTCATGATCAATAATTCAAACCACATATCATTGTTTCTGCAGGGAGGCTCAGAAATGGCTCTAGGCGGTAAGATCAGTGCAAGAACGATTGCTGCTGCCGTTTGGACCGTAACAATATGGTAAGATCCTGGATGTGAATCATAACATCATTACAGCGTGTCTTTTCTTTGATGTAGCTGAGCCGTGAATCCTCTCCCTTTTCCTTGAGATTCAAGCGGTTATTTCTGCTCAACCTTTCTTTGTGTTGACGCTGTGTTACATAACAAGCCCATGAAGGCTTTGCATGATGACGCTGGCAGCATCTACAAAGCTACGACCCCCACCACATGTCTGCTTCTACCCCTGATACCCAACGCTATAAGAGAGTCTGGATCGGTGAACTGATGCTCCTGCAGAACACAGCTGCCCTCTACAGTTTGCATACATTACAATGATCAACATGAGTGCTTCTAAAAGTAAGACCACAGGAATAAGATAACATGTAAAATAAAATAAAATATTTTTTTCAAGAATTTACAGGAACAAGACAACAGGAGCTGCATCCAAAATAAAATAAAATAAAATAAAATAAAATAAAATAAAATTTATTTGAAAGAATTTACAGAAACAAGACAACAGGAGCTGCATCCAAAATAAAATAAAATAAAATAAAAGAAAAGAAAAGAAAAGAAAATAAAAGAAAAGAAAAGAAAAGAAAAGAAAAGAAAAGAAAAGAAAAGAAAAGAAAAGAAAAGAAAAGAAAATTTATTTGAAAGAATTTACAGAAACAAGACAACAGGAGCTGCATCCAAAATAAAATAAAATAAAATAAAATAAAATACATTTTGAATATATTTTTGAGTATGTTGTGAAACAGTTACCTGTACTTCAGCTTCAATATCATTTTTCTTTATGTGAAAATGACAGAGTAACTCACAAATAAAGTAAAAAGTAAAAAATATTTAACATAAAGAATTTGCAGCTAATTCCCATTATTCTAAATATGATTTATTTTCATTACTGTTACATAAATGTACTTTCAATTTTTACATTTAAAATACTTCCTTGATGCAAAAATACTTCACAAATTAAATATATACATATATTTAAATAAATATAAATAATAATTTTAGATTAATGAAAAAATAATGAGAATTTTGGGATTAAAATGTGCTAATAAAAAAAATCATTATGCAAAATGTTATTTCTTTATGTTTTTTTAAAACATTCTTTTCTTTATGCAAAATATTATTTCTTTCTTTCTTGAATATATTTTTGAGTATGTTGTAAAAAAGTTACCAGTACTTCAGCTTCAATATCATTTTTCTTTACGTGAAAATGACAGAGTAACTCACAAGATCATATTTAACCATAAAGTAAAATGAAAATAATTCTAATAATAAAATAAAAATAATATTTTGCATTAAGAACATAACAATAAAATCAATTAAAATAATCCATTTGTTTTTAAAGATTTCTTCTCATCTGTTATACAAATGTACACTTAAACTTAAATACTTTACAAAGTAAATTTAAACATATATTTAAGTAAATATAAATAATAAACAAATCGTTATATAAATGTAATAAATATTGATATTTTGTCACATTAAAATCATGAAAATTACACATTTTGCATTATGGTAATGAATATATAAGGGTTAAAATGTGCTAATTTTAAAAGAAAAAAAATCTTAATCTAACAGCATCCTTAATATTTATATTAATATTTTTAAATAAATATTTTTTCTTTCTTTTTATATTTATTTTTTAATATAGCCACCAATAATCTTGCTCAGGTTCTAATTTTTACTCCTATTACTGGTATGCAATCTAGTGGCGCAGTAATGCAATTGCATCTCTTTTAAAATCGATCTCTCGTTTTTTGCACTGCAGGTTTATTTAGCAGACAATGCACATGAGGAATATAATTTGGTCAACATTGCTATCTAACCATGACCGTGAGGAAAGTCCTGTCATTGATGTTGATAAGCAACATTTATCTCAAGATTAAAATCAATGTGAGGAGATGCACGTAATGACATTACAGCACAGACGAGTGATCAGACAGTAACATCAATATCTAGCCGACGTATAGTGTTCATGTGTCCACACAAACCTGCCTGTGTGCTTCTGCATGTGTGTAACGGTAGATCCAGTCCAATTCAATGACGTGTTCTTTCAGGAAAAGGGTAATTCAGTTATTATTTCATGACTTTAACGGTAAAACAAAAATGACTGCAGTCAAATAAAAAAACAAAAACAATCAAATCAAATAATTAGATAAAGTTTAAGTCGGTTTGCTGAGACAAACACACGTAAATTCTATATATATCCCAACAATTAAATCATTTATAGAGAAAAACTGGATCTTAAGAAACAAAAGAGAGTGATGGATGACATTCCACATCGAGTGAATCCTGACCTTCTGCAAATCCCACAGAGCTCATGATCACCACATTATTACCTGACAGCGGCTGGTGGGACTGAGAGACTGATTGTTTACACAGACAGACAAACAATAGACTAATAGACATAAAACCTGCGCCACCAGACCGGCATTATGCTAAAATAGCGAAAGCGTTTCCACGTCTCTCTCGCCAGCGACGGCTTGAATGGAAACAAACAGCTCGGCGTGCCATTATGAAGAAAGGATGGACTGCTCATTGAGAGCTAAACAATCTGCATATCCCAATAGGCTAATGGCCTCTGTCGTATTTGGACATCAATTGACTCTAAAGCAATATGCAAATGAAACCAGGCTGAGCAGCCAATGACAACAATGAAGACAAACACAACATCAGCTAAAACAATACAAGCAGCGCTGGCCGCATTTACTGCACTGGATGGATATTTTAGCACTATATTGTGTTTAAGTTGGAAAATGAGAACCAGCTTGATATGAACATTGTCCCAACAGGGCAAAACACACCAAAAATCTCATGTGCAAGATCTTTGGGGGAAAAAAATTGTAAAGTATAAACTATAGTATACTCTCAAAAAATAATAGGCCTGAATTGAAGATTTATGTAGTTCAACTGCATAAAAGTTTCCAGATTTCTGGTTTCTGCCCCCAAAATAAATAAATTAATAAATAATTATACATATACATAGCATAGTTTATTTTTTACTATTTTCTTCTATTTGATTTCATTTAAGCAATATAATGCATTTATTTAAATTGCTTAGAATCAGAGTTATTGTACATGTAGATTTAGTTATTTAGCAGATGCTTTTATTCAAAGCGACTTACAAATGAGGACAATGGAAGCAATCCAAATCAACAAAAGAGCAATGCTCTGACAAGTGCTATGACAAGTCTCAGATTAGCTTAGCTGCAGTATACGTAGCAAGGTTTTTTGTAAATTATATAGCTGATAAAAAGAAAACAGGTAGAATAGAAAAAGAATAGTTTTTTTTAGAAAAGAAAAAAATAATTTATTTAGTTAAAAATAATGAAGTTAAAATAATCTATGACACAAGCAATATTCAGTTAGTTAAAATAATTAAAATGTACGATTGAAAGAAATAGGATTTACTGATGAAAAATATATAAACCTTTGCATTTAAAATACATTCAGGTTATTAGCTCTTACATTGAAATCTTACCTGTTTTATTTGTGCTTAACTGACAAACATACATTACATTAAGTTAATTAGTTTATCTTAAATTGAGTATAGACTTAACATAAAAATCTTCAATTTAGGTCTGAACATTTTTGTGCATAAACAATACAACTTTTCATTTAACTGTTTACAGATAAGCCACAGGAATGTTCATTGTGCATATACTGCTTTTGCATGTGCGGTTTTCTGGTTGTGTTTTTAGCACACAAAACACAGGTTGCATTGCCAGAGCTTTGGTTCCCATGCACAACATACAAAGTCCTCCTTCACTTCAAACTCCAGCGTGGTACAAAGTGACACACTTTCCCAAACAACTCTTCTAGCACTGTGTGTGGGATGTTCTTGTCGACTGAGCGCTCTTTGTCTTTGTGCAAGTGATCACTAAATCGAGACGAATTTGTCCATCATGGCGGTTCCAGTAGACGCTCATCGCGGAGCAGCCAAAACTCCCACGCTGCACGTCTGTGATGGAGAACACAGCTATTGTGCAGCAGCGTAATATGTACGAGTGATTACTGACATGGTTAAAAACAGCTTATGGCTCTAGTTCTGTCTGGTGTGTGTGGAATATGCCAATTTTAGCAATGACGACATACTGTATTTGGCACTCTGGCTACTATTTCTGGCCACTTGATAGAAAATAGTAAGTGTAATTAGTCATATGAGTCGTCCACACGTTTGTGTTACAGTCCTGAATGATTCCTCAAAATTCCTCATGTGCACTGTTTAGGGCTTTTTTTACCTGATGAATGATAAAACAGTCGATGAACCATCTAAGACAATCATATATTCTAAGTGGGTTACAATACATGAAAATTAAGAAATTAAGCATTTATTTATCATCATACCCCATATTCATGTCAAACTCAAGAGTAATACAATTACAAATAGTCTTAATAACAATACATCAGTGAATAGTATGCAATAGTTTAACAATATATATATATTTTTTTACAAACAAACCTAATAATTTAATAATTTAATTAATAAATTATTAATTAATTAATACAAAATAAATAAAGAAACAAATATAAATAAATACAATCTGTTAAATTAATATTTTAGAAATTAATTAAATAAATGAATTAAATGGATTAAATAAATATTGCACCAGTCTTACAAGCAACTGAAGAGTTTTAAAATAATTATTTTAAAATACATTTTAAAGACAGAAATAAATATGGTTAGCCATTCTTGCATATTAATTCTGTTACTGAATTTATTATTTAAAATTTTTTAAATCGTCTTTAATCACATCCAAAACAAAAGTCTTTGTTCATAATATATACTGTGTTTACATGTATTTACATGTATATATATATATATATATATATATATAATTTATATTACATATTAATATATTTAATATATAAACAACATATTTTTCTTAAATGCATGTGTGTGTATTATGTACATAATACATCTACACAGTACACACATATATAATACATATCAAAAACTTTTATTTTGGATGCAATTAATAGCAATTTATCATTTGAACATCACTGAATATAAATAAAAAAATAAATTGGCCAGTGACTTTTGCACCACTGGCATCAGTAATGAACTCAGAAAACAAAAATATACCTTACCATTCTTTATTAACTGCAGATATTCCTGACTATTTTTATAATATCTACCACTCAAAAGAGGTTACTACAAAAGAGGGCCACAGTGAATCAGACACTGAATAATTTAAACCGAATCCAGGACGTCTTAATCATCCTATTAGCCTCATACGGCGTGTAGAGCAGGGCTAGATCTTTCAGACTGTCTGGAGACCTCCAAGGTCAGATGAACCTTTACATTGGTGGCATCTCAGCATCTCCTCAGATCGATAAAAACAACATCAGCGATAGCATGAAAAATAACAGCGATGTTTCATCCTCGTCGAGGGTTTTCTTAACAAACACCCATGAGATGTAAGAACGTAGGCTACCTGTGATGTTCACAAACGTGGCCTGACTACAAAACCAATGCTCTGTTTGCTATTTTATTGTTTATGCATGCATGCATATTGGCACTCACACACATATACGCTCATGCAAGTCTAAAAAAAGCGCTCAGAATGGGATTCAGCCAATACATGCCTCTTTTAGGGCCACGGGAGGTGACAGAGCAGCATTATTTGCCGATGTGTGCATGGTGAGAGCAGTCACTGTGGTTTTACTATCATCATCGCATTCAGCACTCCCTCTGCACACACCAATCACGGCACAAAGAGGATGCAGTTGTCATGGAAACGTTGTGGCCACTTGAACCGGAGAGGAGAGCTCCAAGGCTGTACCGTCTCTAGGCGACTACAGGTGCGCATCTCTATATCTCTGGATGGGAAGCTCAGAGATGGACCTTCTACACCTTCTTTGGAAGGACACTGTCTTTGATTTGACTTCAATGGATTTCACAGGGCAAAAACACCAATGTTTGGTAGTGAACTCATCAGAAAAGATGTCTCAAGCTCTCATGCACAACCAAGTAACCAAACTGAAATGTCCCTTGTAAGTGGTTGAACATTTTAGAAACTACAAATGCTGCACAAATAGTGCTCAGTATGTCGTGTCAATGTGAGACTTGAGTCTCATAAACACAAATCTAATTAAAATACAGTAAACTGGTTAAAGTAATCCACAAAATTGATTATATTTAGCTATTTTTATTAGTTCATATCAGTACTGGATGAAATGTTTATGAAGATCAGACTGATTTTGAATGAGCAAGACATTCTGGGACTGCTTATATTTGTCCAGAAGTTAATCATAATTTTTTTTTAATTCTTTAAAACAGACTCTGCATCAAAAGCCAGATTTAAACATTCTTAACATACTATTGTTTTGATTTATTATTAATTTGTAATTATTTTTTAAAAAGTACCTATAAGTAATTTAATAAATAAGAAAAAAAATACTTAGGACTAATTGCTTCATCATGTATAACTGCATTTCGATGAAAATTTATTTTTATAAAGTAACATTTTGGAATTGTTATTTAAATAAAACATTTAGAAACAATATTAAAAGTGTCTATTTTCAAAGTAAAATGCAAAAGCATTAAAAAACATTAGAAAAGTCAATCCATTACTCTGCATACACAACTCCAAAAAATTTAGATAATTGTTTCTTCAAAATAATAAAAAAAGGAGGCAACTGGGTGAAATACTGTTATTAAACTTATATAACTATAAATGCATTTATAACTTACTGGGTAACAATTACAAATAATTTTAAAGGAAAAAAATATATATATAGACCAAGAATCATTTTAGAATCAGACTGTGATTCCCAAAATTGGATCGGATTGGGTCATGAAGTGCCTAGAGATTCCCGGCCCTATTTGTAATACCTTAAAATGCACCCTAGATAGACAGCTCACTAGGTTTTGGAGCAGATATATGTAGGATGTAGGACACATATGCACATATTCATAACAAAACTTCACCCAAGTGTAGAAGAACTGACAGAAGCATTTGTAGTACAACTGAATGGTATAATTCAGATTGTTGTAATGCGTACAATAGTGCCTTACTAACAAGCCAACCATGGCAAAACACACCAACACTAGACCTACACTAGTATTTTAGTATTTAGTGGGTCACATAGTATCTATTTCAGTCATATCATGTTAAATATTCCCATCCACAGTGAATTCTCAGTGCTCCAAAATACCGTTCCACATAACCAACATCAAACATGTTCTGATGCATAGCACTGCGTTTTCACTTTCAGTGTGCATAGACTAATAATTTGTCATAATAATAAAGCCAGACTGTTTGGTTGCATTTCTCTACACCCATCAAACCACATAATTGTTTAACACTTAGCACAATCTCAGAGGAAAAAATAGCAAACCTCATCACAGAAAACACCAAGAGGCTAATGATTACAGGCGAATAATACCGCCTGACTTGTATTTAATAGACTTCCTGTATGTCACACAGCGCAGTGTGCCTAAAACACATTTTGCCTCATTAAATATGCAAAGGCTTCATCAAATATAATAGACTGTCAGAAGTGCCATTATGTGAAGACAACCGTGCCCACTTAAGGCTAACAGACATTGCAGGACAGTGTAACCATTTCAACAAGCTACTGAAGTGTGTCTACATGCATCATCATACTGCATCCATTCGTTCATCCATCACTATAAGGAATATTGCACCAAACTGCCTCTCTGTCAGATTTGGCATTGCAGTACCGATGGACAAACAAAAACAAGCAGATTCTGCTCACACAAAGGAGGATTAAATCTTAAAGTTTACTCAAGATGAAGAGATTATGAATGCAATATCTGACAGCTTGAGCTTAGGGAAGGAAAACATGCACTTGCACTGGACATACAAAAAGCTAGACAAATAAATCCCACTGTTCAGTGCATTTAATCACATAATAAAGCATAGTTTCAGCAATGGAATTTTCTTAGTCCTTGTGAGCTAATCAATGTAGTCTATATAAAATATTGTATGAATGATAGATGCAATCAATCAATATAGCCTGAAATATATTGATATTCATATATTTAAAAAAAAAAAAAAAAATCCAGTCTTAAAACAAGGTTTACATGGATTTTCTTGATAATGTGAATCAGTATACTCAATATGAAATATTAGAAGAACATATTAGAACATGAATATAATCTATGTCATCTGCATAGACTATATTTATATGCACTAAGTATTATATGAAAATGATTTATTGTGCAAAACAAGACAAATAAAACTCTGAGTCCATTTAAAGTGAAACTAAAAAAACTAAAACACTAAATCAAGGGAAAATATATATTTATACACGTCTATATGAATTTACATGAAATAGCCTATTAAACTGTTATTCAAATTATAATATATGTATATTGTAGGCTATGAATGAAACATATACATGAATTGATATGAAATAATAATGCATTTAGTTTATGAACTATATTTTATTATGCACTGGACATTATAAAAGTGCATTTTGTGCCATACTGAACCACTGAGTTACAGAAATTAAAAACGACTTATGCGAGATCTGATGTATTTTTCTACATTTTTAAAAATATAAATAATATATGCAAATGAAATATAATCTGAGCATAGCTTACCACAGTTTAAAATAAATTATCTATATAGCCTATGACCAACATATAGACCGAATGTCGTCCATGAAAACAGTCAATTAGTCTCATTTGATGGTTATATCAGAGGGTGGCGTGTTGAATATTAATATTCCAGTCTCACATTGCCAGCAGTTGGATGACTTTATCCTTCACAGGTGTCAAAACGTCATAAACATCTCTCACCTTTCCCGGATCCCTCCGCTCCCGTGGCGTCGGACGCGCCGGGCGTCTCCTCATCGCCCTCGAACAGCTGGTTCACTTCGCCCTGGATGTCACCGGCGGTCACCGTGAACCTCTGGCTCATGCTGTCGCCGGTGGCCTGAAGCGGAATGACGGGGAACGAATGAACGCGGCTTCGCTCTCTTCACCGGCTCCAGCTGGAGGAATTCGCCGGTGATGCAGATGTGCGCCTGTGCCTGGTGATCAGCTCGGTGTCTGGTAGCGGAGTATGAGAAGAAGACTACTGTGAAGACCGTCAACGTGTGTAACGTGTCCGGTTGAGACGTGCGTTTTATTGTTCTTTGATAATAGACATTGAATGAGTCGCGAGCGGCTCATCAACCGGTGTCTGAGACTCACTGCACATCCGGGTCCTAAAGCCCGCGAGCGATCGATCAGTCACAAACATTGATGAAGCAGCTTAATGATCACAAACGCAGCGTGTTATTCATATCTTATGACGTACTTGCAATCATAAGTAGATAACTGAATAGATAAATGTGCTTTTTTCAACATATTTTTTTATGCCCCTTTTCCTGATTTTTTTTTTTTTTTGATTGACTCTAACAGGGCAAAAAAAAAAAAAAAAAAAACTAGAATCTGACATTTTCTTTATTTTCCAAACCCATATATATCTGTTTTTTTTAATCATATTATGTTATTAATCTTTTAATTATTTTGACATTCACTAGACACATTTTAAGACGCTCATATATCACAAGGAAAAAATCCTTTCAAATATGAGAAAGCAAAACAAGAAAGTTATAAACAATTTAGCTTTTCAAATGTTTTCAAATGAATACCAATATATTATAGCCTATAGTAGGATACATTTTATTTTCTTTTATATTTAATTTTTAAATTTATTTTTACCTATATGCTCACTTTATATTTTGTTGTTCTTGTTTTTATTAAACATATTCTGAACTGTACAACAATGCTTCATATTTCCATTGTTATTTTTGCAGTGTTTGATTGTGATTGAACTACATGCAAAAATTTATTTAAAATTAAATAAATAAATAATACAAAACACACATACACACACACTGCTGCAAATTCGGAACTTTATACACTAACAAGAATAGTATTACTATAATCGATAATCAATTATAATATTATTATAAAATATGGTAGTGGTACATGGTTCCATGATAGTCATCTCATTGTTAGGACCTTTGCATTCTTTGAGATTCATGTAAATATCATGGTACATGAATATGAAAATCATAACCATAATCAAAGTACCAAAGTACCATTAATAATATTCCATAGTATTTGCATGGTACTCCAAAACACTTCAGAGAATACCATGGTGTTGTTGATACATGTCCAAAAACATAGATAGCGTGGCTCTTTTTGTAAGTTTAAGATTCAAAACCAGTTGCATAAAAAATGAATTTATACCCCATGCAATTGACAGATGTTTGTTTTAGTTTTAGGCGAAAACTCACAATTTTGTTTATTTTCTCAAGACTTCATTGTTGTAATATAAAGAAGGCTAAATGTAGCTTGATTCAAGGATGAGAATTACTGAGAAATATTAGTCTTGTAGCAATGCATGCAACATTTAATAACTTTATGAATGTATGCCTTTCGGCTCAGATTTAAGACCCTTTATACACTTAAATTGTGAAAGGATGAAGGACTTTTTAAGACATACTTCATACTAAGACATACTATCAACTGAGTTCTACCGAAACACACAAAACAAGCACTTTGTATTTTATCATCATGTTCTGTTCTTGGCCTCAGAGAGCTGACACCACAGAAAATTGTAACCTCGAGTTTTTTTATTAGATGACATTAACATATTAAAATAATTAAGGGTAAATAAAAAGCTACTTTCAAAATATATACTGCTCATTTTAAAAAAAAAGGCAGTGAAGTGAAACTCAGCAGTAACAGTTCGGTGACGCTAGGTGGCGATAATAGCAGAACAGCGGGAACAATTCCCTCGGAAGAGCAGATGAGTAAAAACTGAAAGTTCTTCACTCGTATGCAAGAATGTGTTTATCTACTGTATGTTCAGGACATTTCTCTGTATGTTTAGGTATTGGGAACTTCAAATTAAATTAGTAAAATGCCAGGTCTACTCCGAGAATGTCTTTGTGAACCATAGACTGTAAAAAAAAAACTTGTTGTGAACTTTGAACTAACGGAAAACGCTGATAATGTGGTTTTAGCACACACACATCATGTGATTGAAAGTGCAGGTTTTGTCAGAGAATCGAACATTGACTGGAAATAAAGGATAATAATGACTAAATCAAACAGTAAGTAGCTAACATATCTATCTATCGTACATTCTGTTATAAATTCTTTATATCAGAGGTCTTCAACCCTGCTCCTGGGGACCCACTTGCCTGGAAAGTTTATTTGCAACCGGCTTCAGCACACCTGCCTGCAATTTTCAAGCAGTCTCGAGGAGCTTGATTGGCCGCTTCAGGTGTGTTTGATTAGGGTTGTAGCTAAACTCTTCAGGATAGTGGGTCCCCAGGAACAGGGTTGAAGACCTCTGCTTTATATCATTAAATGTATCTATCTATCTATCTATCTATCGAACTACATTATTTTGTGGAGATTACAGTTTATAATTTTTTTTTTCTTGTATTTAAATGATTTTACCCTATCCATTTCTATTTTTATTCCTCTTCACAATCCACCAGTGCACATTGTGATCCGGCGGTATCAGCCCTCTGACCGGGAGGCTGTGGAAAACATTTTCAGGGATGGAACAATGGAGCACATCAATCCTGCATTTATGTATGCCATGACCCGACCACTGCATATCACAGTAAGCCTGCTCTTTTACATTGGCACATATGTGATGAGTGGACAGTCAGTCGTTCTGGCCCTGGTGTCTGGAGGAGCCTATATTGGCTTTGTGTACTTTTGCTGCTATGAGTTTTACACTGGCTACGTCCGGAGGAGACTTAACACCGACATGCAGGACATCCCGGGTTACTTCCTCAGCCATCCAGATAACTGCTTCTGGGTTGCTGAGGCTGAGATGGACGGCCGGCCTCAAGTTTTGGGTATGGTGGCTGTGGAAGGTAAAAATGACCCGGGAAGTGAAGGGAAAAAGTATGGAGAGCTTTTCCGGATGATTGTTTCACCCACCTGTCGCCGGTCTGGTCTTGGTGTACGGTTGGCCAAAACTGCTGAAGACTTCTGTAGGGAACGCTGCTTCTCAAAGATTGAACTTTCCACCTCGTCTACACAAAAAGCAGGCATAGCGTTGTACTTTAGGCTGGGCTTTAAACTCATCCTGGTTCATACGCAGTCTGAGTCTCCTAAGTGGATAATCTGGATGACTAGAGCCACAATTTTGGTCATGGAGAAGAACATCTCATTAGCTTCTCATTTAAATGCTTAAATGCATAAACCAGAGTTTTAAGTTCTGATTGATGTACTGTTCTTTCATAATCATAGCTGCGTTGTTATATTTTGCACTTTTTATAAACATTTTATACCACTGTTTTATATTACACAAATGTAATTAAATTTTGATTAAAGATTTTTCACTTATGAATTCCTTATGAAGTCCTTTTTTTATTTCTTAGCTTGCAGTACATATCTGTGTATTATTACAAAATTTCATTATTTCAGTTATTTTAATTTTTCCTGTGCATTGTTTCAATACATTTCATTGCACAGCCCAGATGATGGTCAAAAGTTTGAAACAATTAAGATTTCTTAAAAGTTTTTGAAAAATATTTTTTTTATGCAAGGCTGCATTTATATGTCTTCAGTGCCATGTGATATTAGAATATTAAAAAACACAAAAATTTCCACAAAAATATTAAGCAGCAAGAAACTGTTTTTAATATTTATAATAAAAACCATCATTAATAACTCAACCAATAATAGCACCAATAATAACTGGGGGCCAAGTCAGCATATTAAAATGATTTCTGAAGGATCATGTGACAATGAAGACTGAAGTAATGATGCTAAAATGTCAGATTTGATCACAGAAATAAATTACAATCCCATAGAAAACAGTCATTTTACATGGTAATAATATTTCACAGTATTTACTGTATTTAGTGAGACTTCAAAAACATAAAAAAGGTAATTATTCAAAACTTGAATTGGCAGAAAAGACATAAATAATAAAAAAAATGCACTTGTATACGTAAACATAGTGATTCACAGTACATTGGAAATCACATTAATAAAAAAAAATCAATATTAACCTGTGTATATTTATACGTATATATAAATAGACACCGATGCATGTATATATTTAAGAAATACATTCTTATTCATGTGATTTATATAAAGATATATTACGTATATTTCTTAAATATATACATGTATGTGTGTGTATTTATATATTCATATAAATATACACAGTACACGCATATATCTTGGAAACAAAAACTTTTATTTTGGATGTGAATAATTGATTTGACAGACCTAAAATAAAGTTAGTCTGATCTGAGAATATCCTTGTGAACTTTGAACTGACGGAAACGGCTGATAATGTGATATTACCACACGCATCATGTGATCAAAAGTTCAGGTTCTATCAGACACAAACCAACCATTGATTGAAAATAAAGGATAATCATGACCCAATCAAACGGTAAGTAGCTAACATTTATGTCTATGGGCCTTTCTATCGATCGATCAATTTATCTATTTGTCTGTCTTATCTATCTATCTGTTTGTCTGTCTGCCTGTCTGTCTATCCTGGACTGACACTTAAAAAAATTTTAATTATATGTATAGTCTCATGAAAAAGTGAAAATGGTGATTATTTATTCACCTGCAAATTATTCTGATGTTGTTCTTTAGGTTTCTTTATATAATATACACTATTGTGACAGCCATATACATAATATACATTATTTTGTGAAGATTGCAGTTTATATATAAATACATATACTATATATATATATATATATATATATAATTAATTAAAAAAAATTTCATGTCTATTTTTACTTCCTCTTCAATATCTACCAGTGCACATTGTGATCCGGCGGTATCAACCCTCCGACCGGGAGGCAGTGAAAACCATTTTCCGGGATGGATTAATGGAGCACATCAATCCTGCATTCATGTATGCCATGACCCGACCGTTGCACATCACTGTAAGCCTATGCTTTTACATCGGCGGGTATGTGATGAGTGGACAGTCAGTCGTTCTGGCCCTGGTGTCTGGAGGAGCCTATATTGGCTTTGTGTGCTTTTGCTGCTATGAGTTTTATGCCGGCTACATCCGGGAGAGACTGAACACGGACATGCAGGACATCCCGGGTTACTACCTCAACAATCCAGATAACTGCTTCTGGGTTGCCGAGGCTGAGATGGACGGCCGGCCTCAGGTTTTGGGTATGGTGGCTGTGGAAGGTAAAAATGACCCGGGATGTAAAGGGAAAAAGTATGGAGAGCTTTACCGGATGACTGTTTCATCCACCTGTCGCCGTTCTGGTCTCGGTTTACGGTTGGCCAAAACTGCTGAAGACTTCTGTAAGGAGCGCCACTTCTCAAAGATTGAACTTTCCACCACATCTCCACAGAAGGCCGGAGTGGCATTGTACTTGAGACTGGGCTTTAAACTCATCCTGGTTCATACTCAATTTGAGACTCCCAAGTGGATGATCTGGATGACTAGAGCCACAATTCTGGTCATGGAGAAAAACATCTGATCATTAGCTTCTCAACCAAAGGCTTAAATGCAAGAACCTGAATTTGTAGTTCTGATTTATGTACTGTTTATCTCTCATTATCACATGAAAAAAAAAAAAAAAACTGCTTCCACAAAAATCTTAAACAGCAAGAACATTTATAATAAGAACCATTATTAATAAAAGTTAAGAATAGATGTTTCTTAAGCAGAAAATTATGAACAAATTTAAAAACAAATTTACTTGTCCTGTCTGCAGTTATATATTGTATGTGCTCGTAGCAAGTGCCTATCATTTCATATTAAAGCGCAAATGAAACTATGCGTTTCAGATCCGCATCACGTTCAGCAGGCATCTCTTAAAGTAATAACATCCAAATAAACTAATAAGCCAGCTGCTGTGATGTCTTTTCATTTTAAAGAATAAATGAAAAAAAAGAGAAAATCAAAAACTTCTATATCTTCAAGGATTCATCTAGATTTAATTTAGTATTTAGTGTTTTCTGTAGTTCACTTAAATTAGAGTTTTTAAAGTCTAATAAATGTTATAGCGCTCAATTATACTGTGGCTATAGTCAATGGTAAGTATAAGGAAAAAAAATCTGCATATTTCCTACACTTCTGAAGGGTGCAGTGAAATATGGGTTTATGTGAAGATTGTTTTAAGTTCACTTAAATTAGTGTTGTTTTTTAAAGTCTAATGTTAAAATTGATAGCTCTCAATTATACTGTAATATTAAATGGAAATGGTAAATATTAGGAAAAAGGAACAATTTCCTAGAGACATCAGTAGTATTGCTATCAGTAATACCCCCACTCATAAAAAAACAAAACAAAAACGTATATTAAAATATACTGTCTTTATGTTGTTTATACTACATTAATTTGAAGATTGAATATGAGATTATTGCAATATAAAAGTATATTTAAAAAAAACTTTAATGTTAGGTGGAATTAATCATGATTAATTACGATCAATTTAGGACATTTCTATTTATGTTTAGGAAACTGTGACCTCCAAATGAAACGAGTAAAATGCCCAGTCTGATTGGAGAATGTCCTTGTGAACTTTGAACTGACGGAAACGGCTGATAATGTGATATTACCACACGCATCATGTGATCGAAAATGCAGGTTCTGTCAGACACAAACTGACCATTACCTGGAAATAAAGGATAATATTGACCAAATCAAACAGAAAGTAGCTAACATTTATGTCTATGGGCCTATCTATTTACCTGTCTATCTTGCATTTGCACCAGCAAATCTTTTTGATGATATTTATGCTTTGTAGTCTCACCTGCAAGTTGTTTTGATGTTGTTCTGTAGGGTTCTTTAAACACAGTACACATTTTGTGGAGATTACAGTTTTTTATATACATTTTTGTGTGTGTGTGTGTGTGTGTGTGTGTGTTTTAATGATTTTACCCTATCCATTTCTATTTTTATTCCTCTTCACCATCCACCAGTGCACATTGTGATCCGGCGGTATCAGCCCTCTGACCGGGAGGCTGTGGAAAGCATTTTCCGGGATGGATTAATGGAGCGCATCAATCCTGCATTTATGTATGCCATGACCCGACCACTGCACATCACTGTAAGCCTGTTCTTTTACATTGGCACATATGTAGTGAGTGGACAGTCAGTTGTTCTGGCCCTGGTGTCTGGAGGAGCCTGGATCGCTTAGTGTACTTCTGCTGCTATGATTTTTATGCCAGCTATGTCCAGGCGACACTGAACACCGACAATGCAGGACATTCCAGGTTACTTCCTCAGCCATCCAGATAACTGCTTCTGGGTTGCTGAGGCTGAGATGGACGGCCAGCCTAAGGTTACGGGTATGGTGGGCGTGGAAGGTAAAAATGACCCGCAAAGTGAAGGGAAAAAGTATGGAGAGCTTTACCGGATGATTGTTTCATCCACCTGTCGCCGTTCTGGTATTGGTTTACGGTTGGCCAAAACTGCTGAAGACTTCTGTAAGGAACGTTGCTTCTCAAAAAACAGACTTGCCGTCACTTCTCCACAGAAAGCAGGCATGGCATTTTACATTAGGCTGGGCTTTAAACTCGCCCTGGTTCATACTCAATTTGAATCTCCCAAGTGGATGATCTGGCTGACTAGAGCCACAATTCTGGTCATGGAGAAGAACATCTGATCATTAACTTTTCATCTAAAGGCTTAAATGCAAGAACCTAAGTTTTATAGTTCTGATTGATGTACTATTTATCTTTCATAATCACAGCTGCATTGCACTTTTTATAGACACTTTATAGCGCTGTTTTATATTACACAAATGTAATACAATTAAGATAAAGATTTTTCACTTTTGAATTTAGTTCCTTTTTTATTTTTTGCTTGCAATGCATATCTGTGCATTATTACTTAATTTCATTCAATTATTTACTTTTTTTCAGTGCATTATTTTAATAAATTTAATTGCACACCCCAGGTCAAAAGTTTGGCATAATTAAGATTTCTTTTAATGTTTTTGAAATACATTTTTCTTATGTTCGCCATGGCTGCATTTATTTGTCATCAGTGTCAAATGATCATTCAGAAATCATTATAATATGTCGACTCAACAGTAGAATAGGTCTATATTTAAAAAACACACAAAAATAACTGTTTTCAACGTTTGTAATAAGAACCATTATTAATAAATGAGAATTAATAATAACTGAGCAGGAAATCAGCATATTAGAATGATTTCTGAAGAATCGTACAACTGAAGAGTTAATTAACGATGCTGAAAATTTGCAATCACAGCAATAAATTTCATTTTAAACTATATTAACCGCTGACAGTTTTTAAAATTATAACAATATTTCTCAATATTTCAGTATTTACTGTTCTTTTTGAGCAAATAAATGAAGGTGAGGCTTATTAAAAAAAATCTAAATTATTCGAAACTTAAATTGACAGAGAAAAAAAAAATAGTAATAAATAAAAAATCTGCTTATACGTTCACTGAGAATCACATTTATAAAAAAAAAAATAATAATAATAGTAATAATAAAATTAACATACAAATAAAGTGTTTCATTGTAAAATGACAAAAATGTCCATCAAATGCATATTTGAAATATGCAAGTAAGAAGTTGGTTATCAAAGCATCCTGGAACTTATATAATAAATTAAAGTAAAGTGTGCTTTAGCAAAATAAATAATGCTCCCACAATAAACACTCTACTGTTGTACTACTTCTAAACAGACACTAGAGGACGACTTCAACCTTAAAATATCCATTGCTTCTCCATTAGCTACAAAGACCTCAGGTGGATCAGAGGGATATTTTCTATCCAGCTCGAATGTTAAGTCAATTGTTACCTGCAAAAGTTGGCAAATAATGCATTGTAATGCATTTAGTGGTTTTCCTATACTTGAATATGACTTCGCACATCATTGCCTGAAATATTGCAAACATATTACAGCAGTTTTAATGCAATACAAGTGATTTTCCTTTTACACTTTAATATTTTATTCCTCAAAACATTGCATTCTGTTGCATCACAAGTGTGTCTAATTCACATTACATCCGAAAAACCACAGTAAAAAACCACAGTTAAAACCACAGTATTCATATTTTACAGTCTCCCGATGGTCATGCTTTACAAAAATTTCACATCTGTCCGAAAGGTTTGAAAGTGTTACAGGTATTGCTCAATTTCTTTAAGCTTAGTGATGAATTCAAGGCCACAGGGTCATTTTCTGACACTAATAGTAGAAAGATTTATCAGAATTCACCACACCACAATAAATCAAACATACAATGGTTCTGAACACGCCTACTACTAGATGTAGTAATGTCCGGCTCGTACAGAGATTTTACTCACAATTACCTCTGAGTAAAGATGTCTTGAAGTGAATGACCTTTTAAAGATTATGTAAAACTTCCACATTGCTGTCGTATACAGTAAAACAGCACGAATGATAAGAGGACCACTGATAATAATTATAAAACATGGATGTTGGTGTGTTTAAGGTTTCTACAGGTTAAGCCAATTTAATTCAGTTATGTGTTTAAAGGTTGTGGTTATTTAAAATACCATTCAAAGTTTGGAGTCAGTATGTTTTTGAACAATGCCTTTTCTGCTCACCTAGGCTGCATTTATTTGATCAAAAATAGTTCAAAAACAGTAAAATTGTGAAATATTATTGCAATTTAAAATAACTGTTTTCTATATGAGTATGTTTTTAAATGTAATTTACAACTGCGAATCAAAGTTAAGCATCGTTACTCCTTCAGAAATCATTCTAATATACTGATATGCTGCTCAAGAAAGATTTCCGATTATTATCAGTGTTCAAAACAGTGATATATTATTTCAGGATTCTTTGATGAATTTAAAGTTCAGAATGTTGAAGGTGTTGTTTTAGTGTGGCATTGATCAAGCAGGAATCCAGTCTTACGTCAGCAGCTCTACTATGGGATAAACACATCCTACAATAACTCTTAGGAAAACTAATAAGGCAGGAACATGACAATTTAATTACAGGAACGGCATTCCATCACACTTACAGTAATAGATGAAGTAAGACAAAGAAATAAACATTAGGTTTAGATGATTCAGTCCCTGCTTGACTTTAGTTGTGGTTTTCTAATACTACTATAAACACAGGCGGCAATCAGGCTTTTGACTTTATTGCATTGCTCTATTGGCGTAGTGAGTTTGTTTTTGCTCTAAACCCACACAACATGAGGTGAACGGCACTGGCATCGAGCCAAAGCAAAGGGACGTTGAGAAACTGGGGTTAAAGTTACAGTAGTTGCTGTTATATCACTTGGCAGTGTTTTTGTGTGCCCTTCTGTCAAAACATCAGGTTCATAGCTTGTGAAATACCAGAACATGATGACATTATTGAATCTGTGTCAGTCCAGTGTCAGCTGACGGGCTCAGAGTGGCCAATTAACCCAAACACCCCCGTCCACCCCATAAACCCCTCAGAACAGGTCAACACAAAAATAATGCTTATATAATATTACTTACTTAAAATAATACACTATCAGACAAAAGGTTTTGGACAGTAAGATTTGTAATGTTTTTTAAATAAATCTTTTCAGCTCACCAAACAAAAACATATTAACAAATATTTTTACTATTTAAAATAACTCTTTTCTATTTGAATATATTTTAAAATGTCATTTATTCCTTTGATTTCGAAGCTGAGTTTTTAGCAAAAGATCTTTCTATTTATCAAAGAATCTTGAAAAAAATGTACTCAGCTGTTTTAAGCAGCATATTAGAATGATTTCTGAAGAATCACTGAGGACTGAAATAATGATGCTGAAAATTCAGCTTTGATTACAGGAATAAATGACATTTTAAAATATATTCAAATAGAAAGCATTTATTTAAATAGTACAAATATTTCACAATATTATTGCTTTTGCTATATTTTGTATGAAATGAATACAGGCTTGGTGAGCAGAGGAGACTTCTTTAAAAAACATTAAATATCTTACTGTCCAAAAACTTCAACAAGTCAACTTAAAATAATTTGTTACCTGGCTGCCTTAATTTTAAGTTCAGTCATCTCGAAAAAAGTTTAGTCAACTTTAAATATTACGTTTTACTAAGTGACAACTTATATATTTGAGTTGATTCAACTTCAAATTTTAAGGCAGCCGAGTAACAAACACAGCTGTTAAGTTTAACAATTTTTTTTAGTTTAGTCAACTCGAATATCTAAGTTGTCACTTAGTGCAACTTAACGTTTCAACTTGAATTAACTTATTTGAGTTGACTGAACTTAAAATTTTAAGGCAGCAGGGTAAGGAAATTATTTTAAGTTGACTCAACAAATTGTGTTTTTTGTTTTTTACAGTGTATATATCTGTTAATGTTGTAATATTATTTTTTTATGTAATAATATAATTTATATTTATTATATTTTACCATTCAGAATAAGATGCTTGACTGATATCAGAAAATAAATAAATAATACATACATACAAGAAAGAAAGAAAGAAAGAAAGAAAAGCATTATTATTACAATATATTTCTCTTTCAAACAAATGTCTCTTTCAAACAAAAGTTTTTTACTTTGTATTAATTAAAAATCAATATAATAATAATAATAATAATAATAATAATATTTAATTAATTAATAATAATAGTTATAATAATAATAGTAATAATATTACATTTCTTGCTCTGTTTTTGAGCAGCAAATCAGCATATTAGAATGATTTAAATCATAATGATGCTGGAAATCAGCTTTGATCACAGGAACATTTACACTTATTTTAGATAGTAATAATATGTGTGTGGGTGTGTGTGTGTGTGTGTGTGTGTGTTTGTTTTTAATCAACTTCAGCCTTTAATTATTATAGTGCTCATATATTTGCCTGATATAAAGTTTTAAATAGATTAGATCAATTATGTTATCAGAAAGTAAAACCACTATAGTATTCACTAGTATAAAACGATTACATGTCCACATGTATGTAAATGAAAGCAAAGTATTTTTATTGTAGCATACACACTTAATGAATTTATATCAGACCACAGCATTACATTTAAAGTTTTTATTAAGAACACAAGTGGTAAACAATATCCAGTGAATTTCTAGACTCTAGTGATTTCTTTTCAACAATCACTTATTGTTCTCTCATCACTCATACAGACATTAAACATATTATACATATTTATTACTAAGTACATAAATAGAACGTTACATTTATATGTTTTATATAACATGTATGTACAGCATTTCTACACTTTTTGTATTAAAAAAAGAAAAAAGATTTACATAATACTGTACATGGAATGATTTCAGTACTAAATAATATTGCATAGAAAACTAACCATCTCTACATAATATTTTAGTAAAATATATTTACTATGGTAATATAATAGGTAGCAGCAATTATGGAAAAACCTTAAATATTTAATTTAAGCTGTCATTTTAATAAAGTAAATAAATAGAAGAATTATTTACTAGTATCATAAAACTAAATACTAATAGTTTGAGGTATAAGTGTGACACTGATACATTCTATAGGTTAGCAGCAGTATAAAGGCCTCGTAATATGTCAGATCCATTAATATGGAGTCATCCGTTCAGGTTAGTATCTGCAAAGACAAAAAAAAAAAGTTTCAAAACACAAGAGAAGAGCTTCACAATTTATACAGGAGCATCAAACCTCTGCTCATTTCATTTCATTATGTTCTTAAATGAGATGTTTAAAGTAAGTGTCATACCTCATCGGCGGACGAAAGCCACGGGAAGCTCTCGACTGGGAACCAGAGTTCCTGAATGCAACGCGTCCACCGGCTCCTGATCTGTGGCCACGATCTCATACTCGCGTAGTATCTGTGACCAAGAGCGTGAAAAATGACATTAATCTACTGATATTAAGACCTAGAAGTATTGCTTAGGCTTTTATGTCCTGCAAACATACCCAGCAGAGACTGAGTTGGATCTGTAGCTCAGCGAGCCGCCGGCCGATGCACATCCTCTTTCCGATCCCAAACGGCACATGTGCGAACGGGTTGATGGAGCTTTTCTCCTCAAGCCAGCGCTCTGGTCTGAACTGCTTGCTGTTGTCAAAATACTCCTCGTTTGAACCGATAGCCTGACTGTTGATCATCAGGACGGTCTGAAAACATCATGAGAAATAGTGATAAGTAAATGTAATGCACTCAAATTCCATCACATGAATTCAATCATGAGCAATGCATAAAATGTCTATAAAACTTCACATTAAAAATGAAGGGAGCATTTTTGCTAATTTATTGCTTTTATTTCAGTTCAGAGAAAGTTACTTTTAAAAGTAATTCATTACAATACTCTCTAAAAAAGTTACTAATTACGTTACTTAGTTACTTGTTATGGAAAGTAATGCGGTACTTCTTAAATCTGGGCAAGGCTTGCTTGTTTGTTTTTAATATAACAAAAGTTTGATTCTTAGCAAATGTAAAAGCCCTTTCACACCAAAATGAAACAAAGTGAATAAGCCTAAGGCTGAAGGAAAAGTAAATTCACGTCTGTACAATAGAACTGTAGGAAAAGGAAGTTCAACACTCTTCAGCATTTGGAAAAATTTAGCACAAATGTTAGTTAAAAAGTAAGTTTTGCTTATTAGTACAATGCAAAAAATGTTTTTCTTACTTAGATTTTTTTTTTAATCTTGTTTCCAGCCAAAATATCTAAAAATTCTTAAATCAAGGAGGATTTTATAGACAAGTAAAAATGATTGTCTTGTTTCTTGAGATTTTTTTTGCTTACCCCATTGGCAGATGATTTTCACTTAATTTTGACTTGTTTTTTTTTTAAACAAGACAATAATTTTTACTAGATAATTTTTCTAGAAAATCCTTCTTGATTTCAGAATCTTTTGATATTTTGGCTGGAAACAAGACAAAAAATCTAAGTAAGAAAAGTATTTTTGCAGTGTATGGTTGAACTGGATCAACAAAGGTCAGCAGCAAAGTCATTGGTTAGTAAAATGGGATTAAATACATAAGGAAATCAAAAAGTAAAAGTAGTTTTTTGAAAAAGTAACTTAGATATTTTCTTGGAAATGAAAAAGCAATGTGTTACTTTACTAGTTACTTGAAAAAAGTAATATTATTACGTAACTTGCGTTACTAGTAATGCATTACCCCCAACACTGCTTATAAGTGAGCTGCCAGCAGACTTCAAGGCCTCTCACTAGGTTTTGGATCAGAGTTACTATAGGGGGCAGTAGTGAGCAGGTCTAATAATGAGATACTCACTCCTTTGGACAGAGTATAATCGCCCAGCACAGTGTCTTTGTCTAAGGTACGGCTGGTGAATGGCACAGACGGTGAAACTCTGCAGGGAGAAAAAAGACAACAATGAACCTCTTGCTTTTAAGAATTTCTGAGATTTTTTTTTTTTTTTTTTTGCATGCGTGAGCGCGTAAGCTGAAAGGTATGAGGCACGTTATGCTGCTAATGCAAGTCAAGGCTAGATAATCCCACAAATACACCATCAACATTCCCAGCACATGCTTCAGCATTATCCTGCTTTAATGTCCATGTCTTCCTGTAACGCATGACTGTCGCCTGAAACATGAAAGCGTGACGCATAAACATGCTTCCATGCGCTTTCGGATTCCAGTCTGGACTATTATGTCAGCTGACTGGATCTGGTAATGATCAGCCTAATCTATTAGAGATGATCATGCATGCAATTCAACCGAAGAGTGATGGGATGAATACACTCATGAAAAATTAAGGTTCCAACTGGAGTTTTTTGCAACGCCATATAAGAACAATTTTTAGATCCTCAAAGAACCTTTCATCTCACCGTTTTTAAAATAACCTTTTTTTTTCTTAGTTTGAAGGACATTTTAGTAATCTAAAAAACCTTTTTGCACCATTTGGGAATTGAAAGGTTGGATGTGGATTTGAACATGGAACAAGAACTTTTATTTTTAAGAGTGTAAGAACCATTTTTGGTTTCCAAAGAACTTTTCTGTTAACAGTTTTTAGAAAAACAATTCTTTCCTAGTTTGAACAACATTTTAAAAAACATTTCTCCCAAAATAACTTTTCAGTAAATGGTTCTTGAAAGAACCATTTTTCTAATTTTTCATTAGTTTCCATGAAGAACCTCCAACATCCATGGAACCACTGAAGGTTATTTATAGTGGAAAACTGTTCTTTATGTTATTCAAATGTTCTTCAGACTAAGAATTTAGTTTTTTTAAAGAATTGTTCACTGAAAGGTTCTTTAGGCTAACCAAAATGATTCTTCTATGACATCACTGTGAAAACCTTCTTTTGGAGTGCTGAAGAACATTTTCAGACTGTCTGAAGAACCGTTTTCCAATATAAAGAACCTTTCTTGCAATAGAAATATATTACACTCTTAAAAATAAATGTTCTTTTTTGACACTGATGGTTCCATGAAGAACCTTCAACATTTTGGAATTAAAAGGTTGAATTTGGAACAATAACTAAGAGTGTAAAAATCATTTTTAGTTCCCCAAAGAACTTTTCAGCTAACAGTTCTTTCCTGTTTGAACAACATTTTAAAAATCTACAGAAACTTTTTTCTCTGTAGTAACTTTTGTGGAATGGAAAGATTCCATGGATGTTAAAAGTTCTTCATGGATCCATCAATAAAGAACCTTTATTTTTAAGAGTCTAATAATCATTTTGGGTTCAGGAAAGAACTTTTAAGTAACAGTTCTTAAAAGAACAATTTTCCTCATTCTTGAAGAACTTTTTAATAATCTGAAGAACCTTTTTCCACTACACTATTAATAATAAAGGTTCCAAAAGGGTGTTTTTGCACTGATGCCATAGAAGAACCATTTTTGGTTCCCAAAAGAACCTTTCAGTAAACATTTCTTAAAAGAACCATTTTGAAGAACATCTAAAGATTAAAAATCTAAAGAAACTTTTTCGAGTATAAAGCCGAAATGTGAAAGGTTCCATGGATGTTCAAGGTTTTTCATGGAAACATCGATGCCAATAAAGAACCTTTATTTTTAAGAGTGCATAATACCTTTTGTAGAATGGAAAGATTCCATGGATGTTAAAGGTTCTTCATGAAACCATTGATTTCATTAAATAACTTTTTATTTTAAAGAGTGTAAGAACCATTTTTCAAATTGTTTTTTACTCTTAAAGATAAAGGTTATCTTTAAACACTGGCATCAGTGTTTCAGTGAAGAAACTCCAACATCCATGGAACTACTAAAGGTTCTTTATAGTGGAAAACTGTTCGTTATATTATTCAAATGTTCTTCAGACTAAGAATTTTTTTTTTAAAGAACTGTTCACTATGATCACTGTGCAAACCTTCTTTTGGAGTGCAGAAGAACATTTTCAGACTGTTTGAAGAACCCTTTTCCACTATAAAGAACCTTTTGTGCAATAGAAAGATATATACTCTTAAAAATAAATGTGCTTTATTGACATTTATGGTTCCATGAAGAGCCTTCAACATCTATGGAATCTTTCTATTCTGCAAAACGTTCTTTATAGTGAAAGAAAAACACTTTTTTTTTTAAGGAATCTTTTTAGAAAGTAAATGGTAAATAATACTATTTCAGTTTTATATTTATATGGTGTATTTTGCCCACCTCATGGACTCCTTCAGGCAGGCTTTGAGGTAGGGCATGTTCTTGATGTGTTCAGCACGCGGTGTTTCCCCTGCAGGCACCACATCCTGGATCTCCTTCAAAAGTTTAGCTTGGGCGCAAGGGTTACGTGAGAGGTTGAAAATAACCCACAACATGCTATTAGCGGTCTGCAAGAAGAAAACAAGAAGGATTTGCTTGGTCAATCAGGCCACGCTGTACAGCGTCCCTCCCTAACGGCGCGCAACGCCTGCTCTGCCTCGTTCTTATGACTTATGTGCTTGATTGAACTAAGCTGTGTTTTGTTCAATCTTAGCCTGGATAAGAGCAGAACAAAGACAAGTTAAATCAACTGTTTTTTTAGCTCGTCCACGTGTGACTCGAAAACAAGCTCGCTGAAAAACAAGCAGGGTTGTGTGGGGTCATGAAAGTGCGTACCGTCTCCACTCCTCCGACTTGGAGTTCGGTTGTGGCAGCGTACAGCTCCTTCTTGGTGAGGTGGCTCTGGTGGTAGATGTCGCAGAGGAAGTTTTCAGAGTTGCCGCTTGAGTGCCTCTTGAGATTTTTGTCAATGTAAAGTTTTGCTGTTAAAATGAAGGATTGCTTCATTAGTTGGTCATATTTTTATTAGTTACATTCTGAGTGCATACATGGTATTTCATATAAGTAGAAGTAAATGTTATTTTATAAATAAATCCATAATATTATTTAAATATAATATAATTATATTTATATAGACACACTACCATTTTTTTTTTAATTCTATTGGAACAAAACTTTAACTGTGAAATATTAATGCAATTTAAAATGTTTTGTGTGTATTGCAAAGTGTAATTTATTCCTGTGATGCAAAGCTGAATTTTCAGCATCATTACTTGTTTTCAGTGTCACATGATCCTATAGAAATCATTCTAATATGCTGATTTGCTGCTCAAGAAACATTTAACCTTAACTTTTATTTTCATATCTGTTTGTTCATGCAAAGCACTTTACCCGCTTAACTGCCACCTGTCCCCTCAGTGGGACGCCTAAATTCACACCATTTTACAAATAAATCCTAATGTAATCATGACAAACTTTACATTGTTGGAAAGATCTAAGACTCCTAAATAGATATTTTACCATTTTTGTCTTACAAATTATGTAGGAAAAGTAATAGATTAATTCAAGACAAGAGTACACCTCAAAAATCTTCATAACAGGAGCTCTGACATTTGTCACAAAAAGACTTTCTTTGACTTTTCTTTTTCCCTTATCACGCTTTAAGAAATTACATATCAGTTGAAAATCTCAAAATTAATTATTTGAAAACCATTTTAAATCAGACATTGCATTACCATGGAAAATGTACATCAAAATCATATTACAAAATGTGTTCATGAATTATATTGAGTTTGAATACTGCATTTTCACGTCTATGTTTAAAAAGAGAGTGACAGTTAAAGGGCTAAAGCAACATTTGTGCAACAAATGTATGCAACAATTTTAAAATGTTCTTTATAAATAAACTTTGCACTAATAATAATAATTCTATTTGTTTCAATGTACATATTGTTCTTAATGTTCAGCATAAAAGCATCTGCCATGTAAATATTCTATTCAATACCTTAAAAACCATTAAGGTATGACCATTTTTGTCTTAATGGCAGGCCTACGTGTGGAATGCCCTACTTGTAGTCGGGTACAGCACGTGCTGCTGTTGTTTAGCTGCAGGGAAAGTGAAGTGTTTGTGAATGTGTGACAGGTGCTACGAGTGAGTTGCCGCTAACGGAGCAACAGCAGCACAACAAACTGTGAGTAATTCAGCCTCGCGTCAACATTCCTCCCTCCCTCCCTCCGCTCCTGCTACTACAAATATTTGGCTGGATTCTCATGCACTTAGGTCACTGCGTTTACTACTGCGGTTTACTCTCTCTCTCTCTCTCTCTCTCTCTCATGCTGTGCGCATGGATCTGCTATGGCGGCTCAGAGAGCCGTAAGTTCATGTGTCATCACCTGATTGAAAATGAATGCTTTATGGGTCACACGTCAACTGATTAAAGAGCTCTTTAGTACCTGTGCTAAAAATACGGTCCCAGGCCGCGGTGTGATCTTGCCATGTTTTCGTATTAAAGGTCTTGTGGAGCTCCACTGGCGTCACCATCATCAATCCAAAGGTGCTCATCATCTGAAAGTGGGAAAACATCATGTGGATCTGTTTTTGGAATTATGAAACAGTTTAATTGGATCAAAAAGATGGTCTATTTACCGTTTTTACTGCCGTGATGAAATCCATGGCCTCCTCGCTGATGGTGTCTTGCAAGAGCCCAAAACGTTTGTCATAAAGCACGTAGCAAATGGCTAAAATTCCAAAAGAGAAATAAACATTTAATGTGTTTCATTATAGCAAGTCGGTATGTGAAAAAACATGGGGTGAAACTTACTTTCAAAGGACCATTTGTTCAGTTCAAAATACAAATCATCGATCTTCCCGTTGACTTGGGCTCTTCCGATCCTCTTTATCAAATCAGCTGAAACCTTTCCATAAAGACAACAAGCAGTCATTTATACAGTCTGTGCAGATATGTGAATTATACTTGATATTTATCAAGCAGAACTCACTTCATTGATTTTGCCGTCCAGTTTTATGACTTCAGTCGGTTTCATGAGTTTCTGCTGGAAGGCGCTGCGCACCCGCTGCCAGTCCTTTCCTTCCCTGCGAATGCATTTGTTTGCATTTTTAGAATATTATGAAATAACCAATCAAATCTCTAAACATGGATTTTGTAACTGAACTATGATATTTACAGGATGAGCAGCCCATAAGCCTCGTCCCGCATGTCTCTGTAGGCTTTCCATGGTTTGATCTCCAGTCTCTGAGGATAGTTGCCCTCTTTCCTGTAAAGAGCCTCCAGTAAACATGGAGCCCCAATGTGAACTGACTCAAAAGAGCCCAGCTTCATCTGGAAGATCTTTCCAAACTTCTTATGGTAATGGATCTGAGGTTAAAAACACAGAAGAACAGAGAAAGCTCCCTTAAAACTGAATAAATGTACAGGAATAAATAAATGTCTTTTAAGCTTTTATTAGGATAATAATAGTTTATATGCATAAATAAAAGAAAAAAAAAACTAAAATTACTCATTTAAGTTAAGCTTTAAGTTTATTATTATTAAGTGTTTTTATAGTGTATAAATAAATAAGAAGAATATGAATGAAAAGCACACAAGAAATTAAATTAAATCGCATTTTTTTGTAAAAACAAACAAACAAACAAACAAACAAAAAACTGTAAACTTCACTAAACATAAAAGTTGTTGTAGTGTATTTATAAAAAACATTTTAAATGAAAAGCCTGCATGACTATGTATATGCATTTATTTCATTTAAATGAACAAATTTTAAAAGTTTCAATAAACTTCACTAAAAAAACTATTTATAGTGTGTGTTTATAAAAAAAATGAAATTAATTGAAATAAAATAATGCTTATGATGGAAAGCAAGACATACTGTTTAGATTATTATACATAAAATGCAATTCTGAAATTGGCTTTAAAGTAATTATTCAAATTCAAACTTTTTTAATTGGACTAAAAAGAATGAATAATAGGTAATAAATAGAAATGGGAAAGCTAATTTAAAATCATTAAAACAAATACGTTTTTAATAACTAAAAATTAAAGAATTGTTTCATAATGTAAAGTAATAAAGAGGTTCATACCAGCGCTTCATGTTGTCTTTTTAACCCTCCTTTCCGGAGCAGCTCAATGAGGCTTCCGAACAGTGGCCAGTTGGTTGGTCCAGGGATGGAATCAAGACTGTGCGCGCAAGGCGCGCTCCCCGCAGCATCCTTCGAGTCCAGCACGCACACGGAGGATGTGGGTTTACAATGCTGAAGCCCGACAGACTTCTTCTTCAGCAGCTCCAGGATCTGAGGACCCTTCTGAATATGCACTCTCATCTTGGCGCGTGCGTAAAACGGCGTGCGTAAAAGTGTTCGTGAAGTTTCTCTTAAATGCCACTATATATATACTCGCGGCCGTGTTTATCTCGTTCGGACGCGGCGACCAATCAGGAATCGTGTGTGGAAGTCGAGCCCACCATTCATTTATGGATCCGCTTTGGCGAGTACCGCATGACCCCACATAGACCGAGGAAGTGCCCTCAAACGCGCTTTATAAATAAACATAATAGAGGTGACGCGGTTCGCTTTGAGCTGCCCTCAACTCCTCTCTCTGAGTCAACACGGAGACCACGCGACGCCACGACGCGCAAATATTTGCTCAATAGCTCCTGTGCGCACTCGTGGCCAAAGGCGATCGACAGTCGCGGTTGTTTGCGATGGAGCTCTAGAACATCTAGAACAACTAGAAGCCGGAATTTCATTGATGGAATGTCACATTTCATCATTAAGCATCGTTATGCACATGTATAGCACCAGATTCATAATGAACTTTGGAAAAAAAAACTCTTCTAAAAGCATTTTGCACTGAGATAACATATTAATTTATTATGGTTTTAGAGTACTGACAATAAATGTATCAGGAAAGCTGATAACAAGGATGTTTGTCCAAAAGTTGCATAAGAGAAAATGCATATCTAAATGGTATTGGAGTGTGACAAAATAAATAAACAAATATTACCTATTTAATTAATGAATTTGACGTCATGAAGGCATTAGTCTTTATGTATTTATGTATGTAAGTATTTATTTATTTATTGCATTGAAATAGCGTTAATTTATTATAATAAATATACCATGATAGTTATGTAACATGAATGTGTGTCCATGAACATCAAGACTGCATATTAAAAGTTTAGTGATTAGATAGTTTTAGAAGAAAATACTGTCAGTGTTTCTAATTCAAAATTCTTTGTTAATTGCCATTTCTTTATAATTATTAGTGAAATGAACTAGCATTTCTGATTTGCCATTTTTTTCAGTGTAAGCGCCTATTTACCCTATTTTTCTTTTTTAAAGCTGCTATTGGAACAAGAGTTATTGACGTACATTTTAGTTTTTTTAGTTTTTTTTTAGATGTCACATTTAATTCAGTGTCACACTTGACTTGCTTGTTCTTTGAAATTATTTGACATGTACTAGAAATTTCAATCATACATTTATTTTAGTGCATATATATATATATATATGATCCTAGACCACAAAACCAGTCATAAGGGTCATTTTTTTTTTTTTTTACATTTTCAAGATGTATACATCACCTGAAAGCTGAATAAATAAGCTTTGCGTTGATTTATGGTTTGTTATGATATGACAATATTTGGTCGAGATACAACTATTAAAAATCTGCAATATGAGGGTGCAAAAAATTTAAATACTGAGAAAATCGCCATTAAAGTTGTCCAAATGAATTTCTAAGCAATGCATATTACTTATCAAAAATTAAGTTTTAATATATTTACAGTAGGAAATTAACAAAATATCTTCATGGAACATGATCTTTACTTAATATCCTAATGATTTTTGGCATAAAACAAAAATCAATCATTTTGACCCATACAGTGTATTTTGGCTATTGCTACAAATGTACCCCAGCGACTAATGACTGGTTTTGTGGTCCAGGGTCACATATTATATAACTGTCATATTTGGCTGCAAAGCACATTTAGTATTGTACATTTCTGTACTTAGCTGGACCATGTTGTTAATGTGTGTATCGTATGACCCGTGGGCATGAGGTTTGGTTATAAAATTAGCCGGGTAAGCGTGTTGCCCAGTACCCAATGTGCAATGTTAAATCTGAACTCAAGCCCCTCTGGTAATCCCACGCTCATGACATAGTATAGTTTTACCAAAGTAGAGATATGTGGTACAGTAAACATGTTGACTCAGAGCATACATAGGTCTTGTTGGAATAACCTTGAACCCTCTGCAGTGCTTGCTGTGCTGCCGTAGTATTTAACAATACTGTGTCCATAAAACACACAGAGAACAGATTCATCAGGTTTGCTACAAGAGACAACGTTAACTGAATGTTCATTCAAAGTTACAGTATCACGAAGTTCTCAAATAGTTAGCACAAAAACATTAAACATTGTTTATGGAACATTTTTCTGAAAAACTTTAGTTGGATGTTTGTCAAAGTCTGTTTAGAGAACATTCAAAAGTAATTGCTGTTGTCCTTAACGTTCACATAATCAAGAAAAATGTTTTTTAAACGTTCATAGAACATAATACTAACTTGTTTTATATTAGCTGTCAACAGTGGACAAACAAAATAGCTTTTTAAATATCTGATGCTGGTCAATTTAATTACAGCACTTAAGATGTCTAATAAACAGATTTTTTTACACAGTATTTTTTGGAAATTCACCAAAAATACTGTAACACAATTTGTGCTTGTTGACAAGACTGATAGTAGCTGCTTTTTACATTTGTATTCCTATCATATATTTGGTATATTAGATAAAATAATTTAAATTATTTAGAAACATAAAAAAAATGACATTAGTTCATAAAAAATAAATAAAAAAAATTGCCTTTGGTTCATAACCTATCTTTTGGGTGTTTTCACTCTCTTTTTCAACTTTTTTTTTAGGAATAGCAGTTTAATTGATAATCAGTTCATACTTTTCCATCCTTTTAGATAGTATTTTTGTCCCTTTAAATAATAAAAGTCAGTTCCACATCCTCCAGGAAGTGACATCATTATGGATGGAAACCAGCGGCACACGCATCAGTGAGTATTGGTGATGGATTTAATGAATTCTGCTAGTATGATGATGTCTGAAGCACCACTTGTTTTTCATATGTTTGTACTGCATAACAGAAATGCCTCAGAACCAGTTGTTGGTTAACAGTGAAGATGTGTGGACTATAAACAGTGAAGCGATGAGTAAGAGTTTATAATGATAGGAAACTAAAATGGTGGATGCAGTTAGAATTAACCCTCATAAACAAACCTATTAACATATCAACAATAACATGCAATATACGCATCAAAACAGTACCTCTTATTAACTTTAATGGACTAAATTGACTAAAAGAATGTAATATGAAGCAGTCCTCAGGTTATTCAGGAACACATGGGTGGTCGTTTTTGGCAAAAACAAGGTATTAGAGCTTTTGACAGAACCACAGCCATGCAAGGGCTTAAAACCCTCATCTTGTTTTGGTTATTTGGCAGTACAAGGCTGTGGAAGATTGTGGTTGTTGCAAGACTCTTTCTTTGGTAAATTTTGGTTAAGCTCTTTCATACTTGGGATTTTTTTTTGTTTCCCAACACTGGTTTGAGTTTTAGTTCAAAAGAAATGGAAAAACAAGATGCAGTTGCACAAGCGTATCCATAAAAAAATACACATTGTTTAAAAAGAAAAAAACTGTGGTTTTTGGCCATGCAAAACTCACTGTCATGATGTTAAGGTGCACTGGCAACAATCCACACACAGTTCTGGGTAATTAATAAGTGGTTTTCACTTGGTTACTTGGTGGTCTTCATGATATATGACTCAGGTCTGGGATTTTTTTCCCACTTGTTTGTGAGATCAAGTCTATGCCTCTACTTTATGTCTGTAGCACAAATAGTGCAGAAGATTAACAATGAGGTGATGTTTGGCTTGACAAACACCCTTGATTAAGACTAAATGATACGAAATCTGTTGTTTTATTCATGTTACGTGAACCTAATGAGTCTGCCTCATAAACTCTATGACCTGAGGGCTGGCTTACATATATAAGACAGGCCGAAAACACATGAACCAAACCAAAACTGATGACTCAAGCTTGTACGACCCCGGCTGATAGGGGCCACTGAGTTCAGAGACAACACACACACATAAACACTAGTAAAGGTCGTTCATGAACAGTTTGTGACAAATGAAGAAAAGATTTAGGTGTACTAATCATGTTTGGTTTTCATAATTTATCTTTGGTTGCGTATACAGATTTCCTAATTCAGAGTTTGATCAAAGATCACATATGTGGACATGCTCAAGAAGATTGGCTATTGAAACTCTGCTCGAATGAACAAAATGGAAAACCTCTTCAGATGAAGATGTATTTGTCAACTGCCACAAGGAGGATCTTATCTGATTGCTCAAACATTGCTGTGCTTTGTTCACAAATTCTCATACCACATTTCTCAGCCACATCTGTTTCTCGTGCCGTTTGACGACCTTAGCTGTCCTTCTTTACAGAATTGGGTCACATTCCACACAGCATCAAGGTGTTGAAGGATTTGTGCGTGTGAAATAGAGTCAAAAATGTCCCCTCTTGCGTCATTCATACCTGTCACATCAAGGCAAACCTGAGGAACCGATCTAGTCCAATAGCGTCATTTTTGCTGTCAATTTACAGTGTTTTTACGCTGCTTGGGCAGTGATTTATAGATAGACATTTGGGAACGGCTCAGCCCCGGATACCTCTGCAAACTCACTGACCCTCTTTGAGGTTTTTCTTGCACAAACAACTCAGAGGGCTGGGAAAGGGTTAAGGGTTTCCCTGCGGCAGCCTTTCCTCTATTTTACACATTCAAGACCTCAAAGAGTAGAGCCATAATTGCAATGCACAATTATCATAATGGTTTTATGATATTAAATGGGTAGTTGGTGCAGGGTTGTGTTCTAATGTTTGGTCTTGTTGACAGCAGTGGAAAAACAATGTGAATTGTAAATAAAGTGCAACTAATGATAGATAAGAGAGACTTTCATATCTTTTGTTGATGATGTCAAACTCTACTCATTTGGTTAAGGATAACCACAGTTTTTTAATGAATTGGTGTCTGTGAATTATTTAGGAATTATGCAACCAATTTTCATGAGACTTTTAGAAGCTTTCAGCCTATTCATATCTTGATCTTGTTGACGTCAAACGCTGTGCAGTCAAATTCTAATCATTTGGTTAAGAAAGACCACAATTTTATGCATTATTGGAGTTATTTCTGAATTATGAAACCAATGTTCATGAAACTTCATGTTTATGAACATGTCAGGGTTCCTGCAGATTTTAAGATGAATTAAAATGTCAGTATGTTAATAATTAAATTAATTTTACAAAAATAACAGCTTTTGCTCTACCTTTTAATTGCTCTTCATTCTGTCTTGTTTTCCAGTACAAATGTCTAAACTTTTTCGTAAATCATAAATGGATGCAAAAAAAGATTTTTTGCATGATTGCTAAATTTATTACAATAAAGTGAATTTGATTAAAAAAGGTCAAATATCTGACTGTTAAATATGGGCTCAGAAAATCAATTTATCCATTAATTTCCCAGTAAACAGAACTTAATGTTTTCATTTTGCATCTCTAGTAAACGTAACTTGATTTAAGGGTCGTTTTTATTGCAAAACGACAAAAACACTGACATGTATGTGACATTTGATGTCATGACTTAATATGAATTTAAGACTTTCTGCTTCAATTTGAGACCTTTTTAGGCCTTCATTTATGGAAGGATGAATTGCCATTGTAAGACCCACAAAAACTGTAATTTACATTTCATGGTTTGATTTGAGCATATTTTTATTTTCTCCCATAACATGAATTCGTTTCTGATTATCTTTCTTATAAGACGAAGTATGTCATATTGTTTTTGCACACTATACATTGTAAACAAACTTTTTGTGATAATCTTGAGTCAAGAGGACATTTAATTCACTTTAATTGTATAGATTGGAGTCTAAACTCTGTGTCTTTAAGCCAAACCAGTTCAGTTCCATCTGTATCCTTTCAGTATAACCCTGATAGACCTCATTTATTAAGAGTCACAAAGTCCACACCGAAAATCCAATCAGACCCAATACACGTTGGAGCTCCACTTTTGCACACCCTGGAAAGGAAAGAGTTAAAAATGAGCCAATAGATCAACGGGTGCAATCAATAGCAGTTTCCAAAATCAGCTCCTCTATTTGCATATATGACAGAGTAAACGTGTGTCTCCTGCCAGTAGAGAGAGATTATTAACATTTTTGAGCTCATCCTGTGCCCACATGTACAAAGCATTCTTCCACTGGAATGTTCCCGCTCTCAGATGGATGAGTCGAGAGACTTTGGGTATGAAGAAGAGCAGAGGAACAGTTAATAGCTCATGTTGTGATGTTGAAATATTCCCCAGGAGAAAACAGTCACACATGAGTCAATGGTACAGAGCTATAATGAATGTGGAGAGCAACGTGCTGGTGTCATTTTCTCAGGAGAAACATCTGATAAGTGAGAAATTTAGTCCAAAACCAGTTTGTTCTCCTTCTAATCTTATTGCTTTCTATGAGAAACTCTTAAGATAGTAAAGAGGTCTCATCTGTTGTGACTTTCCCGTAAGATGTAGTTCGTTATTTTGTTTTTGCACGCTGTACTTTGTAAACAAACTGTTTTGATGTTGTAATCTTGAGTCCAGAGGATAAGCACAAACACTTTAAAACCACCGGTGGCTCACTGCCATGAGAACTAGTGAGTTGATTACATGGTTTAGTTTCCCAAAAAACAAAGCAGCAAAGCCAGATTTGTGTTTCTTAACCCTTTTTTTAAACCATTCAGGATGTGATGTTACAATAAAACAGCCATGAGGTGTTTTGCTTTTGACCTCTTTCTGTCATTTTATATATAGCTGTCCTTTTTATAAGTCATTATAATAACAGAAATTTAAAATAAAAATGATCTTCTTTTGCAAAAATGGAAAAATGGATTGTGAATATTTATATTCTTTTCTCTAGAAAGTTAATAATAACCTTATATATTGTGTATATATCATGCGTATAGAAATTTAAATGTTTCTGAGCTTAATTATGAATCGTTAAACTCTTTTATTGTCAATAACAATTTTTATTAGTACTGATGTGTCAAGAGGCTGACGATTTTGATCCTTAACCTCTCAAATACCCAATCTAGTGTGGAAACTGTATTCATTTGTTCAGACAGTGTGTCCATGTCTGATGTCTTTTGTCAAAGTGGTGACTACAAGACCATTTTATGTGTTGATGTATATACAGTACTGATTTACACTAAAATAGTTTATTAAAAGGAAAGAGTGAGCAAAAATGAGTTTGAACATCTGACAAGACTGAAATAAATATCTCTCAATCTGAAAATTTATTTTAGTTTTTTTAAGACTATAAACAACTTAATGGATTCAAGTCCCATACACCAAAAATCAGATTTCTGACTCCCTCATAATCTTGAGCGAATGCATGGTGCCAGTAAACTGCCTGACTCACAGGTGATGAAACCCCTCGTCCCCCATGACCCCGACCAAGCTACTTAAAGCCTCGGGTAAATTTGCTGAAGCTCTTGACCTTAGATACTGTGTCCCACAGGGCGCATAAACCCTATCTAGGGTGCAGAGCCTTTCGGAAACAAGCAGAAATCTAGCTGGCCTTATCTTATCATGTTATGAGTAAGCAAACAGGAGCACAGAAAATGTCAGTGTGCACATTACCCTACACACATCAATCACCTTAGAACTCAAGTGCTAACCTACTGATCAGTTTGGTGAAATTTATTGTAGATTTTATTGCATCAGCCATTTAATGGCTGTCTTCCATAGAACTGAATGAGTCTGCATTGTGCATGTGCACATGTTGTCTATGTTGTTTTAGCACTTAAATCACTGAGGGAATTATGCAGATCAGATAAAAAAATCAGTGGTAGCCATTTGAACAGAGTAAATCCATCCAGACGATGAGCCGTAAAACTTTCAGACTGGGAGCTTGAGGTTGTTTTACAGAAGGTTAAAAACATTCCCATAAATCTGGCAGCAATTACCGCTGCCATGATGACCAGAAAATGTCCACAACCGGCCCTTTTAAATGATTCATCCCCAATGAAATTAAAATTGGAGTTTCATGGAAATGCAGTTTTCTGAACCCCTGGCCTGTTTACTGAATTCACCCATCATGTTTTTAATAAAATACCATTGCCCTATATGACTTTTAAACTATCAGTCTGTTAAAGTAAATTGCACTTCTTCTTCTTTTTTTTTTTTTTTGCTATATTTTTACAATATGAAATGTATATTTCAATGACTTGAGAGTACTCAGTGGTTGCTAGGGTTAGCTGCTACATATGGTCACTAAAGTATTCTGTCTAGTCTCTCTGTCTGTCTGTCTGTCTATCAGTCTATCTATCAGTCTGTGCATTCATGTGTGCATGTATCTGTCTATCCATTCATCTGTCTTTCTTTCTATGTCGTTCTGTCTATCTATCTATCTATCTATCTATCTATCTATCTATCTATCTATCTATCTATCTATCTATCTATCTATCTATCTATCTATCCATCCATCTCTCTATTCGTCTATGCATCCATCCATCCATCCATTCACCTATCTATCCATCTGTGCATTTATCTAGCTGTCTGTATGTCCATCTGTTATTTTGTCCGTCTGTATTTGTCTGTCTATTTATTTATCTGTCTGTCTGTATTCACCTTGCATTCATCTATCAGTCAGTCCATCTGTCTATCCATCTCTGTCCATCCATCTGTCCGTCCATCCATTTCTGTATATTTGTCTATCTATCTATCTATCTATCTATCTATCTATCTATCTATCTATCTATCTATCTATCTATCTATCTATCTATCTATCTATCTATCTATCTATCTATCTATCTATCTATCTGGCTGGCTATCTATCTATATATCTGGCTGGCTATCTATCTATATATCTGGCTGGCTATCCATCCGTCTTTGTTCGCTTGTGCATCATCCATCTGTCTGTCGTCTATCTGTCCATCTATCCATCTATCCATCTGTGTGTCTGTCTATTTATCTGTCTTTCTATCTTGTCTGTCCATCCTGTTTGTCTATCGGTCTGTGCTTCCAGTCTGTCTATCTGTCCGTCTATTCATCTCTGTCTGTCTGTCTGTTCATCCATCTATCTATCTGCCTGTCTATCTATCTGTCCATTTATCAATCTTTATTCGTTTGTGCATCTGTATGTCTATCCATGTGTTTGTCTATCTCAGATAGATAGACGGATGCAAAGATCTGTCTATCCATCTGTTTATCTGTCTGTCCATCTGTTTGTCAGTCTATCTATCTGTGCGTCTATCTATCCATCTGTCTGTTCATCCCGACTGTCTGTTTGTCCGTCCATCTGTCTGTCTATTTATCTGTCTGTCTGTCTTCATCTGTTCATCTATTTATCCGTCTATCCATCTCTCTCTGTCCTGTCCGTCCATCTTTCTATCTGTATACTCGTCTTGCTATCTATCTGTCCGTCCATCTGTCTATCTATTCATCTGTTTGTCTGTCCATCCCATCTGTCTGTCTGTACATCTATCTATCTGTCTGTTCATCCCGTCTGTCCATAGATGGATAAATCTATCTATCTATTTGATACCCTAATTTAATTAAAATACTTTAGACAGAAAGCAAGGAGTTGCATTTTTTAAGGTGCTTTGTGTAGTTGCTGGGCTATTTCAGACTGTTTCTATTTGTCTAGACAAAAAATAGAAGAATAAATAGACAAATCAGAGAGGCTGTTTACCTACATTAGATCTCATAGGTGCTGACAGGGTTACTCGAGCCGTTCAGCGCCCCCAAAGGGCCGTTTGACAACATGCTCTGGTTTACCGTCAGTGGTGTTGCTCGTATTGCAGGGACCACCATCACTGAGCCTCAGTGCTATTTATAATGCTTTCAGCACCCAACAGATGCAGGAAATTTATTACAGCCACATGTCTCCAGCAGGGATCATTAACCTTTTGGGACGACCGTGCCATAAAGTCTTCCAAATGTTTAGGAAGAACTCCTGCTACTCATTTCCGATGTCCCTTAGAAGTGACTCAGTGTTATTATGAGCTCATCGCCGCTTGTTATGATGAGAGTTGTATAAGTGACGGGCCACGGCAACAGTGATTGCTTGATGTTTGGCCAGCATGTAAGTACAATAACTACTAGCTGATTCAAATCACTTAAATCATTTATTGGAAATCATTTTCTAAAAATAAAGAAAATGTAGCAAATATCTGTACATGCTGTCCAAGACTGCTGTTTAGAAAAGATGTTATGACATTAGTTCTGAATATAATTGGATACAAATTGGACCCAGTATCATGTCCTTACTGATAGTTGCCAGGGCATTATGTTGTTATGTGTTTAATGGCCCACTGTGATGTCCAGAGCAAATTCTAGAGCTAATTCTGAGCAGTAGTTACAGTGATGTTTTCATTACCAAACACCACTGAAAAAGTCTCATATATTTGGGAATGTATGCAAAACAATATGCCACTAATATAACAATTTGTCCTTCTCTTGACTTCCAGATGCTTGACGTATTTTATAAGCACAGTGTTTGGCTTTTGTTGGCCCTTTCCTCATCATGGTCAAGCGTTGAGTGTTCCCTCAAACCGCGCCAGAGCCGCATGACACTGGCACGCTGACTCTTGGGACAAATGTTGTAATGCCTGTTCTTTGAGCGGGAGAATGAAGTTACAAACACCCGACCACATTTTCCCTGTGTTCAGCCTCTGGTGGAAACACTCCAGATTTCATCTCTGCTTCGTTCATTGCAGCACATGAGTATCTGTGTGCTCTCAATGACCTGCCCGAGCCTGTTTTCTAAAGGCTGTTGTTTTGCCTGCCGCTGTGTTTTGTCAAATGACGTCAACTTCCTTGAGTTCCCTGAGTGTAACACTAAATTTACGAGTAAGTTGTGCAACCACAAATTCTTCCGCTTGATAAAAGATGATGGGGAAACTGTAGCCCGGGGACTGTTTCTGTGCTACAGTAGAACAACAGATATGTTTTAGTGCTGCCAGGGACACCTTGTTATGATCGCCCTTTTACTTGTTTCAGTGAGTTCCCGTACGACACGCTCTGTTCTGCACCGCAAACTAAAAAAAAAAAATCAACACGCAATCTGGGGATCGACTCGTGTGCTGTAGTTGTGTTCTGTGTAACAGCTGCTTTGCGTGAAGTTGTAAACAATCCATTAATTCCCAGCATGCATCAGAATGGCCTATATTCTGTATCCTGTAGTGTTTGCTAAGGCAGATGCTTATAATTAGGGTTTGTTATTAAGCCATAAGCTTAGGTATTACGTTTTAGTGTGTATTTGTAAGCAAGATTTATGATTAAAGCAGAGATCATTGTTGATCGACTGGATTGTCACTTGGTTGCATATAATATCTTTAGGTTGCTTTCATTTAGTTGAGTAAATGCATTTTAATTTAGATCATGTATGCGTCTCATACAGTTTCTTGTAGCATTAGGCCTACACTATTTGTATCTAAACATTTTATATAGGCCACTCTACAGAGCGGTTCAAAGTTAGAGTTGGAAACGTCGTTTTCTGCAAACTTTGTACATGCAAATTGCATAATATCTAAGGTATACATTTCTAGTCATTTTGCTGTTAATTCTCATATTGTATTTTCAGATAGTTTTTGAATAGTTTTTCCTTGATATTTGTTCAATTTTGAATCCAATTTTTCTTAGTAAAAGAGACAAGTTGATACTTTAGTATATTTTTTTTTTTTTTGCAAAACATCCCATGTTTCGGTCGTGACAGCACATTTTCAGTAGTGACAGTAATGTTTTGGTAGCGGCCACATCACATTACAAAATTTTAACTCGCATACTGAAACACTATTAAAACATACTAAAATAATAAGAATTTGCATAACTGAACTACAATTTCATTTATTTCCCCCAGGGATTATGTGTTCCCTTTGTTGGTTGTGACTGTGACAATTTTAGGGAGTAACACACAATAAAACAAGGATACATTTATTTGAAGTGAAAAAGCAAAAAAAGAAGCAAAGCAAAAAAAAAAAAAAAAAGAATAAATAAATTTTTCAAACAATAATGGAATAAAATACAACCCTTGTCTTTGTACTCCTCACCTGGTTGCACCACACATGCTTGACACCATCTGAACCAAATAAGTTTATCTTGGTCTCATCAGACCACAGGACATGGTTCCAGTAGTCTATGTCCTCAGTCAGCTTGTCTTCAGCAAACTGTTTGTGGGCTTTCTTGTGCATTATCTTTAGAAGAGGCTTTCTTCTGGGACGACCCCCCACCCCTTCACCCTCTGCAGCAATGCTGGCAGCACTCATATGTCTATTTCCCAAACAAAACCTCTGGATATGACGCTAAGCATGTGAACTAAACTTCCTTGGTCGACCATGGCGAGGCCTGTTCTGAGTGGAGCCTGTCCTGCTGTATGGTCTTGGCCACTGTGCTGCAGCTCAGTTTCAGGGTTTTGGTAATCTTCTTATAGCCTACGCCATCTTTACGTAGAGCAACAATTCTTTTTTTTTTTTTCAGATCCTCAGAGAGTTCTTTGCCATGAGGTGCCATGTTGAACTTTCAGTGACCAGTATGAGAGAGTGAGAGCGATAACACCAAATTTAACACACCTGCTCCCCATTCACACCTGAGACCTTGTAACACTAACGAGTCACATGACACCGGACAGAGAAAATGGCTAATTGGGCCCAATTTGGGCATTTTCACTTAGGGGTGTACTCACTCTTGTGTCCAGCGGTTTAGACATTAATGGCTGTGTGTTGAGTTATTTTGAGGGGAAAGCAAATTTACACTGTTATATAAGCTGTGCACTCACTACTTAACTTTGTAAAGAGTCATTTCTTCAGTGTTGTGACATGAAAAGATATAAAATATTTACAAAAATGTGAGGGGGTGTACTCACTTCTGTGAGATACTGTGTATATATAAGCACTAGTTTTCCATGTATTTTTTATATTAGCATTATATATTATATTTTCCAGTCTATACCATATATTTTGTTTGGGACGTGCTGTGCTGTAGCCGTCCATGTTGTTCAGCAGTAGGTGTGTGTGTGTGTGTGTGTGTGTGTGTGTGTGTGTGTGTGTCAGGAGGTCAGCATTGGTGTTCTGCTGGACGGATGCCAGTGCTCGGGTTCAGGCAGTGCCTGTGCTCTGTGTGTTGAACTCCAGCAACTACAACCACACACTCAATCACCATCATGCACTGCTTGACCTCTGACAGCATCTCACTCACACCACTCTTCACAAGTTCACTAATCAGCAATAATGAAAGAAATCACACAAAAACATATGCATTTCAGCCTTGAGTCAAAGAAGAATAAATCATTTATGCAATAGGAGATATTTATTGCATAAAGAACAGCTATAATTATACTATAAGTCTTAAGTCGCTGGGGTATATTTGTAGCAATAGCCAAAAATGTCTTTTTATGCCAAAAACATTAGTATATTAGGTAAAGATCATGTTCCATGAAGATATTTTGTAAATTTGTTACCGTAAATATATCACAACTTAATTTTTGGTAAGTAATATGCATTACTAAAAACTTAATTTGGACAACTTTAAAGGCCATTTTCTCAATATTTAAAATTTTTTGCACCCTTAGATTGCAGATTTTCAAATAGTTGTATCTCGGTCAAATATTGTCCTATAATAACAAACCATACATCAATGGAAAGCTTATTTTTCAGCTTTCAGATGATGTATAAATCCCAATTTCGAAAAATTTACCCTTATGACTCTTTTTTTTTTTGTCCAGGGTCACATTTTATTTTAATTGGGTTTGTTGTTGTTGTTGTTGTTGTTATTTTTTTACATTATTAAATCAATTAAATCAACATTTTAAATCAGGCATATTTAATGTGCACTGCAGTAATTTGAATTAAATGGCAAGTTAAATGGCAAAATGTGATGGCATCCAAGTTTACACTATGTATTAAATTGATCTGATTTATTTACTTCTAAAATCAAAAGAAGACATGCAATAAGAAATTATTTATGCAATAGTAAATATTTATTACATAATGAAAAGAAAGCCTAATACTGTTAATAAGTTAATGATTTAATTTTAATTTAAATTTTTATAAACAATGATACAAATTTCATGACACTGTTTGTGTACTTTTGTGTCACATTTTTCCAGTGATGATTCTGTTTTATGGCAAAATGTTACAAAAGCTTTGCAATGGTATCTGCATTTAACCCTAAAATCAAAAGAAAAACGTTTATTATTATTATTATTATTATTATTATATGATACACGTCTACTGATTACTGATTTTATGACGATTAAACGCTTTGTATTAGAAGTTTTGTCATAATTCTTTTTTTTTTTTTAGTGATTCTATCAAAAAAATCAAAAGAAGACAAATTATTGAAATTATTTCTTTATGCAATAGTAAATATTTAAAAAAAAAATTCTACTACTATAAGGCTAACAGTGAAACAAAAATAGCCACTGATTTCAAAACAAATTAGCACTTTTGTACCACTTTTTGATTGATTTTTTTTTTTTTTTTTCAGTACAGCAAATACCACCACAATTTATAAATGCTTTACAATTGAGCTCAATTATGTTTTGCGCACTGTAGTAATTGAAATGAAATTACAAAATGTTAAAAGGTTTTTGAGGGCATATCCACACAGGAACTTAAGGTTGAGTGAAGTTATTTACTGGTCACTTATCTCAATACTGGAGGTGTGCTGCATTGTCTTTAGTCTAATTAGGTAACTGTGTCCCTAAAAGGAGATGAAGAGACTGTGAAGGTGAGAAGTGCTGTATCACGGTACATGTCAGTCTCCTGTCCGGCGAGTGCATCAAGGGCACTAGAGTGAGTGAACTCGCTGCTGTTACATGTTGATGGCGTGTGGCTGCGTAATCAGCGGACGCTCGAGGTCACAGTCCCTCCTGCATGCCATGTTTCTGTGCTTCCCCTCCGTCTCTCTCTGAAACGACTCCTCAAGGTCTCTTTCGGCTGGACTCTGGAACATAGTAGACTTTGTAGCCATAAACTTGTTATGCTGAATGCTGGATGACAAATAACTCAGGAGTCAACAGCCGGGGTGGGCGAGCGACTTGTGCAAGTGCGTGCGTTTGGTTACGTGAGCTTTGCATGATGTGGTTCATGGCAAAATTGATCTTCTGTTATTAGTGGACATTGGGACAAAAAAACAAGTTTAAGTTGGTGTGGAGTTGAAATGCTGTTTGTGAGTTTCTGAAGGATACTTTTTAATGGAATTGTTTCATTCTCTTTAAAGAAATAAAAGAACATGTTTGGTAACAAATTTCTGATGTAATTTGGCTGTTCAATTTAAATAATATAAAAATTTACTAAAATTAAATCTTACATATGCTTACCATTTATTCTATATTATTACAGTTATTATTTTATTATCATATATTTAATTTTATATATATATATATATATATATATATATATATATATATAGCTACCTCAAAATGATGGGATCTATTTACTCACACCTTCAAAAAATATAAAATAAATAAAAAAAAATTTTTTTTAAAAAAATGAAATAAAATAAATTGAATAGAATCAAATATTTTTTTTTTTCAATACTGAAGTTGAAATTTAGGTGTTAGATAACAAAAGGATGTTAGTAAACATCTAAGATTCGAATTCTTAAATGTTTTTTGGTTGTGGGACAGCATTTTTGATCAGTTCTGCAGAATGGCCCATATATATTTATTTATGTATAAACAATCCATATATTCAACTATTTAATGTCACTGTAAAAATATGATATGTGCAGTTTTTTTAAAGAAATATTTATATGGTATAATTCACATATTCATATCCATACACTATGCATACATTGCAGTGTAATAAAAAAAATATAAGCGCTAATTTCCCATGTATTTTTTAATATTGGCATTATGTTTTAACTAATTTCTGATGTAATTTGGCTGTGCAAAATATTAATTTAGATAATGTTTTAGTGACTCTTTCTAAATGTTTACTAAAAGTTAACCTGATATACATTTATAAATGCATACAATTTATACTGTACTATTACAGTTAATAGAAATATAAATTTTTAAATAAAAAATTAATACAAATATAAAATTAATTGTATCTATGATATATAAATAAAATAAGTTATATTTAAAAAAATGCATTGGAACAAACTAAATTCTTTATTATTATTTGTATAACTGCCTACAATTTATATACTAATATTCTATTATTACAATTATTTGCTATAATTAAGCAAAATTATATTAAAAAAACACTTGTTTATAAAATATATTTATTATAAATAAATGTAGATATTATAATATAATTTAGTAGTTTTGTATAATAATTATAATTTCAACTATTTATATTTTTATCATTTGTATTGTATTCTATTATTATTCATATGTATTATTAAATTCTATTTGTTATAAATCATAGTTTTACTTTATAATGCAATTCATGAAATTATCATTTATATTACACTACATTCAAAATGTACTGTCACTGTGTTGTAATGTAAAATAAAATGGATTTTATGTTGACATTTCAAAATGCTATGGACCGAATAAAATAACACATCAAAGTCCTTATCCCTTCCAAAATCTGTCCAAATCTTTACTCTCAAAGACAGTTTATCTACAAAGGGAGAATGGATTAATCTTTGTATTTAAAAAGGGGGAGAAACCTTTCCGAAAGTAAATAATCAAATGTTCAAAGTTAATATTGATACTTGCAAACACGTGTTAGTGGTTTAAAATCACTGCCAGATAGATCTCCCTGTGCTCTATGATTTAAACCCGGTGACACTCACATTAGTTTTTTTATAAAGACAGCCATGCCAAAACAAACAAATGAACAAATAAAGTGTTCAAAATCATCATTGATCAAGTATTGTGTTGTAAAGTTGATGCGTCCTTGTACAGAAATAAATAAGAAAAGTGTCTCTCTTTCCACAAAACACTTGAATTCCTCATCTTTACCTGACTAGCAGTGCTGTTTTTGTTTTTGACTTTAATTTTCCAGGTCTGTCCTTTCTCATTTCTCTCTGGAGCGAGATATTATACAAGCCAGATATTATTATTATATATTATATATATTATTAGACATAATTGGACGATAGAATAGACCAGAATAACCTCACCGCTACATCTTCACCTGAAAAACAAACTTGTGAGGCGAGTCATTGACATTTGCCTTCAGATCAAACTCACTCAAGGGCGCGATGGGCTGCGGTAGACCGGCGGCGGGTCGCAGGGGCCATTGAGCTCAGAGTAACTCATCCAAACATTCCTTTACGAGCATTAGGTATAATCTGTCAACACTAGCTGATCAAATAAGTGTTGAGCACACAAGCGCTGTGATCTAGGGCAGCTCGTGTTTAGCGATGTGTCTCTGTTCTACTATGTGGCAGGGACTCAAGGTGCAAAGTTGCAATGACAACAACATGTGCAGACTGATGGTAAAAGTGTCATCAAGGGCCATTAAAAATACGCTCTTGTACAAATACTCTAGGTAAACGAGTTGTTGTTTAGGATAAGTTGGTGTCATTGAGGTGAAGTTCCAGCAGATGGCAGCAAAGCTTGTTTTGTAGCAGTTTGTTGCACTGTCCGAGTGTATCTGTATTTATGAGTGATAATACAGGTGTCACCCAACAAAATAAAAATTAGCATTAACATTTTAGCTTATAAGGGTTATACAGTGTAATATATGTGACTCTGAGCCACAAAATCTGTCATAAGTACCATGGGTATATTTGTATACATGATTTAAAATGTAATTATATATATATAAATCATGGTAATTTCATGGTATAGTAATTATTTAACTTTGAGTGCTTTGTGTATCATATTTTGTTTCTGTATATAGATTATAAATAATATTATATGATTTAATTATAAATGTAATCAATAATATAACATATATTTTTTAAATATAATAAATGGCAATAAATAGTTTTTTATTGTTTTATGCCATTATTTTTAACTCTTTAAACTAATTGTGACCCTGAACCACAAAACCAGTCTTAAGTAGCATGGGTATATTTGTAGCAATAGCCAAAAATACATTGTATGGGTCAAAATTATACGTTTTTCTTTTATGCCAAAAATCATTAGGATATTAGGTAAAGAGCATATTCCATAAAGAGATTTTGTCAATTTCCCTCCATAAATATATCAAAAAATATATTTTTTTGATTAGTAATATGCATTGGCAAGAACTTTTTGTTCTATCTTCTTGTATCTCGGCCAAATGTTGTCCTAACAAACCATACATCAATGGAAAGCCTATTTATTCAGCTTTTAGATGATGTATAAATCTTAATTAAAAAAAAAGACCCTTATGACTGAACCTATTACTCTGATTCTCTGTATATTGGAGTGCTAATATATGTTATCTGAGACTAGGTATAGACTGTCATTAACATTTATTATGTGTTTATTGCTATTTGAGTTTTGTTTAATGAAGTGTATTTAAAATTTGTAACTGTAAATGCAAAATTTTCTCCCACTATTACCCCAGTTTTTTTTCTGACGCACGTTTGTGCTCTAACATGCATGTAGTCATACTATAGATGATAACTCAGAAAAACAACAGGTATTTTTTTTTATTTTTTTTAGGTTTTTTTGTTATTATGTTTACCATATTTAATCATACAATAAAAAGAGAAACAAGTAGAAAATAATGTTTTGCAAGAAGAAAATTAAGCCTATTTATCTTAGGATTTTTTACATTGCAACATGGTACATTTTATTTACATTTTTTACTAGTGAGTGCAGGACATTATAGTTCATTTATGTAAAAATGTGAAAATGAAAAAATGTGACAATTTTATTTTATCTCTATAAAGATAATAATGATTTTATTTTAGATTTTAAGATGAAATTGTATTTATATAAATTAAATAAGATATAATTAACTGTATATAATATAGAATTTTCAAATTCAAAAAATGCTTTTTGTTTATGCAAAACAAATTTACCGTGAAATTCAAGCATGAGATTTTTTTGGAGATTTATGCCCTTAAAAAGACAAATCAACAATTTTCTATAAGTGTTTATTCCACTTTACACAGGGCGAATGCCACTTCAAGAAGGAAACTTGTGAATGAAATTAATTTATCTTTATTCTATTATAATAAGCCCAGAAATAATCAACAATAAAACCTTATATACAAATCATAGCGAACAAAAGCGGTTGTGAAGAGCACATGCAGGTCAGAGCGGCACATACAGTATATCAACTTCAGCAACGTAACAAATATACATCAGTAACAAACCACATGAAGATCCAGGCACACGTCAGAGACACAGGAAGAAGAAAAGAAGTCAGAAACTCACAGGACACTCAAATGCATAAGTTAATCACGTCTTTCACTTAGTCCCAGTATAATTTGCTACAATACTTTGGCTAATTTCATGGTTAGTTCACTTTTAAATCACTTCTGGGGGGGTTCCATTAAAATAAGTAGATTGCAGTACTTTGTTCTCTCATAAAATTGAGGGGTTAGTTTTTCTGCAGTTTTAGTACAATAGAATGCATCTGTATTTTTAATGCATTATCAGTTAACATTTAATCAGTTATTCTTTTTATGTATGCTGCAATATTCAATCAATTTGGTATGATATTGCAAGAAAAAATAGCAGTTTTGATTACATAAAATTCAAATCTTGTATGTTTTTCTCTTCACTTACGAATTTGGTATTTTTCAATGGAATGCATATGATTTTCTGCTGTAATAAATCTAAAACGTATATTTTATGCTGATGTCTTTTATTTTTAAATGGGTTGTTTCAGGACAGCTATGTTCAGAATACAATACTAACATTACAGCATACTGCACAGTTTACACTGCCTAATATAAAAAAATAGTACACATTATGCATTATGATGAACATTTCAAACAGTAGTATGCTGCATTACTGTCACATGACCTCTAGTTATCATCTCAGAAATAAAATGTTCTTTTTGCATTTTGAATCCAGTTTTTGTTTGAATTGTTTTCATTCTTTGGCAGTCCAAAGAGATGAGATGCAAAACTCAAGTCAAGTGCATTCTGGGATACCCATGCTTTGTGCTCCATTGTCATCTGGGTTTCTGCACATACAGAAAATGTACATACTGTGCACAGTATATATACTGCATACTGCAGAAATGGTATGAGTAGTGCGATAGTATGTTATTCCGAACACAGGCTTTCTGAACTAGTTGGTTGATGGGTCTTTGTTTTCAGTGCAGTGCTGTTGAACAGAAAAGCAAGGGAATGAAAGAGCTGAGCCCTTCAGGTGGAGCGCGCGAAAGAGACAAAAGCGTTTTTCTTGGATTGATTTGAAGCAAACGTTTCCAGTAAGATTGCTGCTCCCTGCTGATTGGTCCTGCAGTTTTTGGCTGGGTCATGTGATTCCTGTCGACCGCACACGTCTGAGGCGCGACGGGAGATGGCAGACGAGCAGATGCTGCCCTCTAGAGGTAGTCCAGCTCAAGTGCATGACTCAACGCCTCTAGATCCGCCCGACATGTCACTCTCCAAAAAGGCATGTTTTTCTGCAGGACATAAGAAAGTAAATTGTCAGTCATGATATTACAGAAAAAGTAATCATTTAATTGGTCTTTTATATATTATATATTTTATATATATATTTAAAAATAAAACCACAATATAAGACATAAATATACAATTTCAAAAGATATTTTAAAATATATTTAAAATATTTATTATTTTTTAAAAAACAATAATATTGAATAATATTAAACTCTGAATTATACTGAACTGCTGAATTATAACATTTTATATTAAATATATCACATTTAATATTTTTAAAATATTAATTATTATAAAAATGGGAATATTGAATAATATTTAAATGTATATTAAATTACAATAAAAAACACAATTTATTTATAATATATATATATATATATATATATATACATACATATGTTTTAAAATGTGTAAGGGTAGTTAATGTTTTTGTTTGTTTGTCTGTTTTCCTCCAAAACAGTTTGGATTCACTTGGCAATGTACAGAAATACCATGTTTCTCTAGACATGAAATCATAACAATACATGTAAAAATAAACACTATATTGTGAGATACAGAATCTCAATTGAAAACTCATAATTGTGATTATAAACTCAGTTGCAAGATCCAAAATATATAGTCAACTGTAAAATATGAACTCAAGAGTTGTGAAAAATAAACTCATAATTGAAATAAAAACTCATAACGAAATTGTGAGATACATAATCTTAATTGCAAAAAAGGTAACTGTGAGCCTTTGATGATAAAAAGATGGCTTTGTACAGTAATACCATGTTTCTCTAGACATGGAACCATAACAATACCAATAGTAATAAATTCCTTTTATACCTTTTTGGCGACCGTCTCCTCCTCGACTCCATCTCCTACGACCACATACACGGCTCTCCGGCCAAACCTTTGAGTCACGCGCTCAAAGCAGCTTTCTTTACCTATAACAGATATAGAATGTTAACAATTCAGTTTCTAGATAAGGAAATCGGTCTGAAATGGAGTGTTTGAAGAGAAAGCCAACCTGTTTTGGTGGCGCTGTAAATGTTTTCAATGGGAAAAGCTCCTCCAAGACCATAGAGAAGCACTTTGGAGAGCGCTGGAATCAGCTGCGTGGTGGTGACCATCACGTTCACACAGTTCGGTCTGTGAGAGGAAACATATACAAGTTAACTCATTCACAAAAATGATTCTTAAAGAAACAGTACAGCCATTAATAAAAATCTGGTCTGGATTTATATTAGCAGAATTTCTCTGTAAAAGATTAAATTTAGAGCTTTGATGGAGGTTAGAGGAAGCTTATTTCTGCCATTGAAAGAAAAAAAAGGTAATTGCGACTTTTAATCTTAGTATTCAGACTTTTTCTCCTCCTAAAATTGTGAGATACAAAACTGAATTGCAAATTATAAACCCAGTTGTCAAATATAAACTCATAATTGTAAAATTTAAACTCAATTATAAACATATACTTAATAAACTCATAATTGTGAAATATCTACAGAAATGCGAAAAAATAAAAGAAACTCATAATTGTGAGATATAGTATCAGAATTGCAAAAAAGACTCACACTCAATAGCAGGATATAAACTCAATATAAACAAAATATTAAAATATGAAATATAAACTGTTGTGAGATATAGTAGCATAATTGGAAAAAATAAACTCAAAATTTGTGAGATATAGTATCAGAATTGCAAAGAAGACTTCATTGCAAAGTATAAACTCAATTGCAGGATATAAACTCAATATAAACAAAATATAAACTCAGAATTGTGCAAAAAAAAGAAACTCAATTGCAAGATAAAAACTAAATATTGTTTAGTTTATAATTTGTGAGATATAGTATCATAATTGGAAAAAAGACTCATAATTGCAAAGTATAAGCTCAGTTGCAAGATATAAACTCAATATAAACAAAATATAAACTCAGAATTGTGAAAAACTCAAAATATAGTATCATAATTGCAAAAAAGACAGTTGTGAAATATAAACTCATAATTGTGAGACATAAACTCAATTAATTACTCAATATAAACAAAATACAAACTCAGAATTGCAAAGCATAAACTTATAATTATGAAATATTTATTGATTGATTTTTTTTTTTTTTTTTTTTTTTTTTCCCCCACAAGGGACATGTACATTAATCAACATTCATGGATATAATTGTACCCAAATTAGCCTTCATTGGTAGTCTCTTTGAAATATGAACTCAGAATTGTAAAATATTTACAAGATACAAACTCAGAATTGTGAAAATAAACTCAATTGTGAGAGAAAGTATTTGTAAATGCAAAAAAGAGTTAAAATATAAAATTTGCAAAATATAAACTCATCATTGAAGTATAAACTCAACTGCAAGATATTAACTCAATATAAACTAAATATAAACTGAATTGCAAAATATGAACTCAGAATTGTGAGAAGAAATCACAATTGCAAAAAAAAGACTCATATTTGTGAAATATAAAGATATAAACTTAAAATTGTAAGATATAAACTCAGAATTGTGAAATATAAAAATTCAAAATGCAATTTTCACATAATTGCTGAGAAAAAAGGTCTAAATTTGTAAGATATTGTAAGATCTGGGATCATAACAGGTTCTGGTCACTTCATAGTTACACTGTATGGAGGACAGCAGCTCAGATGTTCTGCTAATCCTCAGTTTTGTGTTAAATAAAAGCTGTGAGACAGAAATATCTTGGCAAATCATGTGCTATTAATCATCATCTGTCAGTGTCATCAATCTTTCATGCTGACAGTGCGCTTCGCTTGCCAAAACCCATTATGTTTGAGTGACACAAAACTGCTGCAACTTGCCGTAAAGTCAGTCTATTGTTAAACGAATATTCCAGATTCAGTATCTGTGGCATGCTGTTAAATACCACACAAAGTAGTTTCTGCTCTTGAACTCCACGGCACGCACGCGTCTTGTTTATTTAAGCTTGAATATTGCCGTAATGAGCTGCTGTATTGTTGTATGTCTGCTGTCCTCACCTAGAGTTGATGAGAGCGAGGGCTTTGAGTGCCTGTGTCAGCCACAGATCCGTCAAAACCTCCATTTCCCGTCTCAGCTGAAGCCACTCTTCCCGCTTGGGACTGCCCAACAAACCTACAAAACATAGCAGCAGTGATTACCATTCACAAAGCCAATTCAAGATCAACTGACCATCAAACTGAAGTTTAATGCATGTAACTAATCTTAAATGTTGTTTTTAAGAATCCAAAAATAACACCAAATGTCAGCAACTGGCCATGAATTACAGTGATTTTACAGGGTTGTTTGGCGCAGAGCAAAGCGGAGTAAGCAAAACTCTCTTAAAATCTTAAAATCAACACACGGCCTGGAGTGCCTTGTTCCTTTTATAATATAACCAAAACAATAATACAATGTACAATAAATCATTTGATTTATTCTAAATAATTTATTACTAAATCATATTTAATAATAATTTCTTGAACTAGAGGCACTTTTATGTTGCAGATTTAATTTAATTAATTGTTTGTTTGTACTTTTTTCATTTGTTTTAATTAAAACAAGAGAAATAATTTGGTTTATTCTCGATTAATTTAATTTAAAATCATATTAAATAATTTCTTGAACTAGAGGCACTTTTATGTTGCAGGATTAATTTCTTTTCTTTTATGTTTTGTTTTTAATTTACTTTAATATTAAATCATATTTACAGGCACTGTAAATGTAACTACAGGCACTTTTATGCTCTGGTGTTTATTTTATTTGTTTGTATTTTTTTCATTTGTTTTAATTAAAACAAGAAATAATGTAATTTAAAATCATATTTAATAATAATTTCTTGAACTAGAGGCACTTTTATGTTGCAGGATTAATTTAATTTAATTTAATGTAATTTAATTTAATTATTTTATTTTATGTTTTGTTATTTATTTACTTTAATAGTAAATCATATTTAATAATTTACTGAACTACAAGCACTTTTATGCTCTGGTGTTTATTTTGTTTGGGTTTTTTTTATTTGGTTTAATTAGAACAAAAGAAATATGAAAAGAGAAATTTGGTTTATTCTCAATAATTTAATTTAAAATCATATTTAATAATTTCTTGAACTATGGGCACTTTTATGCTCTGTTGTTAATTTAATTTAATTTAATGTAATTTAATTTAACAAGATAAAAGAAATAAAATAAAATAATATATTAAAAAATATTTTTGTTATTTAAAGGTCACATTATACATGCGTCGTAAAGTTTTTAACCATACCTTAATTTATTTTTTACTTAATTATGAAGAACTGGAAAAAATATATATAATATGACAATATAATATACTATGACAATCACAATTTACAACTGTTCCCCTGAATTAGTTTTTAATTGTCTGTATTTATTTTCTAAAATCCCACAGGGCCAAAATAAGCTAATAGCTGAATCACCCAATTAATATTTATATAAATAAAAGTAATTAAATATTAAGCATGTATTGCATATATGAATATGAATTCTAAAAAAAAATGCTTGTAATATTAATATTCTTGCAATATTATTATGTCTTGCAATTCATTATTATTATTATAATTACTATTTTATATTTATAGTTTTGCACCTGGTTATAGTTCTTCAGTCTAACTGTACAGTGTTTACAGTTGATGCGTTAATACAGAAGTCAGCAGACGTGCGGCTACAGGTGTGTGTACTTCAGCTATTTCATAACGGCTTCCAGCATGGTTCATCCAATCAGATTTGAGAACAGGATCTGTCCGTTGTGTACTTGTCATTTCAGGCCCTAATAATGCTTGTACTCATGTGATTGTGAATGCAGGGGTGTTGAATGCTGCGTTGTTCTCTTCTCACCTCCTACATTGTTCTTGTAGGTGTTGTAGATCTCTTTGACTCGGCGATAGCGGAAGGCGAGTTTCCTCATCCAGTCGACCCCGCCATGAACACCTGAGCCCAAGCAGAGCGTGCCTCCACCTGCTGGGCTCTGGAAGCCATCCGTGCCAAAGTTATACGTGCTGCAAGTACAGACACACACAGACGGTCAGCTTTAGATCCGCTCGACACCACCAAACACCGTTTCTCCTGACACACTCCTAAAAGTCTGATTTAATGGCCATCGTAAAATGTCTGGATCCGGAGCGAGAGTCTGTCTACAGACTGTGATAAGAAACTATAAGGTTTAATAACCAGTATGTCAGCATGCAGTTATGGTAAAGATATAGCTCACCTAAAATTTGAAATTGTGCCATTTATTTATTCATTCTCTTGTCATTCAACAAAAGAACATTTAATAAAAAATGTTCCTGCTCCTTTTTTCATATAGCATCAGTTCATATTTAATAAATAAATTGAAAAAAAAAAAAAAAAAAAAAAAATATATATATATATATATATAATAAATATAAATATATATTTAATTTTTTTGGCAACTAAATTGAACGATAATAACATCATTTAATATATTGACAAATATTTACATAATTTAACATTGATTGCTTTTATGGTAATTTGTAATATATTTGTTATATAAATATATATATATATATATATATATATACTCTTTTTTAAAAAAAAAATATAATGTATATAAAAAAATATATATAGAATGATAAATAATAAGATATTTTAAATGCATTAAGAAATAGAACAATTAAAATAAATTGAAAGATACTAACCTAATTTAATATTTTATTTGGTCATTTGTAATATATATGGTTATATGGTAATATATATGTATGTGTGTTTATATTAATAAATAAGAGATATTAAGAATAATAAATAATAAAAAATAATAAATTATATATTTTCTGTTAAAAAAACACAAAAATATTTAAAGTATTTTTTAAAAAACTGTTTTTTTTTTAGTTTTTTTTTTTATATATATAGCAACTGTTCATTGTAAGTAAATAAATATATAATAAATTTTGGGGAAAAAAAAAATATATATTTTTTTTAATAAATTAAAATAATAAATTTTTTATGATATTTAAAATCATACAGAGTGCATTTGTGGTACTTTTTTGCATTTGTATTTTTGTAGTTTTGGAGCTTTTTAAAAATATTCCTGCTGCTTTTTCATATAGTATCAGTTCATACACAGTAAGTTAATATACAGTAAATAAAAAGATTGAACTAAATTCAGTAAATTGGAAAATGTTTTCAGTAAAAACCAATAAAACATTTATGAAATCATATAGACCGCTTTTATAGTATTTTTCTACTAGCTTTTTAAAAAAATATTCCTGTCGCTTTTTTTTAGGATCAGTTCATAGAAATTAAAAAAAAGAAAGAAAATGAATCTAGTAAATGTAAATATTTTCATTAAAAAAAAAAAATCAATAAGAGATTTTAAAATAAATTCAAAATTTATTTACTAAATGACATAGACTGCTTTTATGGTACTATTTTTGGAGTATTAATGTGGGTTTGGAATAAAAGGGTGAGTAAATAATGTCAGAAATGTAATTTTCAGAGGGCTATTTTTAATAATATTGTAGACATGCTCTTAAACGTCTGATTAATGTCCATCATAAAAAGTCTGGAAGCGGAGCGAGGGCTCGCCTCGAAGCTATGATAAAAACCAACAACGTTTAATACTCAATATGTCAGTGGCATGAAGAACACGATCCCTTTACTGCACATAATATCTGTTTTATTGGAATTGCTCATATTGGTGCTCAAGTGGCTAAATGAAGGAAAGTCATACTCTACCTCAAGTCCTGCCCATTGTCATCCGAGGCCACATCATCGATGTGAACTTGGTCACATTCCTGGGAAATGAAAGGAAAGCAGATACGCATGAGGCGGATATACGTTACAGCCGTGTAAAGTGATGTACTGTGTATAGACAGGTTCACCCGCCGCTGAGCCTCGGGGAACGATGGTGAGAGCGAGAGTGAAATATTAAAAAAGACGAACAACAAAAAAGCTAAATCAAGCCACCACAACCCAAGACATCCAGGCGCCTTTAATGCCGGAGGGTAAAATATCAGTGAGATGGCAGACGGATCACCAACTTAACCTGATATTGGACGTTAATTAACGCTTTTGTCTTGGCTGGGTTTGCGTGTACGACTGCCAATAAACACTAATTGCGGTGGGCAATACATAAGCTGAACATCTGCTCTTTTCTTGAGATCATTATCTAGCATGCTTCTCCTTGCTGTTATAGCAAGATTTGGATTTGAATTCGCAAAACAATTACTCAGCCTTCAGCACTGACAAAACACATTCATCATCTGCTGTTGTTTTTCATATTTTTTCACAAACATGATTCAGCACGTCATGTTTATCTTAATAACATCATGTTGCCGACCTCCCACTGCCTTCTATTGTTCTTAAATTACTGTAATTATAACTAGATTTTCTTATTTTTATTATTTTTTTCCCTTCAGTATTTTTGATAAGTTCATGAATCAATAAAAGATTTAAAACAAATGCAATAATATAAGATTAAATTAATAAAAAGGATAGATAGATAGATAGATACTAATAAATATACACTACAAAAAGCTTAAAAAAACAATGAAAATCAGATTCTATTAAACATAGAATAAAAAAAGTTAAAAAGAACACCATTTATAACGTTTTTAATCACCAGTTTTATTGTAACTATTTTGCTATTCAAATACCTTTTCTACCAAACATAAATTTAATTTCTCATAAAGTAATGAGAAAGTACTGCAATACTAGAATTTAATTAATAATAATAATTAAAATAATATTATATATATGTATATATATATATATAAAAAGAAATTACTATTTTTATTAAGCAAAAATATTAGTTTTTTTAAAAAGTTCTATTAAATTATATAATCATATATATATATATATATATATATATATATATAGATAGATAGATAGTAATTTCTTTAATTTGCAAAAATATTAATTTATTTATTAAAAAACACTTTTCAATCACCAATTTCATCCGCTACTCAAATACCTTTTCAACCAAACATTAATTCAATTTTTTCTCAGAATATATCTAGTAATAATAATACAAGCATAATTCCACTGCTTTTACCTTTTTTTTTTTTTTTTTTTTTTTGTACTTTTAACGCTTGACAGAGTTGGTCGCAAAATTGCCATTATTTTACTTCACACTTTTGAACTATTCTGCTACTCCCTACCAGGCATTAATTGAAATTTTCTGATTAATTAAAGCATTAAATGATCGTTAGACCATTAATCAGATGTATTTGTAAGCTGTTGACCCCTGTGCAGTTATTTTGCCCGCGGCAGCTTTCTGTTCCCCATGCAGCTGACACGTTTGAATAGACTGAACTCTCAGTGTTTGAATGCTGAATGATGCTTTGGACTATTTGAGGGCAATTACAGGGAAACAAGAGGGAAGGGGGCCGTCGTTAAAACCTGCTCAAGAAATAATGGTGTGCGTGCCCTCCACCCCTGGGCTGTTGTTCCTCCCCGGGACAAATTTTCTTTTCAGTGGCAGCCACACACCCCTAATTAAGACCTCAGATGCTGTCAGGGTTTCTGCAGCACCTCCTCGAAAGCTTTTACAGGATCTAATCCCTCCTTTCTTCATGCAGAGGGCAAACTGAGGTCTTTCACACACTGACTCTGCATATACTGTCAGGTCATGGACTGTTCAACAAACACAGACCTAAATTCACTTTTTAGATAAATCATAAATATTTGTATTTGTCTGCATTTTGCCTTTTACACTAACAAGTTTTTGAAAGAAGCCTTTTCTGCTCATCAAGGCTGCATTTATTTGATTAAAAAATAAGTAAAATATTGATATATTATTACAATTTAAAATAACTCTTTTCTCTTTTATTTCTGTGAATATTTGTTAAAATGTAATTTATTCCTGTCATCAAAGCTACATTTTTAGCATCATTACTCCAGTCTCAAGTCACATGATTCTTCAGAAATCATTCTGTTTTTTTTTGCTGTACAAGAAGCATTTCTAATTATTATCAATTTTGAAAACAGTTGTGCTGCCAAATATTTTTTGTGGAAACCTTGATACATTTTGTGGAAACCTCGATACATTTTATTTGCAAGGATTCTTGGATAAATAGAAAATTCAAAATAACAGCATTTATTTTAAATAGAAATTTTTGTAACATTATAAAGGTCACGTTTAATCAATTGAAAAAGTTTAGAACTCACAATTTAGACTTTTCCCCTCAGAATTCAAAGTTCAATTCAGTTTTTTAAAAAAAATAAAAAAAAATAGTTAAATTGCAAGTTTATATGTAACACTTCAGACTTTTTTTTCTCCCAGATTTGCAAGTTTACGTCTTGTAATATTAACTTTTTATCTCTTTTTTTTTTTTGTTTTTGTTTTTTTTTAATAATTAAAATGGAAACTATCACAGTTCAGACATTTTTCTCAGAACTGTGGATTTACATCTTGTAATTTTGAATTTTTTTTCCCACAAAACTGTCAAGTTTTTATCTCACAATTCATCACATCTTGCATTTGCAAGTTAAACAAAAAGTTAGAAACTGGAAATTCAGGAAGAAGTTTATATATCCCAATTTTGACTTTCCCACCTCAGAATTCCTAGATAAATTCTGTTTGTTTCTTTGTTTTTCATAAATAAATAAGTAAAATGTTAAATCTCGCAGTTCAGATTTTTTTCGCAATTCAGCCTTTTAAAAAAAGAACTGTTCTAGAACTGTTTATCTTGCATTTGCAAGTTATAAAAAAAAAGTTAGAAACTGGAAATTCTAGATTTTTTTTAGATAATTAAAAAAAAGGTCAATTGCAAAAAGGTTTATATCTCCCAGTTCAGACTTTTTCTCTCAGAATTGTGACTACTGACTACAAATCTTTCATTTTTTTTTTTTTTTTTAAATGTCTTTTTAGTTGTATTTTTTATCCCATGGTGGAAACAAGCTTCCATATCACTCTCCACATAATTAATAAATAAAACAATTTGCCTGTATTTTTAAAACCGACACCATTTTTCTGACGTGCATTTAATGCTGAAATCCAAAAAAAAGAGTGTTTGGCTGATTTTGTTGATTCTGATGTTTTACTCACCTCCAGGTCATTAAAAAACAGCCGTGAATCTGCCAAGTTGAAGATCATCTCCTCCATCCACAAGCCCAGAGACACAGCCTTGCCAGAGTCCTGGATCAAAACAAAGAAAGCACGTCAAATTAGTTTTCATACCTGGATTGAACCTTCCACAGAAGTGACAAGTGATGACTGCATGATCTCGCTGGGAGTAGGAGCATGTGGCTCAACAGGTTTTTGTCTTTGTGCTTTCAATCAGAAGCGTGTCAAACTACAGCTATTTCTCTTTCTCTCTTGTTTTCTCTTCACGTCGTAGGTGAAGCCTCATGCTAGCATAAGCCAAGTCATTGTGCGCTCCTGTTCTATGCCAGCTACGTAACTAGCCTCTAACTCCTCCGTTTGGCAGCGGATCAAGCTGCAGGTGTCAGCCAGAGGTTAGTGTCAGATTAACTACGAAACAGCTCTTCCTCTACGCCTAATTATTGTTAGAGAATGGCGTAGCCACAGGAGCTGCAAGTTCGTCCTGCTTTAATTAAGATAATAACCTGTAATCTGCTGTCATGAATGGATGACATTATTACAGGTGGTAGACAACCGCAAAATAGTAGTTGTACTACTTTAGAATTACGACTGAACAATTGAGAATGGATTTTGGGAAGGACTGTAATAAAGTTACGACATATGGTTAAAAAAAGTTTGTTTTTTTGGCGAAAATCCATTCGAAACTTATTGTAAATATATGATGGAATTAAAATGCTTGAAAAAAACCATTTTAAAATGATGATTGTGCAAATGTAATATCAAAACAATAGGAAATATATATTAAAAAAAGTTAAATATATTTCATATAAAAAATTCATTTAAATTTACAAATATGCTTCCCTGATATATTTTGGTGATTTGTGTTTGTTTGTTTGTTTAAAATAAGATAAAAACACATTAGATTTATATTTATACTCATGTGTAAATGTGCCATCAAGACAATAAGATTTTTTTTTTTTCAATTACATATATAATTTTAAAACTCATGCATTATATACTATATATTGAATATGTATTTTTATATTTTAAACGAATTAAAAAACATTATTTTATTTTTATAATTTATTTAAAAATATGGCAAGTCAAATTTTGCCATGTAGGGTTGAGATACTGTAATTTGGACTGGAAAAAACATAACCTTATGTGCACATGGATATGTTCAGTTATGTGTGTATAGGATAAATGACATCCTAATGGGAAAGAGACTCCAATAACCTCTGACATTGACCTTCGCTTAAAAAACACATTAGCAAACTGGCGTCTTTCAACACCCTGAGAAGTTTTGTATTCAGTAGGTCGAGTCTTGCTGTGGGCCAATCAGCCCAAACAGGCTGTTTACAGCGATGGGCTCATGCATTTGACACAAAGTACACAAAAAAAAAGCGAGTTAAATATCCTGTTACTTAAAGATGCGAAATCCGAGCCACGGCAATCGCAGCTCTTTGTCTGACCGTAAGCGGCTTTGTCATGACACACATCAAACTTGTTCCTATTTAACTTGAGCCCAATTTCAGTTTCATATGGATGTTTTCTTTGATTTGCTATCTCCAGTGGATTCCAGCCGCAGTTCTAAGCTATTTTGGAGTCTTTTTTCCTGGATCTGAAATTAGACGCATTAGTCACGGCAACATTTCTGCAGTCCTCAAAAAGAAAAGTCCAAAGATCTGGGGCGCTCGAGACGGCCAGGCGTTTCTCAGAGTCTCTTATGTGTCACGTCAAATCCGCAAGGGATCGTGGGAATTCAAAATAGATTGCGGGCCAAGAAAAAGAAACATGACCATTGTTTCCTCATCAGCTGCCTGGAGATTGCGTAGAAGTTCACGAGCTGCCAATCAAACCGGAGCGGCCAAATAACAAGTCTGGAGCTGAAGGAGCGTCATTATATCTTTCACTGTTCATTTAGTTCTTCCGCACTTACTGTCTGCTGACGACGTAACTCTAAAACAGCTGGGGAGCATATTTATTTATTATGAAAAATAGATCATACGGGACTTTTGTTTCAACTCACTTTTAGGGCTTAAGGATTAAAACTAAACAAATTCGATTTTTGTATATCAGATACATAAACCACCATTTAAAAGTTAGGTGACAGTAAAATGAATAATATTTTTATATGGATGCAATAAATTGATCAAAATTATTTAGAATGTTACAAATGATTTCCATTTCAAATAGATGCTGTTCTTTCGAACTTTCTATTCTTCAAAAAATCATGGTTTTTACAAAAATATGAAGCAGCGTAACTGTTTAACATGGTCAGAAATGTTTCTTGAGCAACAAATCAGCATATCAGAAGGATTTATGAAATAAATGACATAAATTTATAAAATCACAGGAATAAATTACATTTTAAAATATATTCACATAGAAAACAGTGACTTTAAATTTTAATATTCACTTTTTTGATCAAATAAATGGAGCCTTAGTGAGCAAAAGAGACTTTTTTTAAAAAGCATCAAAAAGCTTAATTTATATAATATAATATAATATAAAACAATATAATATGTAATAATATATATTATGTAGTGCATTGTGATTTAAAATGTAGTTGTCATTACATTTTTTTATTATTATTATTTATTTATTTTTATCTGTATTGTGTTTTTTTGTTACTGTTATATAAAATTACACAAATTATACACAATAAAATATAAAAAAACACAATCAGTAAAAAACAGAGTATTATCTACCAAAACTAAAGCAGTGGTGAAGTGGGAGAACTGGTTTGTACCTTGCTGAAGCGTGTGGAAAATGTCCCCGTGAGGAGTGAGTGGAAAATGATGATGGTCTCATCCAGGTCCCAAATAAACACTCTCTACACACACACACACACACACACACACACACACATGATGAGCATGAGTACAAATATAATCTGCTTACTAGTCAAGAAAGGTATTTACTTCAAAACACTGCATATTATCTCAGTGCTGTGTTTATGATAATAATGGCTGATAAGTTTAGTCGGTTCAGCCACATTTCACAGATCATCGTTCATAAAGACTTTACAGTTTTCTTTGTCTGGTAATCAAATGCACATATTGATATTTTAATATACAACATTAAGAAATACATGCAATAGAATCAATGGCGCAAAGAATACATAAATTAGTCATTTTGTTCAAACCTGTATGAGTTTTAAAACTTTAATTGTGCTTTTTGTAATTTTTTTTTAACAGTCCTCATGTTTATTGTCCAAAAACATTTACTTAAGACACTCTCCACTCATCCATTCAAAAGAAAAAAATCATACAGGTTTGGAACAACATAAAGGTGATTTAAAAGATGCCAAAATGTTCATTTTTAGGTGAACTATCCCTTTAAATTCATTGTCAGTTCCTTAAATGAGGTTGTTGCCAGACATCATTGCACAACTCTAGGCTGGATGTGAAAGTAATCCCTGTGGTACAGAGCACAAGAATGTTAATGAAAGGCGTTGTGTAAGGGACACCGTGAAGGCCGGCGTCTGTACCTCAATGTCAGAGTCCAGAGGGGGGACGGGGTCATTGGCCCGCTTCCTGCCTCTCAGCTTCCCATCTGAGCTGCGTCTCGCTGGAGCGCCTTCCTGCTCCTTTCCTGGAGTCGGAGGACTCGTGGGAGCGTGGTACTCTGCTGTTACACACACACACAAACATACGTGATGACATGTAATGTACATACAGACATACAACCAAACATCTCAATGCCAAAGCAAATAGTGTTGAACGTTTTAAGTTTACACTATTGTATTAAATAAAAAAGTCAAATACATCACACATAATAACGTCATATACAATATAGTGTAATTTATTTCAATATTTTTTAATCTTTGTAACATGGAAACTACTTTTATACTACTATCAATTACAAATAAAGACAGACATATGTGACACAAAACCAGTCTTAAGTAGCACGGGTATATTTGTAGCAATAGCCAAAAAAACATTGTATGGGTCAAAATTATCTATTTTTCTTTTGTGCAAAAAAGATTTTAAGTGAAGATCATGTTCCATAAAGATATTTAGTAAATTTCGTCCCATAAATATCTTAAAACTTAATTACCGATTAGTAATATCTAGAGATATATATATATATATATATATATATATATATAGAGGGAGAGAGAGAGAGAGAGCTTTTGTACTATTTTCGTAATATTTTCATTGTTTTTTTTCCATTTCATACAGCTTTTTCAAACTATTTGTCTTTATATAGTAAACATTTTGTACAATTTTTCATAGTATTCTTAAATATTCCCTATATACTGAGCTTTGGTAGTTGGCAGTATTTTTATATATTTTATAAGACCTTTAATTCTATTTTTTATTATATATATATATATATATATATATTAAATCTAGAAATGAAAGTTTTTTTTTTCCTAGTTTTAACTGTTTTTGCAAGTTGGCACTACATTTTATATATATATATATATATATATATATATATATGTGAGGGAGAGAGGGAGAGAGAGAGAGAGAGAGAGAGAGAGAGAGAGAGATTTTTGTACCACTTTTGAACAATTTTTTATATAATTTTTTTAAGTATTCCCTATATACTGAGATTTGGTAGTTGTCAGTACATTTATATATTTTATAAGCCCTTTCATTCTATTTTTTTTATAATATATATATATATATATATATATATATATGTGTATGTGTGTGTGTGTGTGTGTCGAGAGCATTTACTTATTAAGTAGCATTATCTTATTTTTGACCGAGATGGCTTTTAGCTGGTTTGTATTTAACCTTATATTTATTTTTAGTTATTTATATGTATATATATAAAGCAACTTAAGGTCATAACAGTTTTTGCAATTTGGCAGATTTTATATATATTTGATATAACTTTTTCACACTCTTTTTCATAATATTTTCATAACTACTCCCTATATTTTGAGATTTGCTTTTTTACTAAGATTTATACTTTTTCATACTATTTTCATACTATTTTATATATATATTTTTTTATTCTTACTATTTTTAATAAGCATTCCCTATATCTAACATAAAAATAACACTGAGAATGTAAATCAGTCTCATCATCTCTCACCATAGAGCTCACCTGTGTGTGATTCCGGGCTGTGATTGGTCGATACAGCGGGATGATCTGTGTGCTGATAGGGTATCGCTGTGGTGATGGCTGAAGGTGTGATATTGCTGGTTGTGATGTAAGGGCTGTTGTAGTGCGTGTTGTAGTATGGTGAATATTGACTTTGGCTGTAGCTAGAATATGTTGAGAAGTCCTGTTGGAAACAAAGACACAAATTAATCATCTCAGACTATTATATACTACTTTCTGTGTCTCATTTTGTCCATTTTTGGACCATCTAAACCCTGCTGTGGCATTTACTGATGGTTGGCTGATATACCACGGTAGTCAAATGATATTGTAATGTACTAAAAACAGTAAAACAGTGTATCAGTCTCCAAGGGTGATTGTGGTCCATCAGCGAAGGTGCTGTGTGATGCATTTTCCTAATTTGACCCACCTGCTGTGCAGGACTGAATGGCGTTGAGCCTGTGATGCTGTTTGCACCCTGGAAAATTCCAGAAGAAATGCTGCCGCCTGGAAAAGAAGCACAAAGCTAGTTTAAGAGCGCACATCGAGCTGACTGTGGTAAAGACACTCCAAAGCGCACGATCCAACACAAACACGACGCAGGAAACACGACAGGCAGCGGCCGAGGAACAGCTTGTGGATGGCTGGTGAAATATAGACACGTTTAAAGCGCTCACAGAAAGTTTGCTTGATTTATGGCTGCAAAAACAGTTCAGGTGAGAAAGGGCAGCATGGAGCCCAGAGCAAATCCGTCTCCGTTATCGGACTTTCAGAGTCTGAATGTCTTTCTCCAAGCCTGTCTAGTTCACTTTTTTCGGTCTCTTTGCCTTCATATTCCCGCTCGTTCGCTTTCTGAAACCTGCCCTAGATAAATGACTCTGTCAAAACAGCACGAAATCTCCAAGGAAGCAAGCAAAAAGTCTTCAAAGGGGGAGAGAGGGAAGCGGGCGAACGCCGGGGCCGTGTTTCTGATTTTCTCCACAGCGGTGAAACGCAAGGACCTTTGGCACCCGGAGAAGGGTTATTTATTTCATGCTACAGCAGGTCTCCTGTTGGAATTCGCCTATAAATCAAACGAGACCGGCGAGATGTAGCGCGAGACATAGTAAGCGCGTTTTCCCAGACCCATTAGAAATCCATCCATTTCACGAGCAGACAATTTTACAGTAAATGATGTCTCGGGACGCTTATGAATGACCGTAAATCACTGTAATACATAATAGATTATATTATCGGCCATAGCACTAATAACTCATTGATTATGCTAATTAGACAGACAGGAAGCAGATGTCTTGTGCATTATGACTTTGTATGTCTGAACAGTTCACATATGCTGCTTTACAAAAGTTTGGGATCGGTGAGATTTTGTTCATGTTTTTGAAATAAGTCTCTTTTGCTCAGCAAGCATGCTTTGTTTGATTAAAATACAGTAAGATTGCAAAATATCATTACAATTTCAAATAAATGTTTTCTATGTGAATTTATTGTAAAATATAATTTATTTCTGTGAGCAAAGCTGAATTTTCAGCATGATTACTCCAGCTTCAGTGTCACATGATCCTTCAAAAATCATCCTAATATGCTCATTTGTTGCTCAAGAAACATTTCTGATTATTATCAATGTTGAAAACAGTTTTGTGTGAGGAAAAGACTGAAATTCAAGTAAATAATCCCTGAAAATCTTCCCCGAAAATGAACAAAACCAAACATTTTTGTATGTGCCCATTTGAATGGATTTAGTGTCATTTTTATTAATTTTGTTATGCACTTTTGTCATTTTATTAGTTTTCATTTAAATGTTTATAGTCATTTCAATGCCTGAACTTATTTCAATTAGTTTCGAAGTTTTTCATCTTATTTCAATTAACAGAAATGTTCTTAATCATTTTACTTAATGATAATAACCCTGTCTCGCACAAAGCTTTCGTGTAACATTATGAGATTTATTTAAGTACATTTATGTTGCTTTTTCATCCTTGATGTCCTTTTATTTGTCCCCTGACAAGCCATGGCCACTATTTGCTTTCACTGCATGGAAAAAAACCGGAAGCACCTCCAGTTTTCTTCAAAGCATCTCCTTTTGTGTTATATGGAAGAAACATCAGACAGCTTTGGAACGACATGCTGGTGAGTAAATGATGATGACTAGTAAATAATTCTGTTCCTTTAAACCTGAAAACATGCCTGGTGCCACTTCACCTTTGACCTTGACCGAGAGCGGTCAATTTCACACTGCGGTGGCAAAATCAGGACTGTGGGCTGAAGAGGGGCGACTGACTGGGATCCGATGCTCAGATCCCGTCTGAGACTCACTCCCACACGCCAATGGCCAGCGTGTTGCGGAGGGGAGCAGAGAAAGGTTCTGACCTCCTGAGAGAGCAGAGAGAGACGCCTGACGCCAGGAGCCAGACCGCGGATAATGGGGAACAGGTGTGTTTGTGTGTGTGTGTGTGTGTGTGTGTGTGTGCGTGTGTGTGTGTGTTGGGGGGGATTGACTGTAGACGGCACCTGAAAAGCTGTGTGTGTATTTGTGGGGACTTTGCAAACTATCCACCCAACATGGATGTTCAAAACCATGTGTACTGTATTTGTACTGAATTTTCATGAATATACTTCACAACTTTTGGGATATGCGATTCTGATTGGTCAATCTGTGGTCAAATATGTTTGTATAGATGCTAAGCTATATATATCTGACTGTAAGATAAGCAATTTCCAACATGTCTATACTATAATTATTTAAAAAAATATAAACATTTTATGCTTCAAGGATACATTAAATAGTTCAAAAGTGACAGTAAATACATTTATAATATTAACAAGTGTTTCTATTTCAAATAAATGCTGTTCTTTTGAACTTTTTATTCATTAAAGTAAAAATGTATCACAGCTTCCACAAAAATATGAAGCAGCACAACTGTTTTTAACATTGGTAATAATCAGAAATGTTTCCTGAGCAGCAAATATTAGAATTATTTCTGTAGGATCATGTGACACTGAAGACTGGAGTAATGTTGCTGAAAATTCAGCTTTGCATCACAGGGATAAATTACATTTTACAATATATTCAGTTAAACAGTTAAACTTTAAATTTACTTTAAATTGTAATAATATTTCACAGTATTACTGTTTTTGCTGTATTTTTGATCAAATAAATGCAGCCCTGGTGACCAGAAGACACTTTTTTCAAAAACTTTTAAACAGTAGTGTGCATAGTATTTTATAAATATTTTTTCTATATAAGTCATTATCACATATAAACAATTTTAATTGTTTAAAATTAAAATGTAATTTTGAATTAACAAGTAATGTAAATTACAACAATAAAAATAAGCAATAATAATTAAGGAATATATGTTTTTATAATCTAATGAAATGTTTTTTTTGGCCACTAGATATATTTACTGAATTTAAATGCTCATCCATAGTCCATAATATTTTATAATTCCTGAAATTATTTGCCCAGTCTTCATGTTTGCGGCAGCAGATCAAGCACAAATGTGACCCAGAACCACAAAACCAGTCATAAGGGTCAATTTTTCGATCTATACTTCATCTAAAAGCTGAATAAATAAACTTTCCGTTGATGTATGGTTTGTTAGTATAGGACAATATTGGGCCGAGATATAACTATTTATATATCTGGAATCTGAGGGTGCAAAAATAAATCTAAATATTGAGAAAATCACCTTTAAAGTTGTCCAAATGAAGTTCTTAGCAATGCATATTACTTATCAAAAATTAAGTTTTGATAAATTTATGGTAGGAAATTTACAAAATATCTTCATGGGAAATGATCTTTACTTAACATCCTAAAGATTTTTGGCATATAAGAAAAAATTATAATTTTGACCCATACACTGTATTTTTGGCTATTGCTATAAATATACCCCAGCGACTTATGACTGGTTTTGTGGTCCAGGGTCACAAATAGGAAAGCTTGACAGCCTTAGCAACGGTAACTAAGGGGGCGGGACTAATGTTCAGTTGCACACCACTTTTCCTTATTTTCTCTTCATGCAAAGTGACCAAATGCATATTTCCGATACTTTATTGCTCATTCCATGCTCTAAAATGCCATGTAGATAAAACCGTTTATAATACCAAGTTGTTTTATTGCATGAAATGATAACATAGCTCTTTCAGAGGCGGTTGTGACACTGACCGTGTGTGGAGTAACTGTAGAGCGTCTGAGCGGGTGGAGTGCTGCTGAAGTTGGATGCGTATCCCAGCAAACTGCTCTGTCCTGGTGAATGACTCAAGCCATCTTCTGTTTTAATATCTGATAGAAAGATATTTCCGTAGAAAGAAATACGGTCAGCTGTCAGGTCAGCTGTGATGTGCACTATTTAAGACAGATGTGAAATGACACTCACTGTAGGACGTCATGCTGTAGCCCTGTGTGTGATGTGTGTACGGTGTGTACGGACCGGCCGGCTGTAACGCGGGGCTATACTGCGTCTGTCCGTAAGCAGCCATGACTGAGGACAGTGGGTCTGTCAAAGCAAAGAGTTGTAGTTAGAGAAACGGATCTTAAGAATAAATAGACAAGAGATCTTTCTATTGTGATATTTTCAATTACACACAAACAACACAAACTGATTCATAAACAAATGACTCTTACGGACTGGTTCTTTTTTGAACTGATCAGAAAGACTGACAGTCTCAAACCAGTGTTATTTTACTACAATTAAGGTACTACTATGTTTTTATGTTTCATATTTTTGATTAATATTGAAGTTTTTATTTATATTTAGAATTGTTTTTTATTTATTTTTAAAGTTTTTGTAATTTTGTTTTGTGTTTTGTAACTTTTTGTAAATTAAATGTCTATAATACTATAATTTTATACATTTTTATTTGATTTATTTTATATATTTTAGTTTTAACTATTTTAGTACATCAAGGTATACAAAATAAAAATGAGAAAGTTTTTTTTTTTTTTTTTTTTTTGCAAATGGCATAAATAAAATACTTTTTTTTGTATATATTTTTTTATTTCAGTTAATTTTATTCAAATGTCATTTTTTCCTCTCCTAACAAACTCATGCTTTTTCAGTTACCTCAAAATTACTAAAAGAAAATTAAGGAATCTGAAACATAAACGGAATCCAATTTGTGAATAAATGATTCTTTTGCAAACAAATGATTCTTATGAGCCAAAATGAGTCATCAATTCTTCAAAAGTACTAAAAGAATCATTAATGAAACTTTTAAGGAATCTGAATCATTAAGTAGAATCTGATTCAAGAGCAAATGACTCTTATGAACAGGTTCTTTTTAATGAATCTGACGAGTGAATCAGTCTCAAGTTCATGAGTTATGAATTGTCCAAAAATACTAAATCAGTTGGGATTCTGAATCATTAAGTAGAATCTAACTCAGGAATGAATGACTCTTATGAGCTGGTTCTTTTTTAATATATCAGACAAACGAGTCATTCTAAGAATCATTAGTTATTTTGTCCTCATAAGTACTAAAATCACTATAATTGGGATCATTGTGACCACTGAGTGGATTTAGTAAATCATTGAACTCCCTACAATCCTTGATCCCAAATGGTTTAAAACAAATATTTTATGTACGTCTACACTGGTGAATTAAAATTCAGCCACAAAATTCTTCACAGATCAACTGTAAAACCATTCATATGTAATTTGTCTCCTTGAACTGAATGTTTTGTGAAGAATTTGGACAGTTTGCCAAACAAGTTGCCAATGGAGAAAGAAACCTTTTCCAAAAATGAGTTTATCTAGCACTTTTTGCTTCTTAAATGCATGCATATTGTTTTAAGGATGATGATTTAGATATTTTTATTGGAAAACAAGAATACTTGAAAAGAAAATGCTTTTGCAGAGTATATGTGAAGCCCAGTGTGAGTAAAAGTAGCTGCAATATCACTCACATGGCCTAAAATCGTCACCCGATGTGTAGATCTCGTGGCTCCTGTGAATAAAAGAAACACATGAAACATTTTCTATCTGAACCAGAATGAATGCCCTAGAGGAAGTTCATTACATCCAAACTGTGAAGTATGAAGTTGATGCAGACCTGTGGCTGTCTGTCGTCGTACTTCCGCTTGCACGCGTTCAGCTGTCAGCTCTCCTGAAAAACACAGACCTGTTTGTCAGAAATATGTGGCCTAAAAAGCACACCGGGCTTCGGTCCAACAGCACGTATCTCGAAAGTAAAATACGAAGAAGGAACCAGAACATAAAAATGCACAAAGCGCAATTCATGTCTAATCGTGTCTTACACAGGGGGGAAAAAAAGGTGAACGGGCAGTATTTCTCAATGACGAGGCACCTGCGGTTTCCAAAAACACACATAATTAGAATTCTGAGATACAGACAACAGTGAAACGTTTGTTTGTATAAACCGGCTCGGTAGGACTGTGTTCCTGGAACAGAACAATGTGTAACCTGCTTTTTCAACCTGGCATAATTTGGCATCGGAAACCACAGGCAGGACGACTTGCCAGCAGTTCAGGACGGGCGAAAAACGTGGTTGTGCTTGTGCCTGAAATGTAAGAAATGCAACCGTCCCTGTTTTGTCCAGGGCTGGTAATGACAAGGTGCGATACGTGCATGTGGGTATACTTTGCATGAATACAAATGAGAGAAGATACGGGTGAAACACTGCGAATGACCTTCTAACCTTGACCTGTTTTTTTTTTTTTTCACACTTCAGCTTTGTTTCAGACCTTAATGAGTGCTGAGCTAAATTTAATGCATTTATGAGAATATAACCCGCCTTAACTTCCTGTTTCAAAAGGACACAAAACCGTGCTTGTCTTTTAATACAGTATGTATTTCGCTGTCTGAGAAATATGTTCATATTTGCTTTTATATCACATTAACTTGTGCAGATGTTGTTAAAGTATCACTGACATACAATGATATTTAAAATTTTTATTTTGAATAAGGTTTTATTTGTAAATTGTATTTTCTTTTTAACTGTATTTGAGGTTTTAGTCATTTTGTTGTGATTTTTTGTTTTTTTTTTGCAATTTCTATTATCATTATTTAATTTTTGAAATCCAATTTACAGTTAACTAAAACTAAAACCAAAATTAAATTATTTCAGCTAGTTTCCATGCCAACATTTCTCATAGTCTAAAATATAAATAAAACATTGCCATTTTTCGTTTTATAAAAAACAGAAACGCATATAAACACTATTCTACTGCGGCACCATAATATACATCTCATGCTGCCAAAACCTCATCTTTGACTAAGACGGACGCTTGCCGTAAGGTTGCTTCTGACAAAAAGAAGCACAAAGCTGTTGTCTTCCTCTAAACTTCTCCCTGTTCCTCCCTCAGGGCTCCTCCATCTGTCGGCCGGGACGGAGAGACGCTCGATGTGAGCAATATCAAGAGAGCAGCTGCTGTCAGGAGCAAAGATGGAAAGGAAGGGCAGCAAAAAGGTGAAATAAGAGCCCAAACGAGAGCTTTCATACAATCACGCAAGAGTGGGCATGTACGCGTGTGACCTCAAACGCAGATTGCGACGTGCCAGATTCAGCTCTTTTTAATTAATCTGACACTTCAGACAGCAACGAGGTGAATGATGTTTTGGCGGCTGCGGTCGGGCGGCACCCAACGAATGTTTAAAACAAACACAGACAATGTTTCGCTGCTGCTCGCTCTGTTTTCTCAGTAAACAGTTGCGACACTACCGTACGGCATATTTGTGATTAAAGAAACATATCATGTGACTGTAATAACGACAGCAAAACTGAGATAATTCCATTGCTTTTTGAGTTAAAGGTGAAAATTTTTCCACTTCAAAACAACTGCTACCTCTTAAGAAATGCATTGTACGTTTGAATGGCATATCATTGTATTCGACCGATACAAGTTTTCCAAAAGGCCAATAATAATGTCATTTGTAAATGCCATAATGGCTTAATGACATAATGAAAGCTTAAAAGCATATTTTTCACATTTATTTGGGCATGGTTATACACCTGATTGAGCAATTAATTAGGCAATTTTTCGGCTTGTATTCCACAAATGCATCATAAACAAAACAATTTCCACCAACAGGTGTCAGTACAAAATTCTAACCCCCAGTTTCACAGACAAGGCTTACGCTTAGCCTCAGACTAAAATGTAAGTCTGAGTTGTTTCAATTTAAAGAAACTTTAAATTGAATTGATTGTAAAAACATGTCAGTGCCTATGTTTTGTCTCAGGATGCACACCAGTAATGTTTGTTTCTAAGGCATGTTTATAAAAATAACTGAATCTTATTAATTGAATAATTGAATCTTAACTTTTTGGCCTTTTTTTTTTTGTTTTGTAAGATAACATTTCACTATATATGCAAACTTATTGAATCTCGCATATGAAGGGAATACAGTCACTTTATATTAACTAAATTTGTGAGCTTATCGTGCTTAGAAAATATGGTCATATTGACAAGTTTTTTGTTTGTGCTGTAATTTGTATATAAAAGAGCAATAATAAGTGTTATTATTGTTAACTAAAACTATTTAAAATCATTTACTGAAATAAATCTGAAATAAACTATTAATATTAAATGAAAAACTTGAAAAGTGGAAAAAAGTAACAAAAACTAAAATACAAATAAAAACTTTTATAAAAGGCTAATTCAAAATATTAATACTACAATAGTACATAAATAATACAAAAATGTTTGTTTTGTTGTACTAAATTTACTAAAACCAAAATAAAAATAAATGAAAAATAAATAGAAATATTAGGGAAAAAAATCTCTTACAAATCTTAAAAATATAACAATATATAAAAATACAAGCAAATTTAAATTATTATTAAATTTTATACTAGATCAAAAACACTAAAATAACACTAGTGTCAATCTGAATAACTCATGTTGTGTCTCAAAAAAAAAAAAGGAGTCGAAAATTGGTGAGTAGCCATTTTCTCACTGTTGAGTGCACTATCCCTTTAATCTCATATAAACACACTCTCACACACATCTGCTTGTTTTCAGAAAACAGAAAGAGCAGTTCTTCAGGTCAGAGAAGCAGCGTTTGACACTGATGGTTTTCTCACACCTGCTGACGCACCACTCCTAACAAAACCTTTCCCAAGAAAATAAACGTAAGTGGGAACGGCGAACGCGGGCCGCCCAGCGGAGTCCTGACTTCCTCCCAGAGTTCCTGTGATGCGCAGTGTGTTTCCTGGTACGAGCGTGTCCCGGAGCGAGAGGGCATGGGAAAGAACGCTCTACCCCCTTTCACAGTGGTAAACTGAGCTAAAACAAACCCAGGACGGGGCACGACCGGTCCAGAGTGCTTCACCTGGCCTCGCCGCTGTTCTGCTAGCGTTGGCGTCTTTCATGGCTATCGTATTCCACACAACGCCTTGCATCATACATCACCATGTATAGCTCTTTTTTTTTAGCATGAATTGAAGCAAAAGCAGTTGAAGAACAACTGGTCGCAAGATATAGCTCTCAACACTGGCTGTCCACTAAAAATGATTATTTTTTTTAGGAAAGCCTGATGGCTTCATTGAAAGCATCAGTGAACAAGCTTGTAGCTCTCAGGAGTTCTGTCTTTAGCAGTTTATTAGTTATCATTAAAAATCAGTTGGACAAAACAAACATGATTTACTCAGCTCCACATGTCCTGACAGGACCATTATGACGGGGTTAAGAGAGCAGGTTGTCTGTCTTTGAAACGAATCATGAGCCGTAGCTTTGCCATATGGCTGTCTGATTTAAAGCGAGCTCTCCAACCCGAACCGTGATCTAAACCATTCAATCAAAGCCGCCAAACTGCTCTCTGGCCGGTAGCTGAGGGCTACGTCCCATATGGCGCTGGGCACGGGTTCGCGGGTGACCGCTGCACCGCCTGAAGGGAAACCGCGAGACACAGTGACCTCACTGCAACAATGCAGCACTTCTGCAGCCCTCGTATTTCCAGCGTGACTCCAGACAGACTGCGAGCAGCCATCTGCCCTTTCATTTCCTCTAAACTCGCAAGGGGTTTCACTGAGGGATCAATGGGGCAGGTAGTCCAGCTCTAAATATGAAAACTGATTGAATGTGGACCATTTTTACATACACTGTAAAAAGCTATTTGTTGAGTCAACTTAAAATAATTTGTTACCTGGCTGCCTTAATTTTTCAGTCAGTTCAGTCAATTTGAAAAAAGTTTAGTTAACTTGAAATGTTATGTTTTACTAAGTGACAACTTAGATATTTGAGTTGATTGAACTATAAATTTTAAGGCAGCCGAGTAACAAACACAGCTAACAAGTTTAACAAACAAATTTTTTTGTTTTTTACAGTGTACCCCAGGTCCTTCATAGTTGGGGAAATTTTTATAGTGGTGCACGGAAACTACAACAAATGTAACTTTTCTGTAAGCATTTCTGTTTGTGCCAATAGCAAAAGATAGTCCATGATTGCGTTTCCCTGACTTTCCAAAAAGTGGTAAAAAAAAACTAATCTCTGACTAGTTTTCTGTCATTTATACCAAGGTAAATGTACATAAAATTTTTAAAAATGAACTGTTTTTAAAAATGAACTAGATTTACCGTGTTACTAACTGTGGAAACGGATCATTAGAGTCTGTTAAAAGAATCCATTGTTCAGTTTTTTCAAAGCAAGACATTTAAAATAAGACCATCTTCCACATTGTTTTTTTTTTTTTTGACAGATTGAGTGTGTCAGTTTTGCAATGCTTTCTTGTTTCCCAGTTTAATATGCAGAATTAACACTTATGTGCACATATTTTGAGGGTTAGTCTGAGAATCAAATCTGCGTTACTATACAATAAAGAGACAAAAACAACTCACCATGCATTTTCTGATATTTTGCATTTACTGCACTTTTCTCACCCTGAAATGCATTTATCAGGAAATGTTGAGCTCAGGCACTGAGTTCAAAACTTTTTAATTTGCAAAAAAAATCTTTTATTGCATACCAAATATGTTTTGCAAACCATCTGAATTTTTGCCTTTTTTCTAGGAAGAATCTCAAAAAGTGCTTTTCTGCTTGAGTTTGCTTGTTTTTCAGTGCCTGTGCAATGCATTTCAGGGTGAGAAGTGCATTAAAGCATTGGCAGCAGACCAATAGAAACAAAAACTATTACAATTTTTCCTTGCAAAACTTGTAATTCTGCTTGAGTGTCTCCAAGTGTGTTGGAGTGTTGCAATATTTTTAACCTACTGTACATGATTGGAATGTGACATTTCTGTCCATTTCTGCCACAGAATAAAAAATAAAATAAAATGAAAAATACAAAAAAGTCAGAATTGCTAGATATTAAACTGCAATTGTGAGAAAAAAGTAATTACTTTATTATTAATTTTTTTCTGTGTGTTTTCTGTGATGTAAATGGCCTTCCATAGTAAACTCTAGTGAAAAGTGATTTTCGTTGAGATTCTTCACCATACAGTTTACATCGTTATAGTTCAGTGATTTGACATTTGGTAAATAGTCTTATCCAAACATTGAACTTATTCTAGTTAGCTAAAATGCCAAAGTTATTGTTCTAAACAGTTTTGCTTATTTCATGTTAAATTTTCCAGGCGAAACATTTTCCCCTACCGTTTTCCTGAACATGTTTAATATGCAACTTTTCCTTTGAAACCAGTAGTTTCGTATCGTAAACTCTCATGAAAAGTGAATGTCGTTGAGACTCTTCATCTCACACTTCCCCTTGTTATAGTTCACTGATGCATTTGACATTTGGTAAATAGTCTTATCCAAACATCAGGCTTACTCTAGCTCGTTTACCGCATCGTGTTGAACCTCAAGGCTCTGGCTGTGCACACTGTGGGAGTTTTTCAATTGATGCACTAAGCTGTGTTTTTTATTTGAAACGCACACACAAACCGAGCAGCTCGTCTGCGGCCGCTTGCCTTTAGGGCTGAAGCTTGTCTGCAGCCTTTGAACTCGGACTCTCGTAAATAAAGCCGGCCGGCCACACGCGTCTGCTCTTTAGCTCGCTAATGGAGCGATGGGGGGGCTGTAACAGCCTAGTAATGGTCTCTTGAGATGCGGCGGCGCTTACATCACTGTCCGGGGATTTCATCAATGCTGGAGTGCAGCAGAGCATGGGAACCCTGATAAGTGTTGCATGGACTTGATGAAGACATATATGTGCAATGATGTAATGTACGATAAAAAGGTGAGCGGCCAAAATCACAATAATGCTAACCGTATAAATCACGATAGATGCTGGGAATTCAATTAGAAGCAATTTGTGTGTTACATAACAATGTAGTAATGCGCTATTTTTAGGAAAACTGATAAATTAAAGAGTTTTCAAATGAAAGGCACTTTGATTACTTATTCTTTTCAAATGGAACTTAATGGACCCAAACCAAAAGATAAGATTATTCAAAACTGACATCAGTGCAAAAACAGCTTTACTTTATGTAACACAAAATGTGTCCCAAAACAGTCAAAGTGATATTATAAAGCAGATGTTTTTTCACTTAATGGCAATAGCAAAATCTCAACCAAAGCACAATATACACCGCTGTTCCATTCTGTTTTCAAATGAATCACTTCTAAAACATTTTAATTCCTTAAATCCCTTGCAAAACTTTGCTTGAGTATTTTTTTTCAGCCAGAATCGTGACAATACTCGACTTTGCTGTCCAGAAAATACAGCAAAGAAAGGTGATAAACGGGTTCACATGCGCAACGCACAGTGCAGAAAGTCCATATTTACGCATTTTGCATTGTTTCTAAAACATTTCATTTTTTTTTCAAACTTAACGTTCGTTTTTTGAGTGGTAAAGAGATTGCTTGCATATTTTTTTGTGCACTTCTGAAGTTCATCTTTGCTTTTCAGCCAGAAAAGGACAACAAAGTTAAGAAAAGAGATTAGCATGCATAAAATACAGTGCAGAAAGTTCATAGTTACATATTTTTGTCAATGCATTATATATCCATGTACACATTTGTACTGTTGCATAATATAAACACATTAGTTTATAACTGCCTCATTTAGTTATCCAGAAAATAGTGTGTAAAACAGTTTAGCATGCAAAAAAGTCCATATTTTCACAATTTGCCAAAGCATAATATAAATTGTTGTACAAATTCTGTATAAAAAAGAAACATTTTCTTCTTTCCCCATTGCTTTTCAGCCAGAATCTTGACAATAACTGCTTTTATAAATAATTTTAAGTAAAGAGAAGAAATTAAAGTGTAAAATGAGTCCATGTTTACACACTTTTACTGTTGCATACTGTAATATAAACTATCAAACAGTTCTGTATTCAAATTGGATAATTTCTAAAACACCGTATTCTTTCCAAGTTCCTCTTTGCTTTTCAGCTAGAATAACGACAAAGTGTAAAATGTGCTAGCATGCACAAATTACAGTATGGAATTTTTACTTTCGCACAATAAAAAACAATAATTTCAAAAACATTTAAGTTCCTTTTTATTGTTCAATACTTGTTAACCAGATAATACAGCAAAGAAAAGTGCAAAACAAATGAGCACACACGAATCCCGTGCGGAAAGGCCTCGGAAAGCTATCAGTTTTCCATCCTGCAGATAGACTTTTAATTTATTGGCTTCTGTTATTAAAAAGCCCAGTCTGGGCTCGGCCGCACGTTCCTGGCCACCATGTTTGTGTGTAACACTAACCGCCTGCCATGGTGGGCTCTGCTTTCCACATGACAGCCTCCAAGAGGAGAAAGCCACCTTTCATGCCAGCTTGTATGGAAGGATCCCCTCTCCCACCCAAAAAACCCCCGACTTAAGTGTAATCGACCCCCTCCGTTCAGACATTCGCCCCATCGGTTCCCAATTTCTCATCCTACCCATCCCCCTCGTCCCTACAGCCGCCAGCCTCCAGGTCTGCTGGACCCTTCACCCCCGGAGCGCTGCCCCGAGACGTGGGTCACTGATGGGGACAGCTGGTGGACCTCCCAGGATCCGTCTTATGAGGGGATCGGTCAGGTAACACATCTGGCCTGTTGTAGTCGGGAGGCTCAGACCGCATTAAAACGGCTCGAGTGCATCCGAGAGAGAGAGAGAGCTGTGTGTTTTCACTGCATGCAAATCACATGCACAATGAAAGAGCAAATATTCTGGTATAACATTTCACTAACGAGCCGTATGAAACAGAAGTGTGCTTAATTGTACTGAATATGCGTTTAAAGTCATAAACGTGTACTTTTTAAAAGCTGTACTTGCAGATATTATAATATCAATAAAATGAAGGCCACTTAAAGACAGTGCACTTTCACGACTGTTTTTAACACACTTAAGCTCACTTTTAAAAATGCACTTTTTAAATAATGTTACAATGTTACTGTTGTGTATTATTTGATATAACATTTACATTTTAAATGTACCTAACTTGCAATTTCATCATTAAAGATGTGAAATAGAAATTACATTTAAGTATAGTTTTGTTTACCGTAAGCGCTTGTACATTTAGCAGTGCATTTCAAAGACAACAGAATATATTATGAAATTACATAGAAATGTGTGCTTGTGTCCTATTTCGGGGGTCAAAAAGCACTCAACTAATTTGCCTTTAATATAATTTTGCATAATGCATGATATAATTGCATTTAATAAACTTTAATTTAACTGTAAATAACATGCATTCAAGTGTGTGTGTGTGTGTGTGTGTGTGTGTATATATATTTATATATTTTACTTACGGTAATATTTTTTAAACGTATGCTAAAGTGTACTACTTTTTCATGAGGGCATAATCATATTTCAGGCTTGCAAACATGCTACGAAGCTAGATTTTTACATAAGGAAACTGTGAGTGGTGTTTGCATGTGCAAAACTAAACACGCTGCAAAGGTTGTCTGGGTGTTTTTACTGAATTAAAAATGTTTTTAGGGTGTTTTGGTGATCTCAGACTAGCCCAAGTCTCTATGGTATTCCGTTTTTTTTCCCCATTTTTATTATCCACCAAGTGAAAATCATCAGCTTGAATGTTTAGAAAAGTAAGAACACACCTCGTACGTAGCATGCATGCTGCAGAATGAGACAAATTTTATACTTTAGTTTAAGGCTTTGTACCAATCACTAACCCTAAGTATATGCTATTCAGTAAAGCTTAAGTTGTATTTATCTTAGAATATTCCTTTGAAATTGAGTTTGCTGCTTGTTTGACTTGGATTTAAAAACGCTTGCAAAACAGCTGTCTGCATAATGTATGCACAACCCAGGAAGACTAAGTAGTTTATTCAGTTAGCAGTCTTGAACTTGTAACCTTGCGACACGGTAAGCTGCAAACGCTAACATCCTCTGCTTACATTGTTGTGGACAGTCACTGAATGATATATGACTTTATCAAAGAAACCTGTTGAAAAAGTTCCTGCTTATTTGCCCTGAGGGTGGTTAGCATGTGTAAACGCGCCCGAGCGGCAGAGACGAGGAACTTTTCAGCGTATTCAAGAGAACTAATTTGTTTACATTGTATACGATCCAAGTTTTTCAGTCGCCACCTTTGGAAATCGATTATAGAGAGAGAATATAGATAATCTGAAAAAATCTCTTGATCATTCACATGTTGACTGATGTTGAGTTATTGACTGTGGTGATGAGTTTTGTTGCTCTTGACTGTCAACTGTCAAAGCCGTTAACACAATTCGCATCGTAAAAAATCCAAAAATAAACTTTTTTTTTGCATAAGCACTGGAGGGTATAACGGTATATGATGTGTGATGTTAGAAATGTCACAATTTTGCTTGGGTGCCACCAGACAATCAGCAGTAATGATGTTATTTTCATATCAGCCTTCATTTGTTGTACAAATGTTGTTTTTTTTGGTTTGCATCCATCAAGTTCCAAATAAAAACTGAAAAATAATAAGATAAAGCACCTTTCATTGTAAACTATGTAATGCATTGGATCACACACAATCACTCAGCACTCTGCTTTATGACTCCATGACAGTGATGCATGTGACACTGGCAGCAAATGTGTGTGTGTGTGTGTGTGTCTTGAGATATAAGATAAGGACTAAAGGTTGGCAATAGCTGAAGAACCAGCTGCTGTTTGGTGAAAAGAATGAGACTGTAGGGAAAAGGAGGGGTTTGGATAACTGTGTGCGTGTGTGTGTGTGTGAGTGAGTGTGACAGACTGAAAAGGGAATTACAAAACTGTGTTGCTTCCTACTCACATTAACATACAGAATCTCTCCACAGTGTATACTGTCATTTGTTAGGTTAAGCACCACTATTAGTGTTGCTTACATTTTTGGTTAATGATCTGAACAAACTAAATGATGTGGAAAATCTCACAGACTCACAATGAAGATGGACTTGAGACAGAAATTGTAGAGACTTTTTACTCAGAGCAGTAAGCAAACACCCAGATCACCAAAGCAACTCCAAAGCAAATTCTGGTCTTGTTTTTGCAATAATATTTTATAGCAATATATATATATATATATATATATATTAGTCAGTTTGAAGTGGATCATAAAAGTTTATCAAAGTTGTCCTAAGACAAGAATGGGTATTGTTTTGGTTATTTTAGAACTTTGATGAAAGGTTTTCATCCACTTCAAATGTTGACTAAAAAATAAAAGTAGTCACCCTAGAAAGGACATCCAGATCATAATTTTAAAATTCTCAGATATTTATATAATCCGTGTTTAAACCTTCAAAAGTAACGCAAATCACCCAAAACATTTAGCATTTGACCAAAACAGTTTCTTTACAAAAAGTAATCAAAGACGGTTAGAGCGTCGTCTGATCAAAGCGAGGAGTTTATGTGAAGTTCACCCTGCTGTCGTCGGGCCTCTGACCGTAAGCGTTCCAGTTTGCTCAAATCAACAGTTGTTTTGGGAAATGAGAGACTAGAAATTTCCTTGCAAATTTTTTCTCCAAGTATGAGCAATAATAGTAGTGATGCTTTTATGCTTTTCAAGCTTCTTTTTCTATATCTGCATTCAAGGCTTTTTATACCTTTAATCCTGAGCAGCGAAAAATTCCTTGGCCTGGATTTCAAGCCACAGTCGCGACTGTCTGTCTGATGATGTGGCAAAGTGTTAACTGTGACAACGGCTCTTCGCCACCGATCACATTCAGTTGCGCAAGACTCGCGAGACGTTCGGGAATCCCTCTATGGGAGCTAGCTAAATATTTTGCTCATTACGAGCGAGGTTATCTTCCATCTGGAAGCAAAGGATCGGTTGACAATTCAAAGCAGAAGCGGAGTTCAAGGCCTCGAGCCTCACCCTAAAACCGAGGGGTTAACGCCGGCCGGCCCGTAATGAACCGAGCGCCGATAAACTCAGGAAGAGCCGTGCTTCCTATGAAAATATTTATCATTCCAGAAACCTTTGGCTACAGAGGACTTTAGGAATTAATTCATGTTTTCTTAAGAGGGGGCGTCTCAGGATGGGGAACTCGGGCCTCGCTTTGCCTCCTCGAGCAGGAATTGTGCAGCTTATTCACAATTTATTAGGGTTTGTAATCAGAACCATGACGGAAAAAGAGCTCAGAATGAGACCTGATGTTATTATACACCTAAAACGAGAGCGTTAAGTCAAACTTGCCCCCGTGTGCATGACCTTTGACGTGTGTCGATTATTTTACAATTGGAAGAAGAATTGAAATAAGTGTTGGGTGCATTCATTTGTGATCAGATGTATTCACAATACTCCAGATACTCCAAATCTGCAGTGTGATACTGAGAATAACAGATCTGACTCTAAATGTGAATGCAAAGAGCAGGGTGTTTTCACTTATTTTTGTGATAGTCAGAGAAGTTTGAATTTGGTTCTTTTAAAACTAAATTAAGTGTGAACAGATTGAAAAGTGACCACTTCAGTTTAAGAGGAATTAAATGTGAACAGATCGATTTCTACTGGCAGCAGGAGACTGAATTTAATGCCATTTTGTTCTTTTAGTTTTCATTTCTAAAAAATACCAACGACAGATGATAAATGTTCACCATATTACAATATAGTCACAATATGTAAAGTTAGCAAAGACAAAAATAGTTGCATTGCATGTCTTTGCTGATGTTCTGCGATGAGAAATATTGTTCGTTTATTCGTTGTCATGTTAGAAAAACAGAATCTGCTGAGTTGCTGTGCATGAGTCAGTATTTCTTGGACTTGTTTGTGGTGTTGCAAAGTCATGGTGGTGGTAGAATCATTGCATATGGGAAAGCAAGCATTGACGTTTAGAATCAGTACTACATCTGCAACCGGTTTTGGATCTCGGTGTCCGATTCAGGATCTCCTCTGCGAACCTGGATGGATAATAATTTGGAATTGTGCAATAGTGACCTGCGTCCTCGTGAAACAAAGCGGTGAATGTATTGAGCAGGGGGTTGTGAGAGCTTCTCGAGGACGATGAATGCTTCTCTTTGAAAAATGCTTAGCAAGGCACCCTAAAATTACCTTATTAGCTTCCTGACTTTAAACATCGCCTCAGCGATTTCAGAGTAATCATCTAGCTCTGTGAAATCCGCCATTGATTTCGTTCAAACGGCCAAATTTCATAAAAGAAATAGACACGTATGCAGAAACTAAGACTACTAAAATGAGAGTAGCAAGAATGATTGTACAGAGTGAAACAAAATTTAATTAAGGGTGACAGATGTTCAGATCTGAAAAACAAAGTATCCCGTTCAAAGACTTTCTACACTATTGAGAAAATAGTTCTGAATAACACTAATTAAGGTTGCTCTGGTTTTAAATAATAGAAGGTGCCTTTTTCCATCAAAAACTGCTGATGAATGATCTGAAATAATAGTTTACTGCATTTTAACAAATGAATTAGATAAATTCATCTTAGCATTTGAATCATGCTGAGCTTCCCATTATTTACACAAAAATAGAAACAACATTCATTGCACATTTACATTTCACCTTACCAAAAGACACTCATATAATAAAGTCTGCATGGCGTAAGATTGTGTTTTTTTGTGTGTGCATCAACCTAAAAATAGGCACTATATTAATACAAATGATTACAAGTACAAAATGTTAATTTACTTGACTTGAAGCACTAATAGTTTCTTACAAAGAAATCTTTGATTCTAATTGTATTAAAATTGGCATAAAATGTTTTGTTCAATTCAAACTGTTATTATCATTTTGTGATTAGATTATTTAAAAACCCAGAAAACAAAAAAACTTATTATAACACATCCAGATTTTTCTTATCTATTTTTGTTAGTTGTATTAATCTATGTATTCAATTTATTTTACCCTACAGAGCCAACTACCTCCAGAAATAGCACAAGGTTCTGAAGCTAATAACTATTCAAGAGCCTCTTAGACCTTTTTTAGAATATGAATTGAATCATCTCAGCTAGAATCTTCGACTAAAATCTCACTATAGCATCATTTAACTTTCATATTATTTGATTAAAGGGTCATGCAAAATGTAAATATAAAATCTGAATGCCAACAATAACATGTATAATGAAAATATGTCTGTTTTTCTTACATAAAACAGTAATACTCTACGCACTGTATACAGTACTAAATCTAGCCTTGTTTGATTTTTCTGCACTCTTTTAAAAAGAAGATTATAGGGTTTATGAATTTTCTATATGGTTTTAAAAAACAGTGACGTTTCTTTATTGGTTATTCAGATCAGTGTTTAGGTTTATTTTAATCCACACGGAAGGGGAAAAAATAAAAAGGTTCTCCTATGACATACCACTATAACACTATTTTAATCCTGGATTAAACTATTTTATTAATGTAATTAGATATCTGCATCTTAACCATAAACATCATTAAAATGCTAACAATGCATCCTCCTGCACTTTCCTCTTTTTGAGAGATTTTCTAACAACAAAACTCGCGGTATAAAAGATAAATAGTGCATTGTATTATAAAGACAAGAAATTAGCGATTCGTTATTGTCAAACACAACACACGTCAAGACGATATCAGTGAGTAAATGATGCACTCACCATATCTGAAGCAAAGCAAATGAAAAATCAGCTGTTAAGTTCAGCAAAGTTCCTTCTCCATCCTGCGTGATGTGCCTTGATCAAAGCGCCGACTGACGGATATAATGTCGCATCCCGCCGCAGCTGTTACATTCGAATTTTAAATTTTTGAATGATCCCGGCTGCGCGCGCGGTCAGATCGCGTTGTGTTCAAGAGTTCTGCCGTGTGTGTCTCGCTGCCTGCGTGTGTGGCGCACTCGAGTGCGCACTAATGTGAAGAAACGTTCAATAAATGAGCGATCTGAGTTCCTCCTCCTACTGCTCGAGTCCTCGACGCGCGCGTGTAGCTCCACCACAACGAGACCATCCTGCTCTGCGTGCGCGCGCACGGACATATATCTATGCTTGTAAGGGTTAAAGTTTTAAAAATGTAGCTCACGAATACAGTAAAACTACTCTTTAATGATTTATAAGTCAGCTATATATATATATATATATATATATATATACTTTATTTTTATCAGTTTCTGAAAATGCATGCAAAAGTGAATCTACATTGTTGAAAAAACACATTAAATTATGTTTTACTCGAAAGGTATGAGTACAGGAAGTGTATTTAAGAGTAGGGGATAGAAAATAGCATTAGTTCAGTATTTAAAAAATGCAAGTCAGTGATTGTGAAGGATTGCCTTTCTTAAACTTCATTTCAGTGATTTTAACACAAGTATAAACTTTCAGAAAAATTATTAATGCATGTATCAGGAAAAGTTACAGTGGAAATCCTAATGTATTTTAGCAGATTTATATGCTTGTGCAAATTACTGTGAATGAAGCTATACACACTGTCATGTAAAAAGGCTACCTGAAGTCAAATGCAAATGCAAAATTAGTGATTTTCAGAATACTGATTTAAAAAAAAAAAAAAAAAGTTTTACAAATGGATAAACATGATGATTTTTGTTCCTCTTTTGTAGAGTTCCTTTGTGTTATGGGCAGGAAGGCAGTGGTAATCAGTGACAGTTTGTTTCCAAAGGTTCATTTCAGAAGCGGTTAAAAAAGAAGGATAAATCACCATCATCATATTGTTATCAACAGAAATGTCCTCAGGTATTAAAGTATGCGTGTACATTTATTTTGCATTGGAAGGGCTCATCATGTTTCATCATACATGTTCACACCACATCCAATTAATTTGGTGACTGTCAAAATCGTGGGATATAAACTCTGAAATGTGAAAAAAATCATAATTCAGATTTTATATCTCACAATTCTGTTTACAGGGACATTTTTAGAATTGTGAGAAAAAAGTTGCAATTTCCTTTTTTTTTCAAGCATATACAGGCTGATGTTTTGTCTCTTTAAGAAAGCTGAAAAAATCTATTAGCTTACACTGTTGCAGTTATTACGTTAGGTAAAGATCAGATGAAACAAACTAAATATTCAGGCCAATCAAGTTGTTAATGACATTTCCTCTTTCTTTCACTGTCTAGTTTCCCAGTGCATACCAGATGAGTCTGAACTAGTTTACAAGACTTGTAAATAATCTGATAAGAGATTTGTGTGAGCATCTCAAACTGTGATCTTAAAAATGCCATAAAGCTGTGTTGTTATGCGTTGTTTGTATATTCTCTCAGCAGTTCTCACAAAGTTGCTGTTTGAATGAAGCATCTCAAAATACAAATGGTAGATGGGGGCTAGTTGTCACACAGGGAGCACCTTGAATCAAATGCCTAATTGTATACATGCTGGTTTTGACAGTCAGTGGTTGTGTAGGCTGGGTTTACACTCCTAGGTTAACTAGTTAATGACATTTTGTAATTAACTGTAATTAACATCTGAATGGTTCTGAACAGCTTTTTGCAGTTTTGTATTTGCACAAAATAGTGTGACAACTAGCCCCAGTCTGTCTATTAATGCAATTAAAAACAAAGACAGAAATCATATTGCAGTGAATGTAGTTGTAGGAACATCCTATATCTGGGGGTCAAATCAAGTTCACACTTTATTAATGTTAAAAGTAGCATTACAACAGTGACCATCATCTGGTTACAATAAACAGTGATTCAGATGTGTGTGTGTGATATTCTAGTGGATTTGATTTATTTCCAGGGATGGCAAGAGTCTGGTTGCCAAGACAGAAAGGTAGAAAGATTCTGAACGCAGTGAGCGAGAGTGCGGATGAGGAAAAATCTGGTAACCTTACCTATGACTGTAGTTAAGTAACGCAACCCAGACACGAATTTGTCTGGCCGTGATTCATTTTCGCGAGGAGGGTGGCCGATTTCCATGCTTTCTGTGGAATGTGCGGCTAAAGAAGAAAATAAAAGCAGCCATTGTCTTTATCTTTATTTCTCTCTTGGAGTTTTGTTGAGCCGGTCAGACACGCTGTGAACAGCAAGAGATCAGGGAGAGTTTCCTCTCAATTCACCAGTTCACTTCTGTCTGCCATCCCTCACGAGCAAAGAACTAGAACCCATTTCCAAAACATCATGTAAATATTCCCCAAAAGAGATGAAGTTCATTTCTATTTAAGTCTGCATTCAGCTGACGCCAACACTAATATTAAAACCATGAAGCAGTAGTGAATATATTTAGGGGGAAATGCTGAGCATCACATTTAAATTACTCAAATTCATTTTTCAACTTTTTTAGATGATTTTCACCTTTTTTAGATGATTTTCAGGCAACAACTTAACACCTGGAACACCTTAGTAACTGCCTGGTAACACCCTAACAATTCCAAAAATTACTGAGATCCCCTTAAGCACCACATATTGTAGAAATCCTTCTGGCAACCACTCACCACGTGCTAGCAACCACATAGCAACGTGTTTAAAACTACACTAAACCCTAAAAACAACATAGCAATGCTCCTAAAAAAACCTTGGCGACTGCATAGCAACACCCTAGCAACAGCATAGCAACAAACAAAAAGTCCTTAGCAACATCTACAACACCTTAGCAACCACTCAGAATAACCTTAGAAACCACATAGCAACTGGACAAGCAGTCTCTTAGGAGACCATACAAACTGCATAGCAACACCTTGGCAACCAGATAGCAACAAACTACAATCCACTCAGAAGACCTTATCAACCGCATAGCAATACCCTACCAACTGCTACAATGTATAATGTCTTAGCGGCCTAGAAACCACATAGCAATATGTTACAGTCCACCAAGAACAGTGTGGTGGCCACTTAGCAACACCCTAGCAATTGCAAAATACAAAATACCACAAAATACTTGGGACATGATAGCAACCACAGTACAATGTCTTAGCAGCCTAGAAACTACATAGCAATGTGTTACAATCCACCCAGAACACCTTAGCAACCATATAGCAATACCCTAGCAACTGCATAAACACTTAAGACACCATAGCAATAGTATTGTTCCTCCAATACACTTGTATTTTATTGTCTTAGCAACCACCCAGAGCAAGTGCATAGCAACTTGCTAAAAACTACTCAGAACGCCTTAGCTATCACACAGCAACACCCTAGCAAAAGTAAAAGAAAGTACTGTAATAATTGCATTGCAATGTCCTAGCAACCACAGAGAACAACCTAAAAACTTAGGCCTAGCAACTTGCTACAGTCCACCCAGAACACCTTAGCAGCCACATAGCAATACCTTAGCAACCACCCAGAACAACCTCAAAACTGACTAGCAACATACTACAGTCCTCCTAGGACACATTAGCAACCACATATCAATATCCTAGCAAGCACAAAACAAAATACTATAGCAACCACATTGCAACGTCTGAGCAACCACCCAGAACAACCTCAGAACTGTCTAGCAACATGCTACAATCCACCCGGGACACCTTAGTAACCACATAGCAACACCCTAGCAACCACAAAACAAAATACTATAGCAACCGCATTGCAATGTCTTAACAACCACCCAGAACAACCTCTAAACTGTCTAGCAACATGCTACAATACACCCAGAACACCTTAGCAACCACATAGCAACACCCTAGCAACCACAAAACAAAATACTATAGCAACCGCATTACAATGTCTTATGCACAACCTCTAAACTGTCTAGCAACATGCTGCAATCCACCCAGGACATTTTAGTAACCACATAGCAACACCCTAGCAACCACATAACTAAATACTATAGCAACTGCATTGCAATGCATTGCACCTTAGCAACCACATAGCAACACCCTAGCAACCACAAAACAAAATACTATAGCAACCGCATTACAATGTCTTACGCACAACCTCTAAACTGTCTAGCAACATGCTGCAATCCACCCAGGACATTTTAGTAACCACATAGCTACACCCTAGCAACCACATAACTAAATACTATAGCAACTGCATTGCAATGTCTTACCAACCACCCAGAACAACCTCAAAGCTGCCTAGCAACATGGTACAGTCCACCCAGAATACCTTAGCAACCACAAAGCAACACCCTAGCAACCACAAAACAAAATACTATAGCAACCGCATTACAATGTCTTACGAACAACCTCTAAACTGTCTAACAACATGCTGCAATCCACCCAGGACATTTTAGTAACCACATAGCAACACCCTAGCAACCACATAACTAAATACTATAGCAACTGCATTGCAATGTCTTACCAACCACCCAGAACAACCTCAAAGCTGCCTAGCAACATGGTACAGTCCACCCAGAATACCTTAGCAACCACAAAGCAACACCCTAGCAACCACAGAACAAAGTCTTATAGAAATCGCATTGCAGTGTCTTAGCAACCACCCAGAACAACCTAGAAATTGCATAGTGACATGTTTAAAACACTCAGAATGCCTTAGAAACCAGATTGTATTATCTTAGCAACCACCAAGAACAACCTAAAAACACCATTGCAATTTGCTAAAAACTACTCAGAAAACCTTAAATACTATAAGCAACCACACTGCATTGTCTTAGCAGCCACCAAGAACAACATCAAAACTGCCTAGTAACATGTTACAATTCACCCAGAACACCTTAGCAACCACATAGCAACACCCTATTGCACATGACTGAAGTCAATGTCATAAAGTAGAACTCCTTTAATGTACTGGAGTCTCGGTGTGCCACCAATAAACACAGTAGAGCCCTTCCCAGCACTAATAAACTCTCAGTCTGCGGTGGTTCTATGAGTAGTTCAGCGCGTTCTAGTCCTCTAACCCGTCACACACCGGCCGCTCGTCTCTCAGCGCCCCAGCAGTGCCCCTCTTGTCCGTGGAATGTGGAAATCATTTCCCCCTTAATTTTATAATGGAGGTGGAGAGGCGGCCTCCCTTTGGTTCAATTTTCACCAACACCATAAAACGCAGCGGTCGTAAGAACAGCGCCGACATCTGCTTTTTCCATCGCCAGGACTTTAATGATCAGGTAATAAAAGTTTCATTTGACAGAAATTACAACAGATGTTTCGGCCGATAAAGTTCAGATAGAAGCGATCTCTCCGGAGACCTCGCTGACCCGACAGGCCCACCTTCGCTACATACCGCCACAACAAAAGTCACTGCGGTCACATCCAGTTGACTTCCACTGCCGTCTACACGCTACAATAGCACTTTTTCCATGTGTTTTCTAGCTTTGCGGTTTAAAGGGACAGTTCACCCAAAAAGAAAGTCAATGGCTACTGTCAACTGTTTAGTTGCCAACATTCTTCTAAAGATCTTTTTTTTTTTATTCTCAACAGAAAAAATGTTCTAATCCCTAGATTGATGTTCTTATTTCCATATTTACAAGATTAACAACATCCGTTACACGAATGCAAACCATCTAAAACTATTTCCTTCAAATGCATGCTAAAATAATCACAGGTTGCAAATTTCTGTAAACATGCAAAGTGCATTAATATTTAATGAGGTTGGCATTGTTTAGCTTGTAAGTGGTTTTCTGTTCCTGAACAACTTGCTGTAACATTTTAGCATCACACTTTATACATCTTATAATGGGGTTAAAGAACAATCTATTCACCTTCAGATTCATAAGATTTGAAGAAATAGAGCATTCCATCTTTTGCTCACCAATGGATCCTTTGGAGTGAATGGGTGCCGTCAGTATGAGGGTCCAAACAGCTGATAAAAACATCACAATAATTCACAAGTAACTCACACCACTCTATCAATTAACATCATTAATGTGTTTTAACTTTAAACCGTTGCTTCCAGATAAAATTCAAGTCCATAATCCATAATAATGCTTCCTCCAGTGAAAAAGTAATCTGGTCTGACAGTTCTAAAGTTCTACAGTTCTAAACAGATGATTTGAGACAACAACAGGAGATGGAGTTTTTCATGGTTTGAGCTCTCATTCTGATGGCACCCATTCACTGCAGATGATCCGTTGGTGATCAAGTGATGAATATGCTGCATTTCTCCAAATCTGTTTCCCATGAAGAAACTCATCTACATCTTGAATAGCCTGAGGCAGAGTACATTATCAGCAAATTTCCATTTTTAGGTGAACTATTTCTTTAAGAAATGCATTTTTCTCAGAAATCTGAGTGAGAGGTGTGCACAAATCTTCCGGTATGCAAAGCTTAAAAACAACTGAAGAAACGTTTCCAAGTATGTTCTGTCAAATATGCACTGATTCAAGAGTGCCTTGCAGGAAGGTATTTGATACAAACAGCACTATTATCCCATGAACTAGTTTTCAGTCTTGTCTTGTCGACTGATATGAAAATGCCATTCTGGAATGAGTGAAACATCACAACAAGGACACCTACAACAGATATTAAACAGACCTGACACAGACCTGAAAAATGATGGAAATTAAAACCTCAATCAGTGTCAGAAATCAATCTTAACTTTTGATTGCTTCTGGTTTCAAATTCAAGTGGATTAATTGGCATGCTAAATAGTTGCCAACGTTTTATTAATATTGCATATATTTTTCAGTAGTTTTAGGACTCACTGCGAAGAGAGCCATTTTTAAAAGCACAAATGAGTCAAATGAAATAATAATAGCATGCACAATAATTTTAAAGAGCAAAATGCTTTTTAATATAGTTTTAGATGGAGTATATTAGGGCTGTGAATCTTTGGGTAAACAACAAATCGATTCGATTCACGCTTCATAGGGTTTCGATTTGATTCAGGAACGATTTTTGAAAATTCAGAATGATTCGATTTAAGACGATTCACAATAAAATTCAATGCGATTTGATTAATAACAATTCGATTCTGCATAATTTAAGTGTATTCACAGAATTACTTCAATGCTTTCCCTAAATTCTTTATATGCTTAGTCAGGGGGCAAATTACACTTTTGCCTTTATTGAGTCAGAGAGTAAGGGCAAAAATATACATATAATAATACATAAAACACCTTTGTCCACTGTTAGATGTTAGTTTAATGATGCTATGGCATGTAGAAATTTACCCTAGTGAAAAGTAATATATTTGAAATATATTTATATCAAACTAAGTACAGTTCAAATCTGTTAACATATTTACTAATTCATCCCTAGAGACTTTGACATAAAAATTATAATTCAACTTTATTTGAATTTCTTAATATTAAGCCTAAAATGTGTTTTAATGTCACTATTGCTGAGGATTGTATTCTCTTTGAATAAAAAGGTCTTTAAATGCAAGATATATAAAGTGTACCTGAAATATACTTGCAATAGTTCCACTTCTGCACAATCAAATACACTTCGGTTCATTTTTAGTTGGACGTCAGCACTATACTTCCAATTTTATGCCAGTTACTAAATGTACAACTGCAAAGTATTTTTTATTAAGAACATAATATACAAATTTATACTTAGCATGAAATAAAGGTATTTCAAATACATTTTAGTATATTTATTTCTCTTTATTATTTCTTAGCCTATGTAAGCCAAGATAAAAAGTTTTAAAAGTAGGAATTTTATGTCACACCTTTGCATGATGTGAGCTTCTTTATCTTATTTTCATAAAACAAAATGCTACAGCATTTAAACCATTCCTTTCTATCGGCGAATGATGATTTTAATGATGTAGTAAAGAACGCAACTTTCACGCATGTGACAAAACGTAAACCTGGCGCGTGTATAACGTGTCGGTGAGAGCGCGCGCGCCATCCAGTGGCAGGCAGTGAATGAAGCGCGTGAAGGAGAGATGTGAGGAAACAAACAACGCTGTTCAAGGTCTCCGTTAATTCGTGCTTGTAGTAATTTATATATATTTAAAGCACTGAATCGCTATAGAAATCGCGATTCATTCGATTCTTAGTGTTTTAAAGCTATTAATAACCGAAATCAACGATTCACGATTCAGCGTCAGGTTTTGCAATCGATGCATCGAGAAAACGAGTGAATCGTTACACCCCTAGAGTATATGTATCTATTTACAAATATAAATGAACAGTTAAATAAAACAATTCAAATATTATTAATAATACATTTACTGTATTTGTTTTTAAGCATTTATATTCTGTTGCACAGTATCTTTTTCAGCATTTTTGCCGATAACATTTGATTGGCACCTGTTCTGGCCTGTTGAAATTAACAGGCCCCAGATGATTTATAATAAAGTCGGGCCACGAGCAGTCTGGGCGCTTTACGACGGATCAGGACTGTGTGAAAGTGCGAGTTTGTGTCTTTCACAGCGCGTCTCTTCTCTTTTCCCAGCCCAGCCCCAGAGGTGAGACAGATACGTTCACACATTTCATTTTGTAGTTCCCACGGCAGTCAAAAATGCACCTGACCCCGGGGCTCATGTACTGGGGGATTTTTTTTATATTTTGTGCTCTTAAAGGAGCAGCCGTGACTAATGCACGTTTTACTGTCTCCATTATGCTGCTGGATATTATGAAGTTTCATGCAACGTGACTGGATGTGTCTGTGTGTGTGTGTGTGTGTGTGTGTGTGTGAATTCAGCCAAACACATCCTCTGTTGTGTTTGTCCATGTTAGATATCTATGTACACCAATGAACGTACATGTTTTTATAGTGTTTTAAAGGGATAGTTCACCCTAAAATGAACATTTCTGTCCTCTGTTCCAGTCTTGTTCCATCCGTTTCATCATGAAGTGTTTTTCTTTTGCGTTTCTCATTAAGAACACACCAGCTAACAGGGAGCATTCTCAGAACACTATGGCAACATTAAAAGAACATTCAGAGAAACTGACTGTTTTCAGAAATTAAGTGTAATGTATTTTTGTTAGTTGGAGAAATTGAACAACAAGAGGGTGCGCAAATGATGACGGAATTTTTATTATGTGTGTGTGGATGTATCTGTATCCTCCCTCGGGCAGAGGCGACTGTTAGGAAATGAATAGAGGCTGTTCTCAATAGCTTTGTGTTTCTGTTTGTTTGTCTCTCTGTAAGCTGGGTGTAGGTAGGAGGGTCTCTGAGAAAGCTGGCGTTTCGCATGGCCACAGGCACTGAAGCATTGTTAACTAAACAATACAGCAGGTCCTGGCATTAGCACGTCTCTGTTTAAGAGGTGCCAAACAACAGTTGCCTTCCCAACAGCAGCGTAGGCCTGCAACTGAAACTTGCGGCTAAACCTTGATTTAGGAGCTCGCAATACGCTACAAAAAATAGGAGCGAAAGCAACATGTAATGCTACTACGTTTTAATATTGGAGAAGTACCACTTACATACTTACATAGAAACCTATACATCGGAGCCTGATAAAAATGCATTTTTTTTAAAGAAAAATGTCAGATGGATTTTGCATCTGAACAGTTTGATCACATAGGAAATTAAAATATTAAAATATTTGTATTTTATTTTCTATTGTATTTTCTACTTTTATTTATTTTATCATCTAATATTTTATTTGTTATTTATTTTATTTTATTTTATTTTATTTTTTAGTCAGAGGTTAATCTTTCATTGTTCAGAAGATTCCATTATATTACAATTAATTAATCAGTTATCATAATTTATTGGTTATCAATTAGATTTTTGATGATTAACGCTCAGATTTTTTAAATGTCTCTTTTTTTATTAATTATATTATATATAAAATTGTTATACTATTAATTAGATATGTATATAATTATATAGATTATGTATAAATATATATAATGATAAAAGGATTTATATTGTATTAATTATGCTTTGTCTATGATCTCATTAATAATGTTATGATAATGTTATGATAAAGTGTGGATGCATATTTGCGCTGAACATTTGGATCACATATGAAATTTAATTTTTAATTTTATTTTTTATTTTAAAATTTAATTTAATTTTACTTTATTATTGATTTTATTTTATTTGCCGTTCCCAGTTATATTACATTTAAACATTAACATGTTACACTGCAAAAAATGCTTTTCTTACTTAGATTTTTTGTCTTGATTCCAGCCAAAATATCTAAAATTTCTTAAATCAAGAAGGATTTTCTAAACAAGTAAAAATTATTGTCTTGTTTTCAGAAAAATAAGTGAAAATTAAGTGAGTTTTTGGTTAAAAAAAGCAAAATATTCTGCCAATGGTGTAAGCAAAATAATCTTATTTCAAGCAGAAAACTAGATAATTTAGACATCAGACAATGCTTACCTCATTGGCAGATGCTTGTTTCAAGCAAAAACTCACTTAATTTGAACTTTTTTTTTTTATAAAAACAAGACAATAATTTTTACTTGTAGAAACGTCTTCTTGATTTAAGAATTTAACAATGAACTGAATGTGGAGAACAGCTCAGATCCTCTGATGAGAAAATGATAAATTCACCTGACTCTGTCTTTGATGGCATAATTGGGTCTCTTGACAAATCTGAGCACAGTTTGAGACATCAAGGAGATCTCACATTAAACTCCATATGAATGTGTCTTTTTTCCAGGAGAAACATCTGAGAAAGCAGAAGATAAAGTCTGTCTGAGAAAAGATGAGATATTAAAGATATCTTTTCTTCTTTCGTACAGGCTCTCAAATTCTGCCGTGTTTTGATTAGGAAGCCTTTAGTAGAGAGATGTGACTAAGGTAAAGAAACACAATCCTAATTCAGTAGAAATGGTCATGAAGTAAGGCTGGACTTAAACAGAGTTTCTGTGCTGATCAATGGCCAAATTTTTCAAACGTCAAAATCTTTTCAGCCTATCAATACCAGAGCTACTAACGGTGATCTTTGGCACAGCGTCCTTATGGCATATCAATAGCCTGACTGCACTAATAGAAAGACCTGGACACTTTAAACCTTTTAACTAGTCCTGTAATTAAGTTAGCCTGACCACAGGGGCATGAATTATTGATAAGTTATCGGATTCCTATCAGCTTTGGGGAATTATTAATAATAGATTACCCATCTGGCAGCTGGAAACAGATGTAAACCTGGACTCCCATTTGTTAACAACCTCTCAGTCTTTCAATGATAATGCTTCTCCTGTCATTCGATGTCAATAGCGGTGAGTCCAGTAAAACCATATGTGACCCTGGACCATAAAACCAGTCATAAGGGTCATAAGAGATTTATACATCATCTGAAAGATTTCCATTAATGTATGGTTTGTTATAGGACAATAGGACAACATTTGGCAAGATACAACTATTTGAAAATCAAAAATCTGAGGGTGCAAAAAAATATTGAGAAAATCACCTTTAAAGTTGTCCAAAAGAAGTGCTTAGCAATGCATCTTACTAATTTAAAATTAAGCTTTGATATATTTACGGTAGGGAATGTACAAAATATCTTCATGGAACATCATTACTTAATATCCTAATGATTTTTGGCATAAAATAAAAATTTTGACCCATTGCTACAAACATAGCTGTGCTATTTAAGACCACTTTTTGTGGTCCAGGGTCACATATTTTGGTGCTTATTCATCTGTCACTTACTTCTTTTGACTTTCAACAATTTAACTAAGCAATGCTATAAAGCAGAATTTAAAAATATACACAATTCCACAATATATATGAATATGTAGTCTAACAATAGCTTATTTTTATTTAATTTTCTTTACATTTTTGGTAGGTTAAACAACCATTAAATCATCATTACAGTCAGATTGTATATTTTCATTTCAAGATGTGTGTAATTAATTACATTTTTATTATTTAATTATATTATTATTAAATATATTTATATTTTTATTATTTATAACAATATTTGTTTGCATATTTCTGTGCTATTACGATAATATGGATGTATTTTTGTATCTTTTAAATGAAAAAAAAATGTATATGTCAAACGTTTAGGTCAGGGTCTGATGAATGTTAACATTTCCCACTTTCTTTGCAAATAAAATTGAGATGTTTGACTGCGCTCATTAAATCTTCTTCTGTGTGAGGGTTGATGGCATTTATGAAACTTGTGGTGAACCAAAGAACAAAGGAAAAATCTTAAAATAAGATAAGTTGACTTTAAAGAAATCATAAATTGCGTTGGAGTTGGGTCGGTCATGGCAGTCTTGCTCTAATTACATGTGGTTTAACAGGCGTTCCAGCATCTTCCCCTTACACACACACACACACACACACATATAAAGTCAGAGAGCATGACCGCAGCTTCACTGGAGACACATGCTCTGTTAAAGCTCAAAGGACAAACCGTGTTTGAACAGAAACTACATGGCTTTATTTGTGATAATGACTGTCTGACTGTACATTTCATACATATATAATTTACCCATAGCTGTATTTGCTATATACACTCTCAGAAAAGAAAAGGTTCAAAAGCTATCACTTCCTAACGGTGCACATTTGTACATTATTTAGCCCTAAAGGGTGCATATAAGTATCTTAAAGATACATATTAGTATCTCAAGTGTACATATTAATACCATAATGGTGCTAGCTTTTTTTTTGCCAAGAGGCAGCTTTTGTACCTTTTATTCTGAGAGGTTAATGTTTGTTATATGATTTTGCTAGTTAAGCAATAATGCCAACTTTTTTTTTAATTGACTTTGGTTCAGGAAGTATTTCATTACATTCATTTTCTCCATAGGAATTACAGAACTAAACAAAACAAAGCAAAATAAATGAAAAACAAAAAACAAAACTTTAATTTGAATTTAAAGTGTATATGAAAATGTATGCATATTGCAACTCTTCCTCTTCTCATAATACATTTTTGGCAACATAATCAAATAAAAACCATGATACAATATAAAACTATTGACTTATTTATTATAAGTAATCAATGAAAACTATAATTCAAGTTTATTAATGGCTATAAATATATCTGCACACTCTCAGAAAAAAAAAAAGGTACAAAAGCTGTCACTGGGGCAGAAGGTACACATTTGAACATTTGAAGTCCATATTGGTACCTTAAAGGTACATATCAGTACCTAAAGTGTACATATGTGACCCTGGACCACAAAACCAGTCATAAGGGTATTTTTTATTTGTTTATTTATTATTATTATTATTATTATTATTATTATTATTTTTAAAATTGGGATTTATCATTGGGACATCATAAGCTTTCCATTGATGTATGTTAGGATAGATACAACTATTTGAAAATCTGGAATCTGAGGGTGCAAAAAAATTTAAATACTGAGAATATGGCCTTTAAAGTTATCCATATGAAGTTCTTAGCAATGTATATTACTAATAAAAAATTCTGTTTTGATATATTTGTGGTAGGAAATGTACAAAATATCTTCATGGAACATGATCTTCACTTAATATCCTAGTGATTTTAGCAAGAAAAAAAAAATCAGTTTAAAAATATTTGGATATTTGTGTTAAACAAGTCAAAAATACTGAACAAGAAAATCATTGTACATAGGGAATTAAGTGATTCAACACTAAAATTGTTAAATATTTAAGTTGAAATACATTGACTTGTGTCTTCTGCATGTGTATATCATCATTTAATAACCTCAGAGCGCATGGTTGATTCTTTATGGAGAAAGTGAATGGGAATTTTACTTTGTCATGCTCTAAATACAGACAGAAGAATTTATAATGCAAACTGCAGGTGAAAGTGACGAGAAAGAAAGTACCTGACACAGGTTCTCATGGTGTGGAGGCACTGAAAAGCCTCAGTGGGAGGAGTTTTCACATAGTTTTGAGTGACAAGGGAAGGCCAGAGAGAGAGAGAGAGGCAGAGTTTGGGAAATCTTCAGCCTAGAGCCAGTTGGCGAACAGGAGAGGAAATGCACAGAATGTCTTTTTCTTTTTTTGTTCTCACACCTTCGTATTCTCTCGTCACCCCGGGCGTTGAGAAGCGCCGAACACCCCCGCTCACCTGCCCTGCCCTCCCTTGTGTGTGAGAACTAAATAGTCTAAAGTCTCTGTCTTTCCCCCTTCCTTGAGTTTCATTCAGGCTCGCGCCAAAACCACCTGAGGCGCGCTTCTTTATAAGACGCTGTCAGAAATGAACTTATTCCCCTGACCCTCTCCAATCCGCTTTTAAGATCAATATTAATGCTTTAAGCAAATGACCTCTGCATGGCCTTTCACCCGCGCCAACCCACAGTTCTGACATATTCACTAGTATTGACAACATTAGATGTGATCCCAAACCTATGAGCTGCATACTTACTATAAGGGATGATATGTGCTTTCCAACATGAAGGCGGTCCCAAAAAAGATTTTACTTTTTATATATATATATCAACTATTTTTGATAACTATTTATAGAAGAGAATATCCAGAAGGGAATTAAATACATACATACATACATACATACATAAATAGGTAAATTCTGAGGGAAAAAAAGTACAGTCAGTCACAATAATTTTTGTTATTTTTCGTCCAAAAACAACAACAACAACAAAACCCAACAGAATTGCAAGATAGAAATTCAGAATTTTTAGCAATTCTGAAAAAAAAGAGCTATTCTGTGGTGGAAACAGGCTTTTACAACTATTTGTTTGTATACTTCTAATTAAAACCAGAAAATTCTATGGCAATATTGCATGTAGTGTTAACATTGATCATTAATTTCATTCACTTTCAAAGAAGTGAATGAAATGAATTATTATTATTCAAATAATATAGTTACATTAAAAATAATTACTAATAAATCAATTATTTACATTACACTTTTTATGTATTTTAGTATTATTTATATACTGTTATTAATGTTTTTATTAATGAATTTTTATAATTTCACTTTTCATTCTAATTAATTCTAATTCATTTTAATAAACTAAAAACACTAATAAAAATGACAAAAACATTTTGGTTTTTGTCAAATGTTTCTTTTTTTCAACATTTTTAGTTTTTCTACTAATATTTATGTTAGTATATTTCAGCTTTTTTTCAATTAACAAAATGATTTTAATAACAACAACAGTAAAGCTGCCTAGTATTGTAATGTTTAATAAAAAATTATGAGTCGCCTACTTAGGATGCTCCCTTGGAAGGTACAAATGTTATATATAGTAAAAATGAAATATCATTTTTTTCATTTTTACCATTGAAAACATGTCTTGTTATTTTGAGAAGATAAAATACTGATTAAGAAATGATTTTATGTCTCATTGTCTCTCCTGTCTTACTGACGTTACCACAGCAGATGCTGGACTATCAGCACGTTTTCATTTTGATGAGCTCACAAAGGGAGTGTCCTTCCCTTCTGGCTTCACAGTGAATTTAATTTCCTCAATAAAGGCGGCTTATTTTCATATTTTGCCCCAGACATAACAATAAGCCGTTACTGTATGAGTTCAATCAGGTCCAAACCATCAAAACAACTTTTAATTGTTTGCCAGACGAAGTGGCTGGTGGACGCAGTCTGAGCGACCTCTCGACCGCAGTTCACAGCTAGTAAAGCTTTGTTTTCCAGAGTGTTTGTAGGGTTTGATGAACTCGAAAGCGACCGGTGTTTTTTTTTGTCCTTCTCCAAAACGAGCAAAAATCTGACTCAGTGCAGCGATGATGTGGATTTAAGAGAGAGTGAAAGACAGAAAAACAGAGGTTTAAGGGTGGAGTGTTATCATCTCAGTGGAGATGTTTATTCACCTACAACCCCTGTGCAGTTCCAGCCCTGAAATGGAGAAAGACCTGATTTCTGGGTGCTTTTTGAACAAAACGAAGGTTTATGATGTTTACTTTCATTTGGACTCATGCACATATAAATGAATAAGTATAGCACACTTCATTCCCATTGCACTTTTAACTGTCCATTTGCCCCCCCCCCCAAAAACTGTATTTTTGAGCATCTTTGTTTTGGGTTGTGGTTGATGTTAACTAGTACTGCTCTCCTTTTCCTCCTCGGGTGACTATCATTATGTCCAGAAGAAAACTTCGGGGAATTTCCCCATTGTTATGCTGTCATACACAGAATACAGGCCGTGTCCTAAACACACAAAAGATGTTTTACGACACGAGCGACTGGGAAAAAACCCACAGGAAAGAACAATCACACATGACTGTAATATCGCAGCCGTGTTGTCTAGACAGCAATGAGATTCAATGGAGAACAAATGGAGACCCCAGTAATCTCACATGTATCTCTGTTCGAGTTTCATATCTCAACAACATGCTCGGATTTGTCAAAATACTAAATTCTGCAATAAAAGTCAGAGATCTCAATATGATATTCATAAATCTTCATTTTATAGCTCTATAATCTTATTGTAGAAACAGCTGAGGCAGTATTGAATTGTGTGAATAATTTTTTGTACCTCTCATCTTCTCCTCAAACCTTTGATCTCATTCATATCTCGCTTTTCATCCTCAGTATCCCAGAATTGGGGTTCATCGTGAGAAATATCAGAGGCTGGAGTCATGTGGAAAGAAGTTCAGTCTGATTTAGGTCTGTTATATTGTATTACAATGTTTTCCACTTTTGAATGTTCTTGTCAATCACAGCAGCTGTAAGTCGCGTGAAACGTTCAGCTCTACATGTCACTGTCAAAACAACTTATTGTCAGACAAGACCAACAGAAACATCAGATTTCTTATCTATGCCTTTTTTTCTGTAACAACATTTAAACAACCTTAAAACAAGATCATCTTACCTGAGAAGTAAAACTACATGAGAGATATAGAACTTTGAGAGACTCAAGATTTAAAGGGCCAGTCAATCAAAAACAACAATTCTGTCATCAGTTACTCACCCTCCTGTTGTTTCAAACCTGTGCGACTTTCTTTCTTCTGTGAAAAGTCAGTGGGTACCAATGTTGTTTCATTGCATAGGTGCAAAAACACGTGACTGATTTTGTGACTGATCAATCAGTTCAGTTTTAAAACTAAAACAAGATTAATGCTTCACAAGCAAATAATAAAAAAAAAACAACAACAGTGATATCATGTTTTTTGAAAGTGTATAATGGTAATTGCATATTACTTTGGACCTAAATGTGACAATTTTAGACTTATATTTAGTCTTATTTATATATATATATATATATATATATATATATATATATATATATATATATATATATTAGGGCTGTCAAGCGATTAATCACATCCAAAATAAAAGTTTATGTTTACATACTATATGTGTGTTTACTTTGTATATTTATTATGTACATATAAATACACACACATACATGTATAAAACAAAATATTTATATGTATATATATATATACATATATATATATATATATATTTATACCTGTATACAATTTAGATTTTAAATAAATATAAATATTTTAGATATAAATCTAAAATAATCTAAAATAAATCTAAAATATTTTTCCTTAATATATACATGCATGTGTGTGTGTTTATATATACATAATAAATATACACAGTGCACAAATATATAGTATGTAAACATAAACTTTTATTTTGGATGCAATTAATCGCGATTAATCGTTTGACAGCACTAATAGCCTATATATATATATATATATATATACACACACACACACACACACACACACACACACACCATGCTTCAAGGTATTTATTACGACTGTCAATAGATTAAAATATTTAATCGCGATTAATGACACAGTTTCACATGATTCAGTCAACTGCATTAATTGCATAAGCCTACAGTTATTTTAAGGCCTGAAGAATTTTGAATATCACTTGCTTTAATGCATTATTGTTGACAGTCCTAATTTATACATATGTTTTGAATAATAATACAATAATAATACTTTGGCAATACTGTACGTATAAACACAATCATTCCACACAAAAATTGTAATCATACAGTATCATGATTTATATAAAAGTGTTTTCATGTGATTTTGTTCTTCATTTAAATCCATCTTGTTTTAAGTATATTCACTATTTTACAGGAAAGACCACCTGTCACACCAAAGAACCAGCTGTAATGGCCATTCCGAAGCTTTGACTTCCTGTTGAAAAATGAAAACTAATAAACAGAAAAGGCAAACACAAGCGTGCTAAAAGGCATCACTTCCACAAACACAAAAACGAAGACTGACAGGATGAGGAAGAGACCAGAGGGGACGAAGAAAAATATCAGAACGGTATTTGGCAAAGCAGCTCTTAAGTAAAGCAAACACGGTCCGTCTGAGCAGAACCATCTGTGGAGAGCGAGCGCTGGCATCTGGAGCCGAATAAAACGCCTGCTAATAGAAATAATAACCGGCAGGGTCTTCCATAAAGCCTCTGCTTAGGAGTTCCAGTCTTGTAAGAGTCTGCCAGGCTGCCCATGTCACCACCCTGACACAGGGGATGATGGGATGAACGTACCCCGGTTCTGCCAAACGCACCGCTCGGGTGAAGCTGCCATGTTGGTTTTGGCGCAGCGCCCCCGAAGTCAGCGACTCGACGCTCCGCAATCTGGGCACAGGACTCCCGTATGGCACGGAAAAGCTCGCTCGCTCCATCACGGTGAGCGCCAAACCACGACTGCTTTTCTGCCTCTCGCTCAGGGCTGTTATTTTCCCGTTTATCCTCCTTACCTCGCGATCACTCGCCTCCTTCACCGCTCACCTTCATTTATTTTCTTCCTCTCAAATATATGCATAAACAAGCAGGCAAAATTCACTTAATTTAGACTGGAATATACCCAAACAGCAAGGTTATTTGATCTAATATAACAGTTTACCATGGTAACGGTGGTTTACACCAAAATAGCAGTGGCTGTTAAACCGTAATACATACATTTGGGATTTCTTTCACACTGTCAGTGACTTCCAAAAGCTTTCTGTCATTTTTTTGTATGTTGGTGGAAATTATGCCCAACTTTGTACAGTTTTAAAGGGTCTTTCCAAGAAGTACTATAATGGTACCACGGTAAAGTGATGTATCAAATGATAATACTATGGTATTTTGAAATATACAATGGTTTCTATATGGTACCCCAAGAATACCACAGTACATTTCCAAAATGATAAACTATGGTTTCCACCAAAATAGCAATACTTTTCTGTATGACAATGTTGTATTTTGGCAGAAATTATCAACTTTGTACATTTTTATGGCTTTTTTCAATAAAAAAAAAGTACTGTGGGGGTACCATGGTACAGTAATAGTATCAAATGGTAATACTATGGTATTTTGAAATATACATTGATACCCCATGGTACTTCCACGAATACCATAGTACATTTCTGAAATACCATGGTAGTACCACAGTACTATTTGGTACTAAGTAAATATGTATTTTAGGACATGTACCATGGGTTTTTGTCAATACCGTTTAGTACTATGGTAAATTACTGTGATATGACCATTTCTGACATCTAATTCCATTAGTATATTGCAATATCTTACAAAAATACCATGGTATTATGGTGCTACTGTGATATTTTGGACATTCACTATGGTACTATGATTTTAGAAGTATAAAAATATGCTACATTAATTTCAAAGTGCTTCAAAGAATAACATGGTATTTTGATTGTGGTATTAGCTTTGTACTATATTTTGTTATGGTAGTAAATAGATCTTACATTGCAGTTAATATGTCAGTTGACTCGTATAAACCTCTGAAGTTAAAATCATCCTTTTGGATCCCTCAAGACACAGGAGTATATCATATATTGACACTGTAGAGGAGAGGAGGAAAGAAAAATATGCTGTTGGTGGTGAACATTGCTAATACTGTAATACAGGGAATGAATAACACAGTGGTTGTGGTTTTGATATGTTTCAGCTTTTTTCAGTCCATCAAAGTGTCTGCCTGCCATGATGGGCCGAATGCCAGAAGCTTTATACTCATCTGATGAATGAGAACGGAGTGAAAACAGAAAGAAAGAGACGTCAGACTCATAATTCAACATCAGGACAATAATCTGGCTATAATAAAGCGCCAGCACCTTCCTCTGAATGAACGGCCTCGACAAGAAAATCAAAGAGAAAGGAAGATGACACAACGACTACAAGATAAAAGAGAAGTGTGAGAACATGAACAGAAGACAGACATCCGCTGCAATAAGACAACTGATAAGGTGAGTCATGATACCGATGATGAACTATGTCTTTTTAAGTGTTTTCATATTTTATTTTTCCATAATTGCAGTTCATAAAGACCACGACTGTCAACTGAGGACAAAACAACACCATAAAGGTAATTTGTATGTCTTTGGCTCTATATTCCAAGTCTTAATAGTAATAATAGTTTTATATGTGAACAGACTGCATATTTGAATCATTATTCAAGTCATATGAACTACTTTTGAGGTTCTTTGCTTAAGGTGCTTCTAACAGGGTTCGTACAAGGTTCTTTGCTTATTTCAGTTAATGTCATAAAACTAGCAAGCTAAGCCAGTAGTTGTACTGACAATGTTGTGTAAACTGCAGAAGATTTGAAAAGAGGAACAGATGAACCAAATCAGTTGAGTCATTTACTGGAACAGCTCCAATTGATTCAAACGTGACTTTGTGACTTTGATTATTAATTTCAAGTGATTCACTAGCAAAAGCCAGATCAAATTAAAAGAGCCATTCATTTTTGAATTTCAACATCACCTATAATGATTTTATAAAGCATGCAGTGATGGGTGAAATGAAGCTTTTCGATTCAGTTAAAACATTTTGTTGCAAAATTATTTAATGTTTAGGCTTTCCAGTTGGAAAGTGTATCGCAGATCATTTGTTTCAAATCGGGATTTTAAATTGCGTATTGTGAATCACTTGATTTAGATTAGGACTTTTTGTATTGGGAATCATTTCATTTAGATCGAAATGGGTTCATGAATCATTTCGCGAATTGAATGATTCAAATCAAATGATTCGCAATACACAATTTGAAATCCAGATCTAAATCAAAAGTCAAATGATTTGCGATTCGCCCTCCGATTCTTGATCTGAAATTATGGTTTGTGAATCATTATTCAGATCGGGACTTCGGATCGTGGATCACAACTCATTTGATTTAAATCGGAACTTTGGAGCAGGGTCATGAATCTTTTGCTTTAGATTGAAACTTTAGTGTACAGATCGTGATCTAAATCACTTGATTTAGATTGGGACTTTGTGTATCATGGATCATTTAATTTAGATCGAAATGGGTTCATGAATCATTTTGCGAATTGAATGATTCAAAACGAATGATTTTTTCGATCTAAGTCAAATGATTTGCGATCTGCCCTCCGATTCCTGATCTGAAATTATGGTTCGCAAATTATTATTCAGATCAGGACTTCGGATCGTGGATCACAAATTATTTGATATAGATCGGAACATTAGAGCAGAGTCATGAATCTTTTGCTTTAGATCAGAACTTAGGCAAACAGATCGTGAATCATTTATTTCAGATCGGGACTTCCGAGCACGTATGGTGAATCATTGGTTTCAGATCAGGATTTCGGAGCGGTTTTGCGAATTATTATAATTTTTTTCCCTCCTATACAGCAGAAAACTTCAAACAATCAAGGCAGTACAGTTATAAAAATAAAAAAATAAAAAAAATAAATGTGAAAAAATGTAAACTGTAAAAGTGTAGTAAACTTTGTAATACTTTGGTAGCAATACTTTGCATGGGCTTCACTTTATGTTTGCCATTTTGTTTTCTTCGTAAATTTTTTTATTTATCTTTTTTTTTTAGAATTTGAAAAAGAAGACATTTAATAAGTGAGATCTCAGATTGAAATCAAAAAAGTAGTGCTTGAAAAGTGCTTGAAAGTTTTGGAATTTTGTTTTACAAAACCTGTACGAACCCTGTTCTAAGAAGCACTGAAGAACTTTATTTTTAGGAGCATACACATACCCCCACCAGAACAAACGTCACATTTTCAAACATCACATATACTCAGGTCAAAGCGCATGTATGATTCTGGTATATATGAAACCAGTCTTCAGGATGAAAGTGATGACGGTGTAATGGATCCGCCTCATTCTGCGGAGCTTATAATAAATGTTATTTCTCTGGGGATGGAAACAATGTCCTCAGACACTCCAGATTTGTGTTCGTTCTTAAAGCTCACAGCTCTGTTTGCTCTTAAGGATTGTTTTAAAGTTTTAAGTAGGGAACAGATTTGTAAACACTTCCTTAGGAAGAGATGGTGTTGCTGGTTAACACCCATTTTACAGCCTCGGGGTAACGAGAGGCACAGGGTACATAATGTATATTTATATAACAACAGGTTTGCTCGAGGTTACAGCACTGAGGTTACAGCAACAGATTACTGCACTTATTCCCAAATGATGGATACAAACACCTTTAGGATAATTCTTAAAAATATATATATAGAAAATAAATATATTATGTACTGTGACTTTTATCATAATATAGAAAAGAAATCCATTATCTTGTGATAAATCTCTCTTGCGCACGTCATCATGTGTGGCTTGTGCTTTACTCATATGTGCCCTTAATAAGGCCCATAAATGCCTTGATTTTCAACCCTAGAGCAGCGGGTCATGATGTGAGTGTTTGTAACGCATCTGAAGTGCCTCATTCGGCTGGAAACACATTCATATGGAGTTGATTAAACTTGTGCTCCTCTTTGCCCTCAACTAGGCTTGAGTATGATTCAGGCTCTGAAATTCACCTTGATCAACACACACACACACACACACACATTGCCCCGGGGCAGTGTGATTGACAGGTTGGGGTTGTGTGGTGGGATTAAGGGGTGGGCGGGTCAGGAGGGGGAGGTGGGATTAGGAGCGGTGAGCTTCATTAACCCGATTGTTTACACAAGCAGATCCCAAGCAATGAGAGCTTTTCCTTCCCACAAGATTCCTCTTCCAACCCCTGCCACTGTGGCCATCCGGGACTCATCTGCTGGCCTGTGCAATAGCGTGGATGAGTGTTTAATTCAGGGAGCCATGCAATATTATTCATTCATTACATTTCATGTCAGTGTGGCAAGATATTCATATCTAATAAAATAATAAAATAAGCATAAGGTAAATTCAGCCACATGGCTAATTTTTTTCCAGCTTTTTTTTTTTCTTTTTTTTACAAGAGCCACACTGCAAGCTAAAGTATCCATTTCAGATGTTCTGCTTTGTAAATTTTCTTCTGATTTTTTAAATTCAATTATTGACACCCAATGTTGTGCAGTTTAGCACCATAAATCCAAAATCCTAATAAACTGTGAATGGCATTAGGATGCATGCCAAAATGTTGCCTAGTTTATCTGAACTTACCCTATACCACATTCATATACCATGATATAAATTTTTATTTTAATAATAATATTTTTTAATTGATTGTTTGTTCACTTTTATTATCAGAATACCATGCATTAGCATTTTTGTAGTCCCTAAAACCATGCAATTTCAAAAATCATGGTAATTTCATGGTATAGTAATTATTTAGATTTGAGTGCTTTGTGTATCATATCATATCATTTTGTTTCTGTAAATAGATTATAAATAATATAATATGATTTAATTATAAATATAATCAATAATATAAAATATATTTTTAAGTATAATAAATTGCAATAAATAGATTTTTTAATTGTTTAATGCCATTATTTTGAACTCTTTAAGCTAATTGTGACCCTGGACCACAAACCCAGTCTTAAGTAACCAAAAATACATTGCATGAGTCAAAATGATCAATTTTTATTTTATGCCAAAAATCAAGATATTAAGTAAAGATCATGTTCCATGAAGATATTTTGTAAACTTCCTACTGTAAATATATAAAAACTTATTTTTTGATTAGTAATATGCATTGCTGAGAACTTCATTTGGACAACTTTGAAGGCGATTTTCTCAATATTTAATTTTTTTTTGCAGACTCAGATTCCAGATTTTCAAATAGTTGTATCTCGTTCTAGTTGTATCCCAAATATTGTCCTATCCTATCATACTATACATCAGTAGTTTCAAAAAATTGGCCGGTTTTGTGGTCCAGGGTCACATATTACGTCAGTTCTGTCTAATTTCGACAGAAAATGCCATTGAAACGTTTGCACTTTGCAAATAAAAATTAAATTCTATGGGATCCAGGCAGTTTTTTTACAGTTATGTAACAGTAAGCACAATTGCATAAATGTTAAAAGGTGCTGAAAGTGCACATTACAGGCAGCTTTATTAACCCAAACCTATCCGCACCTCCTCACAGACATCTTGGGCCTCTTTATATGTCAGTGAAAGGGGTAAGGAGAGATGAAGACAGCCATAAATCGAGGCCCATCAACCCGTCTCGGACTTCAAACGGCACTGATTCACTCTCTAAACGGGTCCAGTGCAGAGCCCAGGGGTCCTCCTGAGCCCTAAAAACAACACTGGGAGCTATTTACCCTCCGTCATACAGAGAGAGAGAGAGATAGAGAGAGAGAGAGAAAGAGACAGTGCGCGTGTGTGTTTGCTCTCTTGCTAAATAGGCTTTATCTGAGAGCGTGGAAGCTTCCAGAGGTGCTGCTATCACCTCTCAAGTGGCTCTTTTGTTTAGGCACTGCAGGGCTGTTGTTTTCCTATTGCAGTGAAGTGGAAAAGTAAATTAGTCTTCCCTCCTGGCTGAAGGAGCGGTGTGAATGGTGTGTGTCGACAGCCAGGGTGTTGGACAGCTTTGGGTGGGCTAATGGGCCGATTTGCTGTCTCTTTGGCAGGAGCTGATGCATACTGTCAGCCCTTATTGAGATGTGCTCGGCTTCAAAGAGCCACATGGCACTGATGCATGGAGGCACTAAACGTTTAATGCGTCCTCCTCCGGGTTAGTGTGTGCATGTATGCACTCTATTGGCATGGGTATTTGACATGTATCTGTTTGAGCAACTTTGCATGCTTAAATGTTTGTGCATACATGCATGTGTAAACGCAGCAATGCGTGGAGGCGCTAAACATTTAATACTTCCTGTTCTGGATGCTTTTTGTGTTAGTTGGCATATTTATTGACTATTTGACATGTCAATTCCAGCCACTTTGCATGCCTAAATGTGCATGCATGCATGTGTAAATGTTGCAATGCATGGATGCTTTAAATGTTTAATGCATCCTCCTTCGGGTGATTTTTGTGTTAGTGTGTGTATGTATGCACTATATTTGGCATGTATCAGTTTGGGCAACTTAATGTTTGTCCATGCATGTGTAAATGCAGAAATGCATGGAGACACTAAATGTTTAATGCATCCTATTCTGGATGCTTTTGGTGTTTGTATGCATATGTATACATTTCACTGGCTCATATATTTGACATTTAATTTCAGCAACTATGCATGCTTACATTTTTGTGCACGCATGCAAGTGTAAATGTGAAATTGCATAAGGGCATTGAAATATTTAATCATGTTGTGCCGCTGTATGTATCCACTGAAATGTGGCAGTTTTGCATGCTTAAATGTTTGTATGTGCATACATGTTAATACAGCAATGCATGTCTGACATGCAAGTCTCATTAACAGGTTTTTAAGATCTCACTAGTTCTCAACTACAAACCAAATCTTGGAGATTCCGGCAGATCCACGTCCTCTTGGAATGTGGAATTCCAGACAGGAAAGAGGGATGGTGGAAGAGAAAAAAAACGATTTAAGGACATCTGGTGCTGATTTGGCCGGGGTGCTGCGGACACGGCCGGGCTGGCGTGTTTTGACTGGAATACCAGGGGGAAGTTGGCGTTGTTTGTTTTTGAATAAGTGAGGTCATTAATCGATGAACGTGAAGGAAGGAGCTTCGGTGCCAACTGACAAAGCGTAGGAGCTCAAACTTGGGCTGACACCAGCGGAGGGTGGAATGCAAACAGCAGGGTACCCACGTCCCCCCTTCGGATGAAAAATAAAACCCCTCGAGCTCGGCTAGTGAACGCACATCACAGGCTGTGAGGATGATGGTCTGCTGGCAAATGCACTTCATGCAACAGTGAAAACAGGCTCGCTGCCATCAGTGTGTGGCGTCTGATGAACCTCACAGACATTTAATAGAATGTTAAAGCAAAACTGATCTTGTTTACTTTCAATTTGTAAGTGCAAATTATTTTTATAAATACAAGAAACCATAATCTTTAAAATAAATATGAATGTTCTCCACCTAAATTGTTTAATAATATTAATTAATAATACAATAGCTAATAGCAGATTTTCTAATCAAATTCTGATGGATAAAATCAAATTCCGTAATTTGCTTGATGGAAGTATTTCATGTTGTAGAAGCATTTGATGTTTTTTCACTTATTCTGGAAAATATTTAAAAGAATTAAAAAAGTACTGATTTATTCCAAAAAGTTCTATTTCCTCCTAAATTTCCTTTTCTGAATATAAATAATAAATATATATCTAATATGTGACCCTGGACAACAAAACCAATCTTAAGTGTCAATTTTTTGAAATGTCATTTAAAGGCTGAATAAATAAGCTTTTCATTGATGTATGGTTTGTTGGGATATGACAATATTTGGCCAAGATATTTGAAAATCTGGAATCTGAGGGTGCAAAAAAATCTAAATATTGAGAAAATTGCCTTTAAAGTTGTCCAAATGAAGTCCTTAGCAATGCATATTACTAAAAATATATGTTTTGATATATTTACAGTAGGAAATTTACAAAATATCATCATGGAACATGATCTTTACTTAATTTCCTAATGATTTTTGGCATAAAAGTAAAATCGATCATTTTGACCCATACAGTGTATTTTTGGCTATTGCTACAAATATACCCATGCAACTTAAGACTGGTTTTGTCGTTCAGGGTCACATATCACAATGACATTTAATTGGAATGCAATATTTAAAGAATCATTTCTGGTGATATTTAATGATAAAATGGCCCTGGCTTTAAGTGAATGTGTGGTTTTGTTGAGATTAATGGGTTGTGGAGGGAAATAAACTAATAGTATTGCCGTCTGTTGTTTTAGCACCCTATTGTCTAAGGGAATTATGCAAATCTGGTAACAGTGCAAACACACCCACAAAATTAGTGCTGAATGCAATTAACATGACACAGTTAACATCTTGCAGGCTGGCTTTTTCATCACTTGGTCTTCTTTTGATGAATTGCTGATGCAATGATCAATAGAAATAGAAACAGAAAACAAAGCCAGCCTGAATGTACTGTTTCATGCATAAGGGCAGGTAATAAATCTAATTTACATAGAAAACATGTTGGTTTGTTTGTTGCATACCTTGTTTGTAAGTAGCTTTCGAGAAAATCTTCTGCTAAATGAATAAATGTATATGGAAGGAATTATAATTTATTGACGTGATGACATGAATACTCACTGTGCAATGGCAGCACAGAAAACATTTCATTTAGTGAGTGATTAGTGAGTAAAATGCATGTTTTTGCACTTAAATAGCATGTGCTGAAGTGTTTATTGAATTTGCACCTTTGAGTTTAAGTATATTTTGAACTCACTACAAGTTGCATCTTCATCTCATAAGCTTGTTTCTGACATCACGCTAGTCTGAAAGCATGGCACAGCCGTGATGCCCTGAGAGCCTGAACACACGCAAACCACAAACCCAAGACGACTGCCAAAGCAAACGAACTGCAAAGCCTGTTTGGAGAGAGAGACGGGCAGCAAATACGCTCTCCGAAATCAAGGCCATCAAATCTTTCAAAATAATAATTTTGCACTCTGTCTAGTTCCGCAGACCTCTTCATTGTTCCACCATGACATCTTCTCTGCTGAGCGGCTGGATGAGAGCGGCGTGACGGTGGGCATGAAACCCCATATGCTGGCGTTTCTCCTCCAGGGCACACGGTGAGAGTTGAGGGTAATTGGTAAAGACAGATGTTTGATTTAGTGAGGTGTCGGCTGTGCTGCGCTTGCTGCAGTGATGTGTTTGCTTGCTGTGTTCCTTGAGTTTGGCTGTAGTTTATGGTTACTGCGCGTTCGAGTAAACGGAGAATGTGTGCTGGCGAAGAGCACGAGAGGAAGAGGCAAAGAACACGCAGAACTGGGTTTTTACATTTTCTGAAGAGTGTTTGCCCGTGCAAAACTTGAAACCACGGCGATTAGGTGGTTCCTCACTGGCCCAAGTCAACAGAGCCCACCTTCCAGGTTATTATGTTCAGGGACTTCCCTCAATGTTAGTATAAACTTTGAAAATAAAGCTTCTTTATTGCCATTGATGGTTCCATGAAGAACCTTTAACATCAAAAGGTTCTTTATAGCGGAAAAAGGTTTTTTAGATTAGGGAAATATTCTTTAAAATTGAGAAAAAATGGTTGTTTTAAGAACTGTTCACTGAAAAGTTGTTTTAGGAACCCACAATGGTTCTTAGACTGTAAAAAAAAAAAAGAAAAAAAGGAAAGAAAAGAAAAGAAAAGGTTCTTTATTGGCATTGATGGTTTCATGCAGAACCTTTAACATCCATGGAATTCTTCTATTCATCAAAAGGTTCTTTAAGATATTAAAATGTTTTTACACTAAGAAAAGATGGTTCTTTGAGGACCCAAAAATGGTTCTTCTATGGCATCGCCCTAGAAAAAAAATAACAATTCATGTTAAAGGATTAGTTCACTTTCAGAACAAAAATGTATAGATAATGTACTAACCCCCTTGTTGTTCATGTCTTTCTTTCTTGAGTCGTAAAGAAATGATGTTTTTTGAGGAAACATTTCAGGATTTCTTTCTATATAATAGACTTCTATGGTGCCCCCAAGTTTGAACTTCCAAAATGCAGTTTAAATGCAGCTTCAAAGGGCTCTAAATTTATATACTGTTTAATCTCAAATGTTTGTCTTATCTCATCTCTGTGATACACATGCGTAGTCTGTGTGATCCGGGTCAATACGGTTAGGGTATGTCGAAAAACTCTCGTCTCATTTTCTTCCCCATCTTCAAAATCATCCACCAATGCTGCAGAAGTACCAACTCAGTGTTTACAAAGTGAACATACAAAGAATATCAAACACACTTTACAAAAAAAGCTAAAACAGCAATGTAGGGCGATTTTGATGTTGAAGACGAAAACGAGATGGGAGTTTTTGGACATACCCTAACTGTACTGACCCGGATCACACAGACTATGCATGCGCATCGCAGAAACGAGACGAGAATAGCATTTGAGGTTAAAAAGTATAAATTGTCAATTTGTTCCGAAAATAATCGTTTCGCTAGATAAGACTCTTCTTCCTCGGCTGGGATCATTTAGAGCCCTTTGAAGCTGGATTTAAACTGCATTTTGGAAGTTCAAACTTGAGGCACAATAGAAGTCCATTATCTAGAAATAAATCCTAAAATGTTTTCCTCAAAAATATAATTTCGTTACAACTGAAGAAAGAAAGACATCTTGGATGACAAGGAGTACACTATTTGTAATTTTTTGTTCTAAAAGTGAACTAATTCTTTAAGTAATATTATCAGTTTTGCTGCACTTAACTTAAAACTGTTTTTGAATTAAGCTGAATTACTAATTAGAGCTGAAATGTATTTGATAATTTATACAATTTCCAACATAAACGCAACTAACAAGGACTTCTGGCTAACTTCTGGTTAATAGAACATTTGTTTAAAGTTCTGATCTTTAATAGTCTTCTCAAAATGTTAGCAAAAAATAGATCCTTCATGGAATGTTTCAGTCAGACATTTCAAAAGTTCAAAATTTTAAATGTTACTAGTTGTTTCAGAACATTCAGAATACATTCCAAAGTAACGTTGCCATAATATTTTCAAAAAGATAAGATGGAATGTTCCCGTAATGTTTAAATAAGCAAGAAATAATACATTTCTAAAGCATTAAAAAGGATAAAAACATAACAAACCTGGATGTTTTGAATATTCAGAAATAATGTTTTCTTAAACTAATGTAAACATTAGCAAATTAGCACTAACGTGAACATTAACTGTGTTGTAGTGCTGTATAAATAAATGTGACAGGCTACATAATTCGCTGCATCATTCATAACCGTAGCACAAGTTTAAAGGTAGATCGGCACTAAAGCAGCAGGAAAGTACTAGAAATGCAATAAAAGTAGTGAAAAAACATATTGGAAAAACGTCTTGGCATGTCTTGCAGGCTTTGCTGATGAATGAGGAGCTCCAGGGGAAGACAGAGCTGGCGAGGTGTAGAGACAGACGCCTCTGAAGGCTTTTTAGCGCAGTGGGAGGACAGGAGTGCAGATCAACTCACCTTCATCATCATCATCATCATCACAGTCTGCCAGAGCAACTTCTGCTGGAGTTTTTGGCAGATCAGTGAAGAAGCTCCTGCTAAATCTGCATGATTATGACAAAAAAATGGTCATTGTGTATTATTATTTAGGTATTTTTTTAAAAAGTTTGAATTGACATGATTTCATCATGTTCATTAATTCCATCCAAATCAAACTGATGCAATTTGGTTTAGTTACTATTTCTCAGTCAAAAACCATGACAAACATGGCTCACTGACTCAATAAAGTGTGATATTTTTCTCTGCACTTCACAAAGGTGGGATCATAGCAATGGATCACTGAGAAAGAACACCCTAAGAAATGGAAACGCAAGGAAACGTTTTAGATCTTCAGAGCTCTACAGGAAAGGTGTGTGTGTGTGTGTGTTCTAACCCCCGAGTGAATAATGATGTGTGTGGTAACACGGCATTCATGATTTGCAGATCACTTCACACTTACGGACCATTAAAGTTCTGAAATATCTCGGTACGTTGGACCGCTCAAACTGCGTTTGACTGGCAGGACTAAACGCTGTTGAGCTCATAGCAGCCCACAGACAACTTATCTCACTTTCTGACAACCCAGTACTCACTGCTTCAGTTTGTTTGTTTATTTATTGTTCTGTTGTTTTTATTTTTTTTTATTTCTTACGGATATTTTCTTAACTAGTGAATTCAGGGAGGGCTGCCATTTTTTTATTATTGTTTTTGTTCCCTGTATGGGTTAACACCCATTGCATAATATGTTTAGTTTTATTCCAAACTTCATTAGTTTATTTGATTTTGTTTTATTTTATTTTGTTGTAATGCCATACTTTAGGCTGGCTTTCTGTGATGAATTCATATGTTAATAAGTAATATTCTGTTATTGAAGAGTGCATCTTGGGAGGTCCTGAAATTGAATTTGCTGCTGTTAATTTTTTCCCTTATTTTTGTTCCCTGACATGCGTTAACACCCAGTGCAGTAATGTTTTTTTTTTTTTTTTTTGAATTAGATACTGTTCCTGCATAACAAGGCAACCTTAAGTAAATAAATATTTATTATGTAAATAAATAAAACAAGAAAAAACAAACAAACAGTTTTTTAGTTTTTTTTCTTTTTTTTATGATTTATATTCTGGTTTTATTTATTTACACAATAAATATTTATTTACTTAAGGTTGCCTTATATATATATATAGAATTATTATTATTTATAATATATATATATATATATATATATATATAAATTTGAGTTTGACACTGTCTCTGAATAACAAGGCAACAATAAATAAAAAATAATTGATTAATGACTTTCATTCTTAAAGAATAGTAATCTTGGCTGTATGGAGGAAATGAAATGTCTATGTTTTATCTGAGTGTCTGATGCATAGACAGCTGCTCCAATATCTTCCATCTCCTCTCCAGCAGGTCTCCTTATCTCGTCTAATGAAGCCATCCGCGGGGCAAGCGAGCACAGGCCTGACCTCCAGCGATCCCTCCTCACCTCATCAAGCTCTCACTCATCTGGAGCAACAGCCGCCCCTGGCCAGCACAGGTGAACTGCTTAAATCAGCTTTAACAGACTGATGACTAACCAGCCAAGATGAATGGTGTGGGAAAGTGAGAGGACGTGACATTTATAGGCTCAAAGGCCCGAGCGCTCGAGAAAGAAAACAGAAAGAGGAGGAGGGGAAATATGAAAAAACCTGAGCGGATGGTGAACGCGGGAGCAGTAAAATGTGACGTGTACAGAGGCTTGTTCGCTGTGAATGTGGACTGATGTCCACCTTGTGGCTGCTCTTTTTTTAATGGCTTTATTAAACTCAAAAGTTATACAATTCTTTAGAAGAATACAAATGAGATACAAATGAGCCAACAGTTATCATACAGTAAGAGTACCAAGCAGCTCAGATCAATTGATCTTGAACTTTGACACTGGTATATTTGTAGCAATAGCCAAAAATACACTGTATGGGTCAAAAATATAGATTTTTCTTTTATGCCAAAATCATTAGGATATTAAGTAAAGATAATGTTACATGAAGACCTACCATAAATTTATCAAAACTTCACTTTTGATTAGTAATATGCATTGCTAAAAACTTAATTTGGACAACTTTAAAGGTGATTTTTCTCAATATTTAGATTTTTTTGCACCCTCAGATTTCCAGATTTTCAAATAGTTGTATCTTGGCCAAATATTGTCCTATCCTAACAAACCATACATCAATGGAAAGCTCAGTTCCATAAAAATGACCATAATTCCCTAAATGCCATTCTTTCTCTTTTTTGAGAAGAAAAAAATCTAAATTGCAACTTTATATCTCACAATTTTGTCTTTTTTCTTTTTCTTGCATTTGTTTTCGTGTTTTAAAAATAAGCAAAATCTAAGAAAAAAATAAAACCAGAAGGTTGAATTTAATACCAAAAAGTTTTTTTTATTATTATTCATTTATTCTGTAGCAAAAAAAAGCAAACATCAGAAGTGTAAGATATAACCTTTTAAAAAAAGTATTTACATTATGCATTTGGATTTTTCTTACCCCACTGGCATAAAGTACATCACACTTGTTAATTTTATCTGTAAATATAATTTTGCTTTTGCATTTGTCTTAGCTTTTCAAAAACAAGACAAAAACACAGTTAATTGAATTCAATATTTTTACATTTTATTAATGTTGTATTAATAAAATATGTTGTAAGTGTTAAAATAAATGTCAAAAAGTTTACTTCACCATTTTACAAAAAGTCATAATCCAATCATGACAAACTGTATATTGTTGGAAAGGTCTAAGACTCCTAAATAGATACTTTACCACTTTTTTGTGTGTTACAAATTATGCAGCAAAAGTAATAGATTAATTTATGACAAAAGTGCACCTCAAAAATCTACTTCATAACAGGAGTCACAAACTTTCTTTTGTCTTTCTTTGTTGCCTTTTTTCCCTATCATGCGTTAGAAATCAAATATCAAGAAAATTAAGAAATTAAATATCAGCTGAAAACTTAAAATCTCGAAATTTATGCTTTGAAAACCATTTTAAAATCAGACATTGCATTACCATGGAAAATGTACATCAAATTCATATAACAAAATGTCTTTATTAATGAATTATAAAAAAATAAGCTTAAATAGTAGATTCTTTAAAAAAAAAAAACACACACACACACACACACACACACACACACACATCAGATGTGTGAGATATAACCTGGTAATTGAGAGAAAAAAATATATTATATCTGAGATATAAACAGAAGAAAATTCAGAATGTGATAAAAAAAAAAGTATCCCATGTCGGAAATGAGCTTCCATAGCACTAAAATATGCCAATATAAATGTAAAATTAAGAAAAACTGATAAGGACAAATCTAAAGTCTAGTTCAAAAGCAGTGTTGCTTTTGGCTTTTTCATTAGGGCTGCTATAAGACACTGTTTTCTTTTCATTTACTTTTTTTTCAATCTTTATTTTTCCATATTCTATTCTAGCTGCTTTGGAACAGTGTGTAATGTAAAAAACGAATGCGCTAAACAAATAAACTGAACTGACACGACAGCAGTCAACAAACACCATTGAAACACTGGAACAGTGTGTTCATCTGGTTAATGTCTGCTGCAGGAGAAAAGTGTTTTTTAGCTTGTTTATTTATTAAATATAATGTTTAAAAAGCCTGTTTTTGAATGCGTATATAGCATATAGGAAATAGTAGTTTACCTGAAAAGGCATTAAGCATTTTATTAAAAGGTTGTTGACAGTATATGTAGACATATGCATCATGTTATTGTACTGTTTCTCTCTCTCAGTTCTAGACGGTCTGCTACTGATGATCTTCCTCTTGTGAGCTACTCTCTACCCTGCTAATTTATTGACAGCCTTTAAAAATATTTACCCGTACACTTCCTCTTCCCAGTGGGCGCCTGGCCCATAATCCTCCTGGCCCTTTATTAGATCATTTGTCAAAGCCCAGAGCTCTTTACTTGTCTCTTTCTTTGTGGCTCCTCCTTCCCATTGCTCTTCTCTCGTCTTCTCTCCTGTGAGAGAGCTGTTGTGTAACGGCCTTTGGTGGTTAAATCCTGCCTCCTTCTTCTTTTAAAAGAAACATTTACAGCTGATTAGCCTGTGCCGTAAAGACAGAACCGGTCCTGAGAGGAACGTGGTGAAACGTTTCTGCAAGACTAGACCCTCAATGTTATGAGAAACACATGGAAAGAAAGAAAGAAAGAAAGAAAGAAAGAAAGAAAGAAAGATAGAGTGATCATTATGAATATTGGAAAAAACATCTGAGGCTGTGCTTCAAAACCTAGCGAGCTGCATCATAGACAATAATGTAAAAACATGTAAGCTATCTTATAAGAAAAATTTTGGGCCCAAAAAAACAAAACCAGAAAATGTGTTCTGGGAAGTCTTTGTCTTAATGCAAACAAACAAACAAACAAATAAATAAATAATAGAATCTACTAATAAGTATTTTTTTTTTGTTGTTGTTTAAGTTTAATGAAAATTAGGTTTAATGTAATTTAGCATTTTTACAAAAAATAAATATCATATATTTTCCCCTAATTTACAGAAGACACTCACTAAAATATCACTCAGTGTAACAATCTTGTCAGGCATATTTACAACAAAAAAACTATTTATTTATTTGCTACCATCCTAGGTTTTTATTTGTCACACTTTTTTTTTAATATGCTCCCTTATTCTTTTATATATTTTAATATGTACAAGTCAGAATATGCATGTTTTTTTTATTTTTTTATTTTTACATAAATATTGTGTTACGCTGAATGACAATGTAACATTATTTCTACCAAATTTTGACATTTTATTCTCCAAAAACTTATTTGAAACCTCAAAAGTACACATTTTACTTACATTTAATGTGCTTCCTATGGACATAAAATCACTTTTGTAAATTCCTTTTGATGTGGAAACATCTTAACGTCTTTGACCAATAGATGTATATGTATTTTGCATGATAAGCATAATAAGCATTTACATTATGCATTTTTCTTAACACCACTGGCATAAAATTAATCACACTTGTTAATTTTATCTGTAAATGTAATTTTGCTTTTGTATTTGTCTTAGTTTTTTTCAAAAACAAGACAAAAACATTGTTAATTGAATTCAATATTTGTACATTTTATTAATGTTATATATAAAAGTGTTAAAATAAATGTCAAAATAAACTCCTAAGTTTACTTCACCATTTTACAAATAAATCATAATCTAATCTTGACAAACTGTATATCGTTAGAAAGGTCTAAGACTCCTAAATATATGCTTTACCACTTTTTTGTTACAAATTATGTAGCAAAAGTAATAGATTAATTTATGACAAGAGTGCACCTCGAAAATCTACTTCATAACAGGAGCTCTGACCTTTGTCACAAAAAGACTTAAAATCTCAATTTTTTTGTTTTGCAAACCATTTTAAAATCAGACATCGCATTACCGTGGAAAATGTACATCAAATTCATATAACAAAACGTTTTCGTTAAAAAAAATGAGTTTGAATAATTCATTTTCACGTCTATTTTCAAAAATGGGAGTGACAGTTACGGGGTTAAAATTTTAATTTGTGATTAACATGATCACAAATTATTATTATTGTTATTTCAGCAAAAATGCAGAGCTCATAGCACAAGATGCTACCAAAAATAATGTTTTGACGAATGCGCAAGCCAACCAACAGAAGAGTCTATGTGAGCACCCTCTCAAGGCAGCAAGGCAGTTTTCTTGGTTTTGGAACAAAAAAAATGTTTCATTTGTTCAAGACACTATAGTAAACACAGCAAAGTCAGAGTGTTTGAGTGTATCTGTGCAATACACAACGTGTAAACCACATGTACATTCTCAAACAAGTGTCTCTCCCAACAATTAGCGTAAAATGCGTCCATGTTCATCCATCTGGCAAATGCACACCCGCAGATTTCCAGTGCTGGATGTGGAAAAGCGAAGCAGTGCAGCTCATTGATATGCAGAAGCATGCGGCTCAGACAGGGAGTGCTGTTATTATTGGGGTGCAAAGAGAGGAGGTCTGGCGCGGCCTTCCACACGCCAGCGGCTCTGCGCATGTCTGCGACGCTCTGAAACACGCACACACACGCTCGCCCCGGCCACAGGTATGTCCCCGGCCCAATGGGTAACCCCTACTCGGCCAAAGAGCTGTCAGAAACCCTCTGCTCTCCCGTCAGCCTAACTAGAGTGGAAAAGGCCCGAGCGGCCGGTGAGGAGTTGGGGGTTGAACGCCGATGCTCTTTCAGACGGTTGGGTTTCCCTCTGCATTTCAGGCTTCAGGCGTCCTTTATTAGCCAATTACGGATACGCCGCTGCAGTGGAAACAGCGCTTTTGCAAAGACAGACAAATTGCGATTTTGTCTTGATGAGGGAAAATTGGTGCAAGCGTTCATCATTCGAATGGGTATCATATTTGTTGGAAATGTCTACTGTGGGCGTTGCCGTTTTGGTGATGCTAAATAATCTGGAAAATTTGAATGACTGGACTTCGTTACCCACAATGCTCCAGGATCCAGCAGATGGGAAAGCGATGCTTTGGTAGCATGCAATCTAATTGAGATTTTGGACATTTTGACTGTTGAGGATCTGGAGAAAATAGGAACTTTGCAACAGTGAGTTTTGAGGGAAGAAAAATGAGAGTGGAATGATGTAGTTATCCACGTTTTCCCTTTCAAACCTTGAAAACTTTTGTGGAATTGTCTATTTATTCTTCTTATTGTTATGATTTGACATTATTTCTTTTTAAACAAGACACTGCTATGAAAACCTGTTTCCACCACTGAATGGCACTTTTATCTCACAATTCTGACTTCTTTCTCACAATTTGTATTTGCATCTCAGATTTCTAACTTCTAACTTCTTTTCTTGCAATTGCTAGTTGATATGTCACAATTCTGAGAATAGAAGTCAGAATTGTGAGATATAAACTTGCAATTGCAAGTTATAAAGTTCAGTTTGGAGGGAAACATTCCGAACTGAACACACAATTCACAATGTGTGAATGTTCAATGTACAGATTTAGTGTACAATGTTTCTGTTCTGGAAATGTATGCAAATGTATGCATAATGAATTATGTAGCTAATGGCTCAAATATTGCAAAATATTAGGAAACAAAAATATGTAGTAATATACTGGAAAATATAATGCAATATATTTCCATTTATGGGAAACTAGAGCTTATATGTTTCAAATATATTCATTTATACACACATGCACATCTATATCTAATAAAGTTAATATATAATTAAAGGTATTGTGATATAGAAGTAAACATATTGTCACGTGTTTCAATATATGGCAAGCAGCAATTCCTCATGTATATTATATATTATTACTATACATATGAAGAGTTCAGATGCAAAAGCCTCTAAATCCATCTGACATCTTTCTTTTAAAAAATGCATTTTTTTTTATCAGCCTCCAATGTTGGGCTGAGGGTGGGATTTTAGCGAGTTTGACGTAAAAGTATTTTATGGACGTGTAATATGTGTCGAGAGCATTCATTCAGCATCATTATCTCCTTTTTGACTGAGATGGCTTGTAGCTGGTTTTGCATCTGAACTCTTCATATATTATTCTGTATATTTTCAATATACATTAAATAATTTAATAGATTTATTGTTAACATTTACCAGTCATACTCTGGTCTCTAGATATGGCTCAGGTATGAAATAGCTCTACATACGGCTTTTTAATGTAAGTCTGTGGGGGCTTTGTCCATTTTTATGCTGTAAACATTAGTAAGAAACACTAATATTAATTATACATGATTCATAGGAAATGGAGTCTGTAGTAATGATCACTTTCTGGAGCAAATTATAGTGACTGTGGTTTAATGACCTCCTTAAAAATCCACAAATATTTAAAAAATTGCCATAATAACTGACAAATTGGCTCTGTACTTCACTTATCCAGGTGCATTCAGAGGAAATAAGGCGCAGAAAGCCTCTCGTTTTCAAAGTGTCTGCCGTGAAATGCACATGGCCCTCCATATTTTGATGGACTACTTCTTGAAACTCAATCAAGATATGCTTTCTCCTCCCTGAACGCACTATGAGGCTTATTATTTTAACCCCGAATGCGCTGTATGATGTCTGTATACCGTAACTGCCGGCCAAGATTTCTTCGCTTCCTGCTTAAGCATGAAAAAAAAAAAAAAAAATCAACATTCCTCTGGGTTCCCGATTTTGGACTGCTTGAAGCAGCAAGAAGACTTGTGGAGTCAGGATGGGACGCAGCCAGTACAAACACTGTGATGCCTGGCCAATTAGACATGCTAAATGCATTTGATTCAGTGCCCTGTGAACCCTGATGTGTTCAATTAAACACGCCTCATCTCAACGCGCCCGTTCAACCTGATTAAGCTAAATGCTTCAATCGCACGAATGGGGCTTGTGGATTCTCTTGAAAGGCACTTTGCTTGATAATATGAAGTTTTAGGCTCGTCCACATGAGGTTTTGTTGTAAAACAGTGTTTAGCTTTTAACTTTAATAATTTGATTTATCTGAGCGTTAAACAGGATATTCACTGAAACAAAAAGCAGCCTGAAGCGGTTAACTTTTAGCTACTGCTGGTAAATTACTATTTTGCACGAAAAAAAAAAGATCTCTATTGACAGCCATTCACAAGTAGCCATATATTTAGATGAAATAACATTTTTGCTTTGTTTTGTTTTGCATGCAACAAACAGCAATTAAAAAAAAAAAAAAAAAAAAAACATTTAAAAGTCTAGGTTCAGTAAGATTTGTAAAAATGCTTTTCTGATGTTCATCAAGGCTGCATTTATTTGATCAAAAACACAGTAAAAATAGTAATATTGTGCAATATTATTGCCATTTCAAATAATTGTTTTCTATTTGAATATATTTTAAAATTAAATTTATTTCTTGCAAAGCTGAATTTTCAGCATCATTACCCCAGTCTTTAGTGCACATGATCCTTCAGAAATCATTCTAATATGATTTAATCAATGTAAATTATGCAATATAAATGTATTTTGAATAGTTTAATGTGTTCTTGTGTTCATTTCTTATAAAACAAACAAATAATAATTTAGTAATCCCAGACTTTTGAATGGTGTAGTGCGTTTCGCCACTGACCACAATTGCTTAAAATAGACCGCAAATATATAGTCTGATATAGAGTGATCAGTCATGTAATTAATCATAGTTAAGATTATTTGTGCAAAAAAAAAAAAAAAAAAAAAATCTGAGATTAATTGGAATGCTAATGGAAAGTTCTTTCGAGGTATATTAAAATTTCTTGAATGCATGGCATTATTTGGAAAAAATACATTCTTAAGCTGTGATAAAGGATTATGCAACTTTTTTATGTTTGGAATAGCATGCACAGCAAAACCAGAAACATGCCTAAGAAAGCGCATGAGGTCAGTTTTGATTTCATGTTGACTTGAAGCGAAACTCAATTTGAAGGGTAAATGTAGTGGCAATTAAATTGAGATAAATGGCTGTACTTTTCCGAGCGCGCTCAGACGTGAGTCTAAGAGAGTGAAATTGTTTATTACAGCTTGAGAGCGCAAAAAAACGCATATGGATCCGCACCACTGTGTTGAAAGACACTTTAAAGTATTTGAAAGAGTGTACTAACAGATTAGAGCACTCCTTGATCTAATGAAAATCCATATTGCAAAAACATTTAGCCATGAGAGAGGCATACGTAATCTAATAAGACACGTAACGCAATTTCTGAATTACGGGTAGAGCAAATAGATAATGGAGATGAACTATATAGGCCTTATTTGATAATGTCAAACAAAATGAAGAATTTACCCATGCATATTGTCATATTCATAATTATTACACTTCGTATTAGAAATACTAACACACACTGGCTTTAACACAGACTTAACCACCACGCACTGTAATAAATTATACAGCCACAGTCGTACTTTACATACCGCTGCACAATCTAATGGTCACTCTGATGTGCACGTCAATGTTAAACCAATCAGTCGTTCCTGAAGGCACAGGAAATAGACTTTATTAGCACTCACCTCCTCTCCTAAGACAACTTTTAGCTCTCATCCACACAATTAGACTAAGTGGCCTGTCACTGACCATTTCGATTCATATTCATTGTTCACAGCGTCAGAATTACCATGAAAATGCTGAATGTCTGTCCGGCTGCAACATAGACATGGCTAGGCTGTACACTCGTATGACCTCAGATTTGTAGTCGGTCAAACCATTCCTGAAAGACAGCAGTTACTTAGTTAAAGGGACGAAAGAGGCAAATTAACATGCATTAAATACATTTTAAAGCTTATTGTTGTATAATTTTCTCTTACAAAAGGTACTGTGGTGATACAGTGGTATTAGATGGAAATAGGCCTACTATTGATATCACGGCACTGAATCATCACTCATTTTAGCACAGTTCATGAATTTTACCAGGGGAAGCCTGCCAAAAAAAGTGTATTTTACCCCATGGAACATTTTTTTTTAATGGCGACCCCCTCAAAGCGGATTGGGCTAGTTTTGAACTAGTTTTGAGTGGCAATTGGGCAGGTTTTGTTTTGAAAACCTGGCAACCCTGTATCTCACTGCTCTTTTATTCATGTTTGTGTACAATAAATACCACCGCAATCCTTTTTGTAAGGGCAGCTAAGGAACAAATGTCTTTTGTGTCCGGATGAATAACTAAAGAACAATATTTCTGAGCTCCAAATAGTCGTTTAACTGTTTGTAAACTCATCGATCACTTCAGCAATTTCTTCTTGGCTATGCGATTTGATTTCGCCTCTTTAAAACTCAGTGTCGATCGCCATCTGGTGGTTAGTGTTTAAAACAGCGTGTAACTGAGGTGTAATGTTTAAGGTGGACCTCTAGGTGGCAGCCTTTATAAAATAAAGGCAAACTCGCCGCTGACGCTCTTCATTGAAGCTCCTCGGTTGTTTACATTTTTACCACTTAGCTTTCGCTCAGGTTCTCTCAGTAAACTCGTTTAAATCGTTTTTTCACCATGGGATGCGACGGAGGAACCATTCCTAAAAGACACGAACTGGTTAAAGGACCGAAAAAGGTTGAAAAGGTAAGGACGTACGCTAAACGCTCAATTATTGTCATAAACCTTATGGAATTAGCGTGTAGCATCTTAGCGTGTCAATAGCTTGTGAGTTTTAACGTCTATTTTTTATTCAGCTACTGTAGAATTTGAATAAACTACAGTTTATATGTACATTACTGAATGTTTTTAAATACACTTTTTCTGGGGATATAATTTACGTAATAACGTTACTTTGAAATACACCCCGCTACTAAAATGTAAATGTGTTTATGTCATGGTACATGTATTTTAGTACCATAGTGTATTTCACAGTATTACCATTTTTACTTTGTAGTATCGCGGTGTTTCTTGAAATTCTATTGAATTTATTAAGTCAACTACAATGATTTTGTATATTTGCATATTCATAAACAATTGCAAAAAGTACAGATATTTTTTGTAAGGGTTTATGAGTATGCAAATAAATACACTGCGATTCACAAATAAATGTTAACTATTTACATAAAAAATAAATGCACACAAATAAAATGTGTGAAAAAATATCATAGTTTTTCGACAAACTTCACAACATCCATTTATTGAATCTTTGTTTTGTGAATGCATTTAATATTTGTATTAACCCTTGTGCATTCAAAAAAAGTTGTTGTTACACTTAGGTGCAAAATGGACAAAAATGTCCATGTCTATAAACGGTCATAAAAATATGATTTATTAATATTTTTTTCCACTTTCACTGATGTCTGTCCTATCCATAGATACCAAACAATCATTAATTTTCAGAATTGTAACCCTTTAAATGCTGGTTTGTTTACATAATGCCACAGGTGTTTTTTTTTTTTTTTTTGGAAAAAAAATGAAAAATAGTAGTTAATTTCCATATACTAAATGCCAAGCAGATTTTTTTTTCTTTGCGTATTAGATTCTTGGGTGTGTCAGTGAATAACGACAACATTAATTTTGAGGCATTTATGTTTTTTATGTAGTGTCAGATTTTTCAAAAAAACTAACACTTGGGTACATAATGGACAAAAGCCTCCATGTCAAAAAACTGTCATAGAAATGTTATATATTAATATATTTTTTTCCAATTTCACTGACTATTTTTCTTCATCAGCATCTCTTCTATTCATAATTACCAAACATTCATTCATTTTCAGAATTGTAATGCTTTAAAAGCTGGTTTCTTTCATCCTCATCTTCTAATACACCTGTGTGCTCACTGTCAAAGGGCAACTCTAGCTCCAGAGTTTCCTCTGCTGAGTAACGTCTCTTCATCTTGCATTGAAATGAAATGACCAAGCCCTCAAGCACCACATATTTATAGGTTTGGCTGTGAGAACACCTGTGTCAACTCAAACTTTGTATAAAATCTACAAGACTAAACAATCAGCATTTTCTTGTGGTGAAAACAAAATCAATGTGTTTAGGGGCTTCTGAACTTCTACATCAAATTCAAGCTCACCTTTTATCTCTGTACAACAACAATAACAAATGAAAAAGTGCAATCAAGGATTAAGATGTGTGTTTGGATGAAAAAGAAAAATCTTCAAAGCTCATTAACCTTCTTTGACCTTATTCATAGTTTTCATATGGCCCTATGACACTGCCAAGGGTGTGACTCATATACATGGAGTGGGATTTTTGATTTCCAGTACAATATAATTTCTTTCAAACTAATTACACGCATTACATTTTCACTAAACACATGCAAACCACACTCTGACATCCTTACCAGCATATTCACACAATTATAGCTGCATTATTTGTCCAATTGGCTCTATAATAGACCGTAATATGCATAAGCAGAAAACACAAATAAAGCGAGTATTTCTTTTATATGCCAAATTTGAAAAAATGGCACAATTTAGTAAAAAATGGTAAAAATGTAAAATTTGAAGCCTTGCCGACAGCATGAATGCCTATTAGCAAATATTGCATAATTTTATAGTCAAATGGCCCTGGGTAAAAAAATTGCAGTTTTAATGGGTTTCAATGTGGACATTTTTGTCCTTACATTTACATTTACATTTGGTCATTTAGCAGATGAAATATTAAACTTCCAATAAAAATACACACCTGAGCCAAAATCTATGCAGTTGGCATTAACACAGGTACACTTATAATAAAAAAACAAAACTGAAATGGACAAAAATGTCCATAAGGTCGCACCAGGGTTAATTGCACGCACTTAAATGCACTGTATTTTTTTATGTAGGCCCTCCATAAACCAGACCTTTTTATCGTTTTATTATAGTTAATAAATCTGACTGTTTTTGTTCTGCAGGTGGATAAAAATGCAGAACTTGCTGCTAAATGGAAATACTGTGCGTTGAGTCAAGAGAAGCTGAAGCGGCCCATAGTCGCCTGTGAGCTGGGCAGGTACATATTAAATTATGATCATGTTTGTACATATAACGGTGATATATGGCCAGCTGAAGCAGTTGCATATTTATTATTATATATTTATTTATTTAGTAGTTGATCATATGATTAACAGGATTAATGAATCATAATTATCATCAGATGGTCATTATCACAAAATCAAACCCTTCAGGCTGAAACAAGATCTGTGCTTCATGTCCTGATCCCATTTATGGTGTTTATTTTAACCAATAATGCCTTTCTACCTTACATAACCTCTATTCTAAAGATTTACCATTGTTATTGCATAACTGTGGTATCTGAAATAAGATCAGACTAACCACCACGAATGGATCCTCACGAAAAAGCTCCACAGTTTTCAATACAATTTGAATATTTTTTGGATAAGCATCTTTTAACGACCAATAAGAATGCCAATTCTCAGCTCTGTGGTTGGCATATTTTACCATGTACAATTTCACTCGTGATGCATGAATCAATGAGCTTCAATCAGTTTCAAATGAGAAATTATGGTGTTAAAATTATGGAATCTATTTTATCTGTACTAGAAAATATTATTCATGTAGTTACTAGAAGTTTTATTTAGTATGAGTCTACAACATTTCTGCCGAAATAATGTTACTAGAGTGTTTATATAGTAAAACCATGGTGAATTTTGCAATATCTGCTTCAAAATATTTTTTCTTCCACCAGGCTGTATAATAAAGATGCAGTCATCGAGTACTTGTTGGATAAATCAGCAGAGAGGCCGAATGCCGAGGTTGTGGCACACATCCGTGGCATCAAGGTCAGTAAACACTGACAAATGATCACTATACTTGTGATACTGCGAAAACCACCAACTCGCTTGGGGATGTGTGAGTGTTTGTAAAAAGTTGTAAAAAATGATGGCCTTTCCCACAATAGCAAAATAGTAGTTTATTTACAGCACAGTAGAAATATACAAAAACAGCTCAATTTTCTCCAGAACTGTCCTAAAAAAGAGAAAAATAAAGACTAAAAAATGAAGACAGGGCTGCAATCTTGGAAAACATGACACAGCAGGACTTAATACTCAATACAAAATACTCAAGAAATCATATATCTGAGTCCTCAAGTTTGCCTACAACGCTTGTGGACTATCTTGCATAATAGCACTACAAAGAAAAATCTAAAATAAAAATACAAGTGAATTAGTGAAAACATTTGGTTAACTAGTTATTTGAGTAAATAAAACACAATACTTGCATTTATAAGTGTATTCGTCAGCCGCCACTGAACTATCTCCCTCTATTTAGTTTGAATAAAAGCCCCGTTGTCACTGGTGCGCCATGAATTCTGGAATAGGGTAGGCTGCGAAGGATCCATCTGTTGTATCCATCATTTGCCGTCGAAACGGAGGATGCATTTAAAGTCTCGTTCGAATTGTGCTGACGCAATCGGCCTTCGAATGCAGCCTTCGTAGGATGCATTGTGAATTGGGACAGTCTTCGTCGCGCCGCTGTGACGCAATCGGCCTTCAAATGCAGCCTTTGTAGGATCCGGCCTATGAATTGGGACAGCCTTCGTCGCATCGCTGTGAAACAATCGGCCTTCAAATACGCACTTTCGAAGGATGTAGCCTACGAATTGGGACACAGCTAATGGGTATCTTCGATATACACACTGTCACAGCCGGCTCGCAAGCCGCGACAAAGAAGGAAACGAACACGGCGTATTATCTCAAAAACGAATAACATTTATTAGACAACTTAAATAACACGACAAGACAAGACAACAGGGTAAAAGAGCGAGCTCCACGCGACTGAAGGGAGCAGCTTAAGAACTGCCGGCATCCGCTCCACAGGTGGATATCATCAGCCATAATCACGGCTCTCCCTAACTCCATCCTACAAAACAAATAAGAAAAACAGAAACAGCGACAAAACATATGACCCGACTGGGTTCATAACACCCTCTCCCATAGAAGAGGCTGTCTACTGCTGAAAACCCAAGTTAACTCTCCACCTAAAAGCCCCCCCCCACACCTCTGAAGACCACCCACCCTCTGCTGCACTCCCAAGGCTCCCAGCCACCACGGGCCCTGTAGAGGCAAATTAAGAGAAACAAAGACGTACAACAAGCATGGGCAAATCAACAATTAATGAGAGTAAGGAGCTCTTGACAAGGCGTCTGCCACCACATTATCAATACCTTTTATGTGTCTAATATCCAGGGCATACGATTGTAGGAAGAGAAACCAACGAGTCAATCGCTGGTTTGGGCATTTTAAAGAATGTAAATAAATGAGTGGATTGTGGTCGGTGTACACAATCAAAGGCTCAGAGATAGAACCCACATACACTTCAAAATTATGCAAGGCCCAAATCAAAGCTAATGCCTCCTTCTCAATCACAGAATAATTTAGCTGATAGGACGAAAACTTTTTAGAAAAATAACTCACTGGATGGTGAATGCCCGAATCATCAGCTTGTAACAGTACAGCTCCCGCCCCCACATTACTAGCATCTACACACAACCTAAAAGGACGATCGAACCGGGGAGCAGCTAACACAGGAGCAGAAACAAGCAACAGTTTAGCTGCCTCAAAGGCTTCCTGACAGGCAGAAGACCAAACAAAAACGTTTTTTCCTTTTAGCAAATCAGTAAGCGGGGCTACTACCGTAGAAAAATTCCTACAAAACCCCCGGTAGTACCCTACCAAGCCCAAAAACCGCATCAACTCCTTCTTTGTAGAAGGAGGAGGAAATCGATTAATGGCCTCAACCTTGGCCCAAATGGGCCGCACACAGCCCTGCCCAACCACCTTGCCCAAGTAAGTCACGGTGGCCTTAGCAAACTCACACTTGGCTAAATTCACAGTCAAACCCGCTTCCTCTAACCGAGCAAAGAGGTTTTCAATATGACTCAGATGTTGGTCCCATGAGTCACTGAAAACCACCACATCATCCAAATAAACTGCGACTCCCTCCAACCCCAACACAACTTTATTCATAAGTCGCTGGAAGGTTGCTGGAGCATTTCTGAGGCCAAAGCTCATAACATTATAAGAAAATAACCCCTCAGATGTAATAAAGGCAGAGATTTCCTGGGCTCTTTGGGTCAACGGATAAGCTCTGGAAAAGAAACAGAAAAATCATTAGGCAAAGAGAATGTTATTTTAGCCACACCTGAATCAGGAGATAACTTCGATTCTGCCGATGTCATAGAACGGGTAACAGCACAGGCTGTAAATACCTCAGGAAAGTGCTCATTACTTTCATCAACACCTGAAAGAGGAAACGATGAAACTATAGGTGGTAACACAATCTCAGGCCAAACTTTACCTCCTGCCAAATTGTTCCCCATTATTATATCTACCCCTTCAACAGGCAAGGAAGGCCGTAGTCCAATTACCACTTCTCCACTCACAAGTTGAGATGACAACATTATCTTATGTAAAGGAACAGACAAAACATTTAATGCAATTCCTCTGATAAGCACACTAGTGCCAGTGTCACTCAAGGATGAAAAAGGTAAGGCATCCTGCAAAATAAAACTCTCAGACGATCCTGTGTCTCTCAGTATGGTCACTGGAACCTTATCATTTTTACCAACAATTGACACATGTCCGTAGGTGATAAAAGGTGCATAATCCCCATCTTTTGTGGAACCTACTGGTGTAGAAAGACTTTCTCCAGACACATTAAAATTTACCATTGGTGCTGCAAGAACAGCTGGTCTAACTCGCAGGGATTTCCCCCCCTTACTCTTAGCTTTTAATAGAGGGCATTCATTTTTCCAATGGCCTCGACCACGACAGTAGTTGCAAATTAAAGAGGAAGTTCCAGGTGTATAGTCAGTTTTGTCTCCAACCAATTCATTCCTTTTCAAAAACTCAAAGCTACTTTTATGCGTCAAAACATAATCATCAGCTAACTCAGCAGCTCTCACAACAGTGTCAGCTTTCTGCTCATTAATATATGTTGCAATATGAGCAGGAACAGTGTTCTTAAACTGTTCAAGCACAATTGGGTTACTCAAATTTTCAAATGTAGTTACCCCAGCTGCCGTACACCAACGATTAAATGCAGTAATGAGCTCTCGAACAAATTCAACATGAGCTTCTTTAATTCCTTTAGACAATGTTCTAAATTTTTGTCGGTATGCCTCTGGCACCAACTCGTATGCTTTCAAGATTGCAGTTTTAACGGTGTCATAATCCTCACAGTCTGATAATGGAAGTGCAGAATAAACTTCTTGAGCCCTGCCAGTAAGCACACATTGCAAAACAAGTGTACGTTCCCTACTAGGCCATTCTCTAGCCTCTGCTATCCGCTCAAACAATATAAAGAAGGTATCTGGATCTCGTTCATTAAATTTGGGTACCAAACGCAAATTACCAACAGTATCAAAATTTTGAGAAGCACCCTGAAAGGTATTACCAGCGTTGGTATTCAATCCACCTTCTCTTATTATGTCTAATCTATATTTTTGCAGCTCAATGTTTGTCTGTTCAGCTTTAGTTTTTTCACGCTCTACTTCCAATTTCATACGCTCTTGCTCAATCTGTAACAACAATAAACGTTCCTGCTGCTCAAACGTTAGTGAGCTATATTGAGGTTTTATTTGACTGGCCGCACCTGGCATTTCAAACAATATTGACTGCTCTAGCAACTTTGCTTTAAGTATTTCCCTAATTGTGCTATCTTTTACCCTCCTATCTCCAACATCAATTTTATAATGTTCTGCGATTTTAAATAGCTGGTCTTTTACACATGATTCAAGCAAAGCTTCAGAAGGTAAGGCAATAAAATCTTCCACTACATTAGACATAATTTTATCATAAATATGTATTAAAAATAGTAAGTGTTTTGCCAACCCCATCAGGAGAAACAATAATTTAAAAAAAAAAGTTCCCTTACCCTATCTATATGCAAAAACAATAACTAATTCACCCCTAATCTTCGTGTGGTTACTGGTAAGGGGTATTTAAGCACCAACTCCCGCTGGTATAAGAAGAGCAACCAGCACGCTGGCGGTCTCACTCACACCACGGATATGCACCCGAGACAACTGCTCTACTCACGGTCTCCACACAAAAATAAAAAAAAATTACATTATACCACCCGTTCCAAAAGGGAACGAGCAGCTAATCCTAACAAGGGAACAATAATATTATCAAAATTACTTCTCCACAACAAGGTTTGCAAAATCACTTACCATCTCATATGTGCAGAACAATCAGGTCAGAAATTTCACCGCATTCCAAATATACCGTGTACGTCCTTCCCAATGATGCATAAGCATCCAAACAAAAAACTACACAACCATCGCAAACAATCAAATTTTACATCCAGTTAATAAACACGCAAAATTAACCGAACGTAAACAAAACGAAGCGCTTCGAATTCAAATCAAAAAATGAATGGACGAGCCCCCATTTGTCACAGCCGGCTCGCAAGCCGCGACAAAGAAGGAAACGAACACGGCGTATTATCTCAAAAACGAATAACATTTATTAGACAACTTAAATAACACGACAAGACAAGACAACAGGGTAAAAGAGCGAGCTCCACGCGACTGAAGGGAGCAGCTTAAGAACTGCCGGCATCCGCTCCACAGGTGGATATCATCAGCCATAATCACGGCTCTCCCTAACTCCATCCTACAAAACAAATAAGAAAAACAGAAACAGCGACAAAACATATGACCCGACTGGGTTCATAACAACACTTTGATGGGGGTTGCTCACGGCACTACTGTTGCACGCTCCAATTCGACTTGGTTAACAATGATAAATGTGAGTCTTGCCTCCGTTTTATAGGCCAGACTCCACCCCTTCTTTGGACATACCATTTTTTAAAAAAAAAAAAATTTCAGTAACCTCTGTACATATTGATCAGTTAACAGTCATAATTTATACACACAACTTAATTTCAACAAAATAAACACAAAATAAAACCAATAATACAAATGGCCGTGCTTTTTTTTTTTTTTTTACATTTGTCAGTCTTTAACACATTTAAAGGTGCAGTATGTACGATTGACAGCTAGCGGTTGAAATGGGTACTGCAGTCCAAATTCCAAATATTAACAAATTAACTTGGGTTTTACTACAATGACCATAGTTTAACGATAGGCTATTTGTAGTAAACGTATATATTTATGTTAGTATTATAGTTCTAGTAACATTTCAGCAGGTTGAAGATAATTCATGTTAATGCATGTTAATTGCAACCCTAAAATGTAGTAGTCTGAGTTCTCATGAGAAACTGTCTGTGAAATGTACACTACCAGTCAAAAGTTTGGACACACCCTCTCATTTAATGTTTTTTAAAGAAGTTTCTTATGCTTATCAATGCTTGATCACTTGATCAAAAATACAGAAAAAAATGTAATATTGTGAAATAATACTATTACGATCAGGGCTCCAGACTGCGACTAAAACGGTCGCTTTTGCGACCAAAAATATTAAATTCTGAGTTAAATCTTTGCTGAGGTCGCCAGTGGCGACAATGTAAATTTACATGTTATGACTTAAAACTTTGCATGCAATGCCTTTTTTTCCTGATTGTTTTGTGATTACATATTTTGTTTACGTATTAAACTGAAACGATGCACACCAAAGTTTTAGTGGAAAAAAGACTTTCGAACAGTTCTCCTCTCTGCCGAACAGCAGCGCTAACAGCACACCTGCTAAACGTAGCTCCAGTTCAGCATGAGAGAGATGCTGCAGTGTCAATTTCGTGGCTTCGTGCACAACTTGAAGAAGCTATGACAGGTAAAGCTGTCAGGTGTGTGGATATTAGCAATATCGTTAACAGTTCTCATTTATAATCAATACTATGGCGATCCTTAATGCGGCATGAACGATCGCTTTAGTTTAACGGCTCGGTTCAAGCGGCAAGTGAACCCATTATATTTTTCTCTTTACTACTATAGTACGAAATGAACATGAATTAACATCAAAACGTAGGCTATTTTATAAACACATTTATTCTGTGGCACCTAAAAAATTAATTTGGCACCTAAATTTGATTATAGGAGCCAATGGGTCCTTTACTTTTTTTTTTTTGTCTGGAGCCCTGACGATGTAAATCAATGTTTTTCTATATTAATATACATTAAAATGTAATTTATATCTGTAATTAAAGTTGAATTTCCAGAATCATTACTCCAGTCTTCAGTGTCACATGATCCTTCAAAAATCATTCTAATATGCTGATTTATTATCGGTGCTGCTTATTTTTTATTTTTTTTTGGAAACTGTGATACTTTTTTCAGGATTTTTGATCAATAAAAGATTAAAAAAGAAAAGCATTTATTTAAAATAGAAAAGTTTTCTAACAATATGCACTACTGTTCAAAAGTTTGGGGTTATTTTCAATACTTTGCATTTTAAAATCAACTTCTAAGTGTCTGTTCAGTAGTCCCTGTAACAGATGACTCAATTCAATTTGTGGTGCTTCTGATTAAGTAATAAAACAGTTGCAAATGTTGTACAAAATAAATATCACCACTACTCATCTTTGCACCAATAAAACGTACAACACTTCACAATAATAACACTTTTATTATTAGATGTAATATCGAAGTATTATATTGATGTTTCAATTACAGTGGAAAGGTTTCCGTGACTTCTTGCAGGATCTCGGCAAAAAGTCTCACGAGTTGATTCCAGAACATGATGCATGATAGGATACACTAAGCCTCGAGTACCGTTTAGGAGTGGTATTCAAGATAGTGTGGATTTAGTGTGCGTTAAGGGCACTGCACTTTGGCGTGTTTAAGACCTTGGACAGTTATGCGCGCACACTTCCTGTCGTGCGCATGTGCTCTCAAGTGGCCAAGACCATTAGTGTGAGTATTTTTACAAGGCAACACTTACGTTGTGTCTTTGCACTTGACCACTTGACTACTTAAATTACATATTTCCTGTTTTTGGCCCAAGTGTTCAAGTGAGGATGAAGACCTCAAGCGTGCGTCAAACTTTTCATTACCTGATGGGACACACTTATAGTGTTGTAAAAAAATTCAGAGCTTTATTTTCAATATTTTGCATTTTAAAATCAACTTCTACTTCTCCGTGGGTCCTTAAAAAGTCTTAATGTCTTAAATAACATTTTCCAAATATAAGGCCTTAAGTCTTAAAATGTCTTAAATTCAGATTAGATTGGTCTTTAAATTATTTTGGTCACGTTACTGCTAAAATATCTTAAGTCTGACAGACCTAATGACTGTTTACAATCATTAGACAGACCGAGATATTGTAGGTTCATTTTAACCAATAAGAAGTGGATTGTAGCTTGTATGACTTTATTCTCGTTTTCATAGTTTATTTGAGGCAGGTTTTGGCATTATTGTAATGCAAATGTAAAGAGTGCATAATTGTAATACGAGAGGGTGCCAGCACAAATCTCTCGGATTGTAGTGCGTTTGCTCTCCTATATAACGTTAGAGATTGTGGCTCTGCGCTTCCTCAGATATTGCTTGTGCACCCTCAAACTTTGTCCTGTGTATGCACGAGTAGGTGCTTATTGTAAACGGGTATATATTGAATAATTTTATTTAGTGACGTGCAGCTCTCACAGAAAGAATGTGTGTTGGTTACTAAATAATGTATTTGCAGTACAGGGCTCGCAAAATCACTAGCCCGATGTCCTGGGGCTCTTGTGTTTTCCAGTCGGGCTACCAAAATGTTTCACCGCCCTGCTCGCCGGGCTATCTTAAAGTAAAGGGCTCCTGCAGGTCCTTATATATAATATAAATATAATAAAAGTCTGGATGGATTGGACTTCAAAAAGCAATAATGTCACTGAATAAATATGCACGCTGCCCGTTTCAAAGTCAAAACGCGGCACGGATGTCTTTGTATGAATGTATCTGAATGTTACACCCCGTCTAGGGGTGAAGGCGCAACATGAAAGGGACGAGGAGACGGAGTTTTGAAATGGTGAATGAACAGTATTTTAATGAGAAAATGATATACAGTACAGGTGGGGGAAAAAATGACTTCAGGAGCCAACAAGGCCAAAATAACAAACAAAAGCAAATAACATTATACACCCTCTAAATTCCCTAGTTTACAAAAGAAAAGAAAAGAAAATATAATTACTTCCCTAACTCCCTGTACAAAAAAACAATGAAATAAAGGTTCAAACAAAAATGGCGTCGGTCTCCCTACTTCCCCAATAATACTATATACAATTATTTACAGAAGGTAACAAGTCCAAACAGGGGCAATCCAGAATCAAAGTCAATAGAACTGGTAATAGTCAGCTTTACAAGTAATCCAATTAAGGACACTAACACAACAGCAACACTCAAACTTTCACAACGTATCACAGAAATTCTCAGTCTCTCCAACACAAGTAACCAACTAACTAACAGAGCGAGCGAGCATACCAGCTCCAGCAGGAAGTGATGGAGGAGTCTTTATAGCTGACAAGGCAGGGCGTAGCGTCAGGTAGATTCCAGGAACCAAAGTTAATCCTGCACAGAAACACAGACACCTCCCAAAATATCAAACACAAAAACAAAAAGGGACGTAACATGAAGGAAGCTGACTGTCCTCAGAAAAGTGTCGTTGGCAGTGTCATTTCATCTTACCTATAATGCCTGATAAAACGTTAATGAGTTTGGTGCTGCTTTGTGTACAGCAGTTTCTAGGGAATCGTAATATTTCAGCACTCCTAAAGCGAGAATTAATTTGCATTTCCAATAATTTTTTCAGCCGTTTATGGTCATATTATTGCAAATATCAACCCATGTTTTTAAGCAGCAAACACATAAAATTGTAAATGTGAAATAAGTTAATGTGCCTTCTAAAAATCTAAACAATTAAGACAGTAATATGTATGTTTTAAATAAATATAATAAATTATATACTTGATTTATCCCTTTCAGTGGTATAAAGGCTAAAATGCTGTTGTATAACATATTTGGTTTTTGTGAAAGCCTGTATCTGAACTGTAAATCAGGGCTCGCAAAATCGCTAGCCCGACGTCCCCGGGCTATTGTGTTCAATTATTTCCAAAATTTCACCGCCCTGCCCGGCGGGCTATCTTAAACTAGCGGGCTCCTGCAGGTCCTTAAACACTCCTTAATTTAGTTGTTTCAAATTTAAGGCCATAAAAAGTTAAGAAACGTATAAGAAACGTCTTTATTATAGTTTTAGGAGGTCTTACAGTTGCGCACGGAAAGGCAAGAATAGCTCTAGGGCTGGATTAAACGTCAGAAGGCGCTGTCACTGAATAAATATGCGCGCTGCACGTTGCAAAGTCAAAACGCGGCACGGATGTCTTTATATGAATGTAGGCTGTCTGAAGCAAACGACTGTCCTCAGAAACATGTCGTTGGCATTTTCTTACCTATAATAAAACAGCGTTAATGAACGTGGTGCTGCTTTGTGTACAGCTGTTACTAAGGAAACCGCAATATTTCAGCACTCCTAAAGTGCCACCACATGGCAGAGAATGATTTTGCTTTTCCAATAAAATTTTCAGCGGTTTATGGTCAGATTATTGCAAATATCGACCCATGGTTTTATGCAGCAAATACATAGTTGTAAATGTGAAAGAAGTTAATGTGCCTTCGAAAATTCCAAACAATTAAGACGGTAATATTTATGTTTTAATGCATTATATACTTGATTTATCCTTTTTAATGGTCTAAAGGCTAAAATGACGTTGTATACGATTTTTTTTGTTTTTGTGAAAACCTGTATGTGAACTGTAAGTGATCTGTATGTGATCTCATTTTATGGCTTAATACATTACCGTACATTGTCCAACCCCACTCATACTGTTCATTTTATTTGTGCAGCTGTTAAAAAGGGTCATAAATTGCCTTAAATTGATTTTTAAAAATTCTGCAAATACCCTGTAAATAGTGAAATAAAATTCCTTCTTTGATATTTGTGTATTGAAAATATTTTTAATTGACATTTAGACTCCTATCTGTTTTTATTATTATTATTAAAAAAAAATAATTTTATTTATTTGTTTATTTGGGCTAGTTAAATTATTTTCGGGCTACCAAAATCTAAAGAGTACCTGCCCGAAAGGCTACCAGAGATTTTGAAATTTTGCGAGCCCTGCAGTATGTGCGTTTCACTTTGCAAGATACATTTTGTGTAGTGAATTTATCGAACACACCATCCCACGAAGTATAGGAAAAAAACAAAGCTAAAACCCAGTATAATAAATTACTGAGTAATGAGAATGAAATATTTGAAAACATGTGCGTTAAGGGCACTGCACTTTGGCGTGTTTAAGACCTGAGACAGTCTTGCACGCTTACTTTCTGTCACACACAGGTGCTTTTTAGTGGCCAAGACAAGCATGCAAGTGTGGGTATTTGGACAAGGCATATGAGTGTGTGTGGTGCGGTAAGTGTCCTCAGGATGTTTGAACTGTATGTTTTTTAGTTTCATCATTGAAACTACCTGTACATGCTGCAATTATAATGTGATTTTGGCAATATTGCGATTAAGCATTACCTCATGTAAACAAAATGCTTCCATTAGAACTGATGTGAATAAGTTCATTAAAGTACACAATTTTCTTGTATTTAATATGCTGTACGAAATCACTTTTGTAAATTGAATTTGATGCAGACACCAACATGGGACGCCTCGTCTTTGATCCACATAATAGTTCTTATTCATTTTTATTTTGGTTTTAGCTATTTTAGTACATCATGGCAATGAGAAATGTTTATTTTATTACAAGTAACCATTTAGTTAACTCTAATAACCCTGGTGTGTTTGACAGGATGTGAAGGAGCTGAATCTGACAGATAACCCGGCATGGGAGGGCGAGAGGCGCAACATTAAAGGAGACTGTTATGAAGACATGAACTGTGCAATGTTCATCTGTCCTGTGGTTGGTTTGGAGATGAACGGAAAACACAAGTAAGACCACATCCGTTCAGCCCATGCAGTGCTTTTGAGGGCAACTAAATCATGCTTTCATAAGAAAGATCATAGTTTCCTCTATATTTATATTTACATTTAGTCATTTTGCAGACGCTTGTATCCAAAGCGACATACAAATGAGGACAATGAAAGCAATCAAAATCAACAAAAGAGCAATGATATCTTAGTGCTATGACAAGTCTCAGATTAGCTTAATGCAGTATACGTAGCAAGGTTTTTTTTTTTTTTTGTAGTTGTATAATAAATAAAAATAGAAGATATGAAAAGAATAAAGAAGCTATTTTAAAAAATAGAAATAGAATAGAAAATTGTAGAGTTAGATGGTCAAATATCCTCGAATATCAGCTTTAAGAAAGCTAATCATTGGTGGATTCTTCTGCAAATCATGCGGTTATATGATCAGTGGCATTATAAGTGTACAGGAAACCTTTTTAAAAACAAAGCAAAACTATTGGTGCACAGATGACATGCTTTACCTTTAAAAGAGAATTAAAAATGCAAATGAGGTTTCAGACCGAAAATTGGTGGTAGTTTGGGTGTATTTTGTCACTACAAAATTTCTAAGAAATATACTAATAGTCATTATTAATATTATATCTATATGTAGAAATTGACTTTAAACTACATTAATAAATTAACTAAAAGTATTGTTTATCGTTATTTTGTGATACGTTTTGAATAATTTGTAAATATCATACTGCTAGACCTATTCTCTGAACTAACTTGGCAATTATTTTATTTTGGAATTGGGTTTAATTTTTTAATATTAGTTAACTACATTAATACATTATTTTATGATATTTTGTTATTTAACCCCTTAACTGTAACACGTCCCCTCAGTGGGAAGTTTACTTCACCATTTTACAAATAAATCCTAATCTAATTATGACAAACTATATATAATTGGAAAGACTCCTAAATAGACATTTTTTTAATTTATAAATTATGTACAAAAAAGTCATAGATTAATTTATGACGAGTGCACCTCAAAAGTCTACTTTATAACAGGAGTTCTGACCTTTTGTCAAAAAAAAAAAAACTTTCTTCGTTGCCTTTTTCCCTATCATGCTTTAGAAATCATAAGAAATTATATATCAGTTGAAAACTTAAAATCTCAAAATTCATCCTTTGAAAAACATTTTGAAATCTGACATTGCATTACAATGGAAACGGTACATCAAAATCATATTACAAGATGTTTGCGTTCATGAATTATACAAATTTAAGTTTGAATACTGCATTTTCATGTCTGTGTTCAAAAACGGGTGTGACAGTTAAAAAGTAAAAAAAGTTCTTGCTGTATTTTGATGTAAATGGATTTTCCATTCCTATATAGTCCAACGCAGTAAAAATGTCAGAACTGTTCCCTGTTGTTGTAAACATAATGTGATGCATAGACAAAAAAAAATATATTTATATATATATATATATATATATATATATATATATATATATATATATATCTCCATATATCCTTTTAAAGTTTAAAGCTTCCAAGTGGAAAATGTTGAAAAAATCATTTTTCAACATTGAGCATGTTAAATCAGTAGTCAAGCTAAGGTTTTCCTGTTTTCATGAGATGGTTCTTGTGGTTGTAATCAGTGCTTTTGTATCTGTCTTGAGGTTTTTATACCTACAGACGTGTGGGTGCGTTTTCTCAGAAAGGGCGCTCAGAGAGGTGAAGACTGAAATCTGCCACAAGGTAGGTGAAAAGCAGCGTTCTTGATTCTCTTGAATTTCTTTGGCCTGTTATTTAGCCTTTTTGAATTATTAGTATCAGTTGTTAGTATCAAAGCTGTTTTGCAGTTTTTGTTTATTATCAGTATTGGTTATTAAATTTCTGCCAAGGACGCTATATTGGCCGATATTTTACTTTTTTTTTTTTTTTTTTTTTGTTAATTCAGTTAAGTAATATATTGATTGATATTTGACAGTTTTTGTTAATTATCAGTATCGGCCATTAATTTTTTGCCTAGACTGATAGATCGTCTGATATTTAGCCAATTGTAATTATCAGTATCAGTTAAGTTTTTACCAAAGCTGATATATTGACGAACATTTTGCAATTTTCGTCAATTATCAGTAACGACCATTACGTTACGCCAAAATAGATATATTGGCCGATATTTAGTCTTTTTTTATTATCAGTATAAGTTGTTACGTTTTACCAAAGCTGATATATTGACCAATATTTTGCAGTTTTTTTTTTTGTCAGTTATCAGTATCTAGCAAGTATTTTGATCTAGCATCAAAAACAAGCTTTTTTTAATGCTACTGGAGCATAAGGAACACAGTTGTTGTCAGACTGTATTGGTGATTTTTAAATATAAAATTTAACGGTAAGCTTGGCATCAGTTTTAGAGAATTTGATGTTTCCCCATTCAAAGAGATAGGAGCTGCACTTGCATGCCGATTGAAATGGTCTTAAAGGGACTTTGTTAACACTCTCATCTCTTCCATTTGTCTTTGTGTAGGTGCTTTATTAAAACAGCTGTATGTTAATAATGTTCCTGAAACCTTAGACCATAGATAGACCAGTGGCATAAGCTGTGTTTAATTCTTTGTTTACTTTATGAAAATTGTCCTCGCAAAATTATCTTAGTTAAATGTCGATCATAGGTTAGAGATAATGGTTTACAATAGATCTTGATGTGTTTTCATTCAGCGTCCAGTTTTTCATAAAGTCCATGTTGTTTGTTGTCCTACTTTGCATCATGAGTTTTTCATACAGCTTTTGTCTATATGTTTGTGCTAATGCAAATTCACTGCCTGAACAAAGCCTGATAAATACTGTGAATTTTATTCCTAATAATAATAATAATTAGAATTTTTAAAAATGTTTTTAAAGGAAGTCCCTTCTGCTCACCAAGTTTGCTTTTATTTAATCAAAAACACAGTAATGCTGTGAAATATTAGTGCAATTTAAAATAATTTTTTTCTATGTGATTAGATGGTAAAATATATATTTTTCCTGTGATGCAAAGCTGAAATTTCAGTAGCTTTTGCTCCATTCCTCGAAGTCCTTCAGAAATCATTTGGTTTCAAATACATTTAAATAGTGATTTTTATTTTTTTATTTTTTTTTTGCTTTAAATGTTTTGTTTCTCACCTTTCTTTTCATCACAGTTTCCAAAATGTAAGCAGTATTTGGGCTTCAGTAATTGATAATTGATAATTGATAATGATCAAGGAGCAATTCAGCATATTAGAATGATCTCTGAAGGATCATGTGACACTGGAGTATTGATGCTAAAAATTAAATTTTGCATTACAGAAATTATTTTTTAAAATATTTTATAATAGAATTTTATAACCAGCTGTTTTGAAATATTATATTTCACAATATAATTTTTTTTTCTGTATTTTGATCAAATAAATGTAGCCTCTGTGAGCGGAATAACAAAAAATAAAAATAATAATAATAATACATTTCTAATTGTTCCAAACTACTAAATTTTAACAAACAATCAGATTTCCATATGAAAGCTGTTTAAGAGTGTTTAGCGCGTTAGAAAACCAAGGTGTTGGTTTTCTAACTTTCACCCAATAATCACTAACTTACAAATATGTAGTTTCAAATGCGGAAGTGGCTAATGAGTTATTACAGGTGCAGATAAGCTCTGAGTTAAGCAGTCAGCAGCACTGGTTGTGTTTTTCTTTGTCCAGGTGATTTGTCACCTTCTCTACAGTGTTTGCGATTGGACAGAGTTGGACCGTGGCTAATGAGTGCGACTTGCCTTTCACTCTCAGTAGTGAATCATTAACCTCCCAGTCCCCTGCCTCAGTCTAATTGGTTTTAGGCTCAGCTAGCTGGGTTTTCTCTGTGGCATTTGTCTCAATTAATCCACGCATTAAGGCGGAAATGAGGAAAATGCATCCTGCAGTCTATCTCTTCTCAAACCAGCATAAACAAGTCAGACCACAGCGTGGCATGCTGTGCTTAGACAAACATTCAGTAATATTTGAATATAGTATATAAACCTCTAATGGTTATCCATTTCCAAGCAAATTTTTAACTATTCTTGGTGCTGTTACTCATAACCTGTGGTTATGTATTGTGTTACACGCATCTAGGTTTTGAATAGGCATTTTTCTTTCTGTCACTAACACCACTGAAAGCTGATGAGCTTTTTTTTTTTTTGGAGTATTGCTTAGAGCAGAGGTTCCCAAACCGTTTAATACAAGGGGACAAAAATCAAACTTGATCAAGGACCATGGGCCAAGATAAATATTCAAATATATTTATTGCATTTTTAACATTTAAATAATTTTTTTAAGAACTTTGATACATGGATGCCAGTTATACCGTACCACTTTGTAGGGATGGGTACCGTACTTTTAATATACCCGAATTGCGTCGGTACTACAGAGTATCGATTCACATAAAATCAATTGGTGCACGCGTGTGCTCAAACACACAGGGCAATGGCTAACAGAAAGTGCTCTAATGTGTGGGTTACACAGACAGGACAACGCTGCCTGCAATATTTGTAATATATAGCGCTGAAAAGTCTATACACTATAAACTGTGTTGATCAAAATTGACTTGAGCAGATTTTCATGTGTTCATGATTTGCATGAAAATTTACATATTGAAAATATGTGGCTTACATTATGAAAGTATTAGAGGCATGCCATAATGATGCTCACTAAACTTGGCAGTAAGGATTGGCTATGCAAGTAAAAAAGAAAATCGCAATATTCGAAATTGCAATATAAATAAGTGTTTTTCATATTTTTATTTTACTTCATATACTTTATCATTTTCCTTCTGTATATAGTTGTATAAATAATCTCATAATTTTTAAATAATTCTATTACAAATTGTAGTAGCAGTATTTGTTGTACTTGGATCTGGCCAAAGATTTTTTTTTTCCACTTTAAACAGTGCATTATGCAAAAGTTAATAAATAAAATAAATAGAAATTGTGATTTACTATAAACAGTACAACAGTTATATTACTCATCACTCACATAACAATCAGTGTTCACATGTTTTCAGCATTTATGCAATGCGCTGAAAATATTGACGCAACAAATTTGCACTGTAAAGCAGAAAATGTTCCAGTGAGCTGCGTGTTTATCCTTCCTTCATGTCTGCAGTGTCCATGAGAGATAGTACTCTGACGTCAAGAGGGGCTATTGTTTGCTCATATTACAGATCATCTAGTGATGCACATAATACAGAGTTTTGAGTGCATGCAGATGTTGCCAAGGCTGTAAACGGTGTGAATTTCCAGGGGTGTTTGCTTAGAAATAGTCCCCTGGTTTTGAAATGACAGTGCTGTTTATGATTTCGACCTCTGTGGTGAGACGCCATGATGGTTGAATGGGAACGGTTGCCTGCTGGAGAACTTTATGCCGGTGCCACAGTTCCAGACAATCCAGGGCTTCTGGGAAGCTTGCAGTCTCAAATTTATTCGCAAACATGCTTTCTTTTTTGATAAGCCACGGTAAGTCGTCAATCCCGTAAACACAGATATCCCTGACGTATTGTCCTGTGAAAACAAACAAAGCAGGTTTAATACCCATAGACACAGGATTGCAATCCTATGTTTACATGAAAATACAGACTGTAGTTGGGAAGATTCAATGTTATGTTGACTGTGCAAAAGCCTTGAATGGCTCTGTCTTAGATAAATGCAATGTTTTAATCTAGAGCTATAATATCTATATTTTTTTTTTTTTAGGGTTTCTGTGGGTCTTAAAAAGTCTGTATTCACCTTTCCATCTTGATTTCTGAGAAATTATTTATACTCAGCTTTTTGCTTAAAACAAGAAAAAAGGTCAGTGAGGTAAGAAATCTCTTTCTCATTGAATTTATTTTTCTTAGCCCATTAGCAGATTTTTTTTGTTCTAGTTTGTGCATTTTTATCAGTTGCACATAAAACAATGTCTTATTTAATGTAATTTATGAAATGCAAATAAATGCCAACAAAATAAAATGATACATTGACACTGGAAAACAAACCAGGAATACTGAGTTGTTTTCAAACTTTGCAGCGCTGCTTATACAAGACTTTTGATTCACTTTTGGAGACCATTTTGATGTATTGTTCCAGTCAATTACATTTACCTTTATAAAACCTGCGGAAACCCTGGCATTGTGTACTAGAAAAATTGCTGTGGATAAAACCGTCTGATAAGTGCGTTAATGTCAGTGTAAAGTGTGTTTGTTAGCCGGTCTTGTACCTTTACAACCCTGGTGTGCCTTTCCTTCTTGGTCCTTCCATTTGATTGCACGAACATTACCTTCCCATTCGCCTTCTACATAATTGCCAGGTGCTTCTGAATAAACAAGCGAGACCAATTTTATCATTAGAGATCACATGCTTCTGAGCAGTTCATTATCATCAATATAGCGGTTATCTTGCTTAATTACTGACTGGAGCTAACACTGAGTCAACATTGCATATAAAAGCCCACCATACTCATGCTTGTTGCGTTCTGACTTACCCTTCATGTGGTTCAGCGTCACCCAGTAATGCTCATCAGGGCTGAAGGTGTCTCTAGACCACTCCAGCAAGTCTTTGGCCACCTTGTCTTTGAGGACAAACTCCACAAACAGTCTTGTCAAAGAGTAATAAGCCGTCCCAAAGTAAATTGTCAGGTTGTAAGGAGGTGGTCCCTTCTTTTGACCCTTGCCTTTTGGTGCCACATGAGTGCCTTTCACCTCCTCGTACTGAAACTCAGTCCTGTGCTTCATAGTCGGTGGCTGCTTGATTCCCGGCGTCATGTTCCTGTCTTTCCATTTGGGTTCTTGCATGTACCGGACCAGCTCCAGGTTGGTCTGAATTGGGAAGTCCTGTCCGCACAGATTTATAACTCTTTTCCATTTTGTAGGGGACTTCACCAGATCCTTCATGCAGTTGATGTCAGCCTGCAGACGGGAAAACCCAGCGTAGGTCACTTTTTCGTTGACTGATGCCACAAAGACGTTCGGGAAGCACGTAGATAAGGTTCGGACGCTCGTCTTGTATTCTTCTGGCGCTTTAGCATCTATGTGAATGCAGTAGACATTCTGTGGTGTGTAAATGGCTCTCAGTAGACGCACAAACGTTTCCAGTTCTTTGTGTATGGTGATTATGAAAGCCAAAGGGAAGTCTTTTTCTTCTTTGCTCAGCGGAGCCATAATAAAGTGCAGATCTGACTGCAAAAGACTGCAGTTTGCATCCGGTTTGGTCTCATAGCTGATTTTCGTACTGTCTGTTCGCTGCCATTTGAACCCAGGAGCTGCAGGTGGAAGAATGTCACAGTTTTTAGGGGCTGGTGTGGTTTGGCTAATAAAGTCAGTTGATGGAAGAGGGGTGTTGGATACGTTGGCTTTCAGGTAGATGGCGGAACATATTAGGATGCAGATTCCAAGGCAGAAGAGAAAACTGCACTTGGTGTTCTCAAGCTGGACCATAATAGTCCAACATCTGAAAAGCAGCTATAGACCTCCTAAAATAGAGCAGAAGAACAAAATGGTCAGAGAGGCAGTTATCTTAACATGGCGAAGTGCTCAAATATACTTCCCCTTTTTGTTAATTGTTAAATTAAGTACTGAAGCACAGAACCTGTTTTTAATGCATTTGGCATAATGGTTCATAAATCATGTTGATAAAGAAGTAAAAGCAGTCCAAGGCTGCATTTATTCAATTAAAAATACAGTAAAAACAGTAATATTATTACAGTTTTAAAAAACTGTGTCCTATGTGGATATATTGTTAAATGTAATTTATTTATGTGATCAAAGCTGAATTTTCAGCATCATTTCTCCAGTCTTCAGTGTCACATGATCCTTCAGAAATCATTCTAATATGCTGATTTGATGCTTAAGAAACATTGCTTTAGTATTATCAATGTCAAAATTAGTTTTGCTGCTTTATATTTATGAGGAAACCATGATACTCTTTTTTTTTTTTTTTTTTTTTTGATGAATAGAAAGTTTAAAAGAACAGCAATTCTCTTTTGTAACATTGGATGCACTTTTGACTAATTGGATGCATCTTTGATGAATGAAAAGTATTCATTTATTTTGAAAAGAACACACACTGACCTTTCAGCTTAAATACACATTTTAGTAACATGTTTCTTAAAGAATTTTTGTGCTTTAAATGAATACTTTAAATAAATATATATATATATATATATATATATATATATATATATATATATATATATATATATATATATATATATATATATATATATATATAAATTTTTTTTTTTTTTTTTTTTTTTTTTTGTGGTAAAGTGTCACAGAATAATTAGACATGAAGTGTAACACTTTATAATAAACGTTAACAGTACTTAGAAATCATAGACAAGTAAGAGACAACAGAATTTAATAATCTATGCTAATGATCATTTGTTAATTCATATTATGTCATGTTCATTCAAAATGCATTGTATTATGTTAATTTATACAACAAAGAAATGTTACTGTATATTGAAATTAACCTTAACCAGTATTTCCAGTACTGTTAAAGTGTTGATTATTTTATGTTAGCTGAACAAATTTTTAAGCAAATAAACATGTAAACCTCTTGATGTTTGAACTATATTTGTTTCATGTTTAAAAAGTAAACAAAATTTAGCTTCTGAAGGTGAATCATGTCACTCCAGAGCAGTTTTAGAGCACATGTTTTGGGTGGCTCCATCTCAGCTGTGTTGTGACGTCATGGGCAGAAGTAATCATATCATTACATACATGGATTGGATAAACATTTTTCAACAGGCGTCTCCATTACTCAAGAGCTTTTTTCCCTCTCTCATAATGACGCATAACGGTGTGGCTCACTTTGACAGTAACGCCGATTGTGTTCACATTTCTATAAGGGTAGAAATGTTTTTTTCCCACCTGGCTCTAACTCTGTTGTGGCACTCTTTTCTGAGCCCAGCAACCCTCGGGTTTCCTTTTAATAGCACCCTAGAGAGCTGTGTTCACTGCTGGAGGTCCCAGTTGCTGGACACAAATGAGCTTTTAAGTCAGGAGATCAGTTTTAAGTCGTTTAATGAACCCTCAGGGGTTTAGAAAACACGCTGACATTGTCCATTGTCACCTTAAAGAATGAAAAGCACACGCCGTTCTATTAGTCTAACGTAATGTGTACAGTGTGTGACCTGTTAGTTACACGTTAGCTCAAATTTAAGATATGACTATCAAATCATATCTAGTTTAAAAGCAATCCAGAGGATTGTAAAAATGGTGCAATGGGATTTTAAGAGCTAATTTTGGATTGACGGCACTGTATGACATAATGTCTCTTAAGAAGTTTTGTCACAGTCAAAATGAATCAAAGATGACTAAAATTGATTGACAAAACAGTTTAAAATGAGTGAACTAATTATTTTACTATGCATATTTATGCTTACTGTATTATTTTATTATCATATATATTGATTGTACTTTCTGTATTTTCTGTTTTCCATTGTAAACCTTCTCTATATGTGACATAAGGGTCTTGTCATAAGGGTCTATTTTTGAAAATTGAGATTTATACATCATCTGAAATCTGAATAAATAAGCTTTCCATTTTTGTTATTTTGTTATGATGGGACAATATTTTGCTGAGATGCATCTATTTAAAAATCTGGAATCTGAGGGTGCAAAAAATCTAAAAATTGAGAAGTTCTAGCAATGCATATTACTTATAAAAATCAACCAAAATGTTTTGATACATTTACAGTAGGAAATTTACACTCTTCATGGGACAAGATCTTTACTCTTATATCCTAATGATCTTTGGCATAAAAGAAAAATCAATCATTTTGACCCATACAATGTATTTTTGGCTATTGCTACAAATAAACCCCAGCGACTTAGGACTGGTTTTGTGGTCCAGGGTCACATATAGTTTTATGGTTTATTTAAAAAGCAAAAGTATTTTAGCAAAAACAAAAGTGTTGTTGCTGTTTTTTTTATGGTTTTAGTTTGTTATATATAATTACCTTGAGTCACACCTACACTGTAAAAATGACTGTAAAACTGTAAAAATGCTACAGTAAAAACCTGTTTAATGGTTAACGGTAAAAGACTGTTACATTTAAATTGACATTCACAGAATTTTTTTAAATGTTTTTTTTTTTTTTAAATGACTCTTTCTTCTTAGCTTTTTCTTAGCAGGTTTGTACATTAGGGTTATATGCTACATCTAATGTTGTTAAATTGTTTATTGCATTATTTCAGTTTCATGTTTGTTATCGAGATGGTGTTTGTGTGAATGACACTGTGCACCTTCTATATATGTTAATCTTTAAAAGCTGCTTGTGGTGTTTAGCAGTGTATTACAAAAATATAAAACAGATTTCAGTACTTCAATAGGTTGGTACATTACCATTATGTCAGTTATTGTTATTATGTCAGAAATTAGGGTATTTACCTGTAAATTTAAGTGAAAACCGTAAACTTTATAACGTCACTACTGTATTTTTTCGGTAAAATTCCGGCTGCCAGTTTTCTACTGTACATTTTACAGATTTTATTTTATTATTTTTTTTTTTTTGCACAGTCAGTGTTTCAAATAAGCTTATTGCTTATAAGTTCCTTTTATATTGAATGCTTTCTAGGCAGCAAACTGTGCTCCACATCAGTGCCTTGGTTACATGTGATGCAAGTGTTGCAAGGTTTGCAGATAGATATGCATGCAGCAAACAGATCATTGTAATTTACATTTAGACATTTAGCAGATACTTTTATCCGAAGTGACTTACAAAAGAGGACAATGGAAGCAATCAAAATCAACAAAAGAGCAATAACAATAAATAATAATTTAGCCTAACGCAGTACACGTAGCAAGTTTTTTTTTTTTCAATAGTTTCAATGGTTTAATAAATAAAAGGAAAATAGAATTTAAAAAGAAAAAGCAGGCTAGTGTTGGAGCCCTTCTTTTTTGCTTTTATGTTAATTGTATAGAGAAAAGCTAGTGTGTTTTTTTTTTTTTTTTTTTTTAAACAAGCAGTAAGTAAATGAATATGAGTATAAAAGGGTGAGTTGTTGTTGTTGTTATTATTATTATTATTTTTTTTATTTTTATTTTTTTCTTAAGAATTAGAAAAGAGGGTGCTAGAGTTAGAGGGTCAAATAAATATGGAAAATGTATGTTGTTAGCCGATTCTTGAAGCTGTTCAAACTGAAGAGAGGTGTGACATTTGTTAGTTTCTTGGCTCATTCAAAAGGAGCATTGTAGTGCTTTATGTAGGAGGAGGATGTGGTTTTGTTTGATACTTTTAGCTTGAAAGTGAGTGTATTTCTGTAGAAATGCATCAACATCCTGTTTAATATTTCAATTTGTTAAAATGAGAACACCACAAGTTGTTCAACATTGTGCATTAAGATTTCAGATTTCTCTTCCTGACCAAATTTTAGCATATAGTAATGTTGATGTGTGTTTGCATCAACATAATTGATGATCATCCATGACCATAACTGATGGGTGTATTATACTGTTTTGACTGCTGTTGTTTTATACAGTGATTAAAAGAAAAAGTCCAACTGGACAGCTTGTGTACTCGCCATTATAACTCATAACTTTAAGAATTGCATTATCATGAATGGTTTAAGGCAATGGCAAACAAACCAATTACTAAAGAGAACTTCTACTTCAGTGAAAGTTTTTGCACTTCTCTAGTCTAAAATGCCGTTTTTGACAATCTCATATGGAATGATTTGTGTTGATTTGAGTTTCCACTGTAATGAGATTTTTTTGGAAACAATAATGTAAAATACAGTTAGTAAGAAAGAATCTAGTAATCTTTTAGACCCTAACGGCAAGTTTTTCAAACACATTTGCACCAATGAATAATTTTTTTTATTCTATATTATTGTGCAGTAAATTGAAAGCAAGTGTAAATCTAAACAGATATGTAATCTAGGAAGGTTTATTATTAATGAGTTTGTCTCAAGTCTTGACTATTGATTTAAGGGAGCGATAAAACGTTACATGAACTTTAAAACCATTCCAGATCTACAGTAGTGTTAAGTATTAATCACAGTACTATAGTCACTTTAAATAGAGTTTCCTGAACTTTGGCACATATGCTTTCATTGATAATACAATTCTCAGTGCCATTACGTTGTTTTGTAACCCTTTTGTGTGTGTCAGTAGTTGGGTAGCAAATTAACTTATAAAGCACCTGCTAAGATAACGAATGTACAGTCAAACCGTAGGCTTCAAGAGCAACAGATTAATATACCAGTGCTACCAATGTGCTGATAAAGGATTTTTTTCCCCTTCTAATAGTGTATAAGCATTCTTTATACATTTGACTTACGTAGTTAAAAAGCAAAATGAGCCCTCTTTACAGGCTCTCCCTTTTTTCTCAAACATAAACATCAAGTGCATTAGACACAGTCCAGTAAATCCATGAGTCAAAGTGTGCCTACCTTTTAGCTAAAGCCGTTTCCCCTCTTGTAAATGGGATTAAATATTCACAAACGCGCTGACATCCACATGACCTCTGTCTAAAAGGCTCCTCCGTGAGCAGCAGTCCTCCACAGAGCGTTTACTATCAGTGCCTCTGCCTTTCTGAGAGAGAGAGAGAAAAACTACTCTGGCTGTGAGCCGGCTATCGCTGTTATGAGGTCGCTGTGAACACGCGGTCCTCCCACGACTCTAGGGCTTGGCTGCTTGGTAACACTCCCCATGAGAAAAGGGTAGGAGGAGCGTAAGGATGTGAAAAATGGTTGGTCCAGTTCACGCTGTAATTTGCACCTCTTTTGCTTTTAACACTCTCTTCTCAGGAGAATAGTATTGTTGCGAAGCATGACATTCAATCAATAGCATAACCAGTTCTGTCTTTCAGCCTAACCTGTTGTATGGTGTCAGGCTACAAAATTGTGCACAGTAAAATCAGGAATGTGGGAATGAGCTACTTATTGGTTTAGCTTTAAACAAACATTTTGAATGTGAATAAGGACAGTCAAGCTTCAAATAAATCAAAGCAAAACAAAAACTCTGTAAAAAAAATAGTTCCTTTAGCAGTCCATATATAGTATATTTGTTTACATAAGAGGACAACATGTACATTTGTTTTGCAAAAATGCTTTTTTTTTAAATTTGCAGTAAAGTGCATTAAGGACACTGCACAGTCATGTGTGTTAATTGTCTATTTTTTATTTCATATGAACTTATTATATCCTCAAACAAATAGTTGCTATCATGCATAAAAATGTCATTTTGAATGTGAATAAGGATGGTCAAGCTTCAAATAAATCAAAAGAAAACAAACTCTGTAAAAATATTTACTTTAGCAGTCCATATGTAGTATATTTGTGTAAATAACATTGCAACAATGCTTTTTAAATTTGCAGTAAAGTGCGTTAAGGACGTTGTACACAATCGTGCATTAAGACAGTAAATTGTGTCCATCGTTATTTCACATGAACTTATATTTTCAAACAACTAGTTGCTATCTTGCGTAATGCCATTTTGAATGTGAATAAGGATGGTCAAGCTTCAAATAAATCAGAACAAAACAAAAACTCTGTAAAAATAGCTGCTTTAGCAGTCCATATGTAGTATATTTGTGTAAATAACAGAACAAAAACACATGTACATTTGTTGTGCAAAAATGATTTTTTTTTATTTGCAGTGACGTGCATTAAGGACGTTGTGCACAATCATGTGCATTAAGAAAGTAAATTGTGTTCATTTTTATTTCATAAGAACTTTATTATATTTATATATTATATATATCACAAACAAATAGTTGCTATCTTGCATAAAAACATAAATGTTCCCATCATTTAGTCATTTGTTTTGATCATTTTGCATTTTGAGTGTGAATTTTGAATCATTTGCAAATTTGTGCACAATAAGATCAGGATTGTGCATTAAGAAAGAAAATTGTCTTTTTTTTTTTTTTTTTCCACATCAGCTCTAGTAAATTGCTGTCATGCATAAGCATGAAAATTCTGTCATCATCTGTCATTTATTTCAATCATTTGCATTTAAATATGGACTCAAGCTTTAAAAAACCTCAGTAAACAGCTATTTTAGCAGTACACATTTACTTTTTTGACCATAATTGTACATTAATTTCAGTAATGTGCATTGAGGAACTGTGCACAGTAAGATCAGGGATTTATATTGACAAAGTAAAAGTTGTCCATTTTGCTTTCTTATTGACTTTAAAGCTTCAACCAGATTTGGTATAGTGTGTTTAGTATTCAGATTTGTTTCTGTCTCTCTTTACCTTCATAATCTTCATCTCTGTTTGCTCTCTCCACCTCCTGTTCTCTTCGCCAGACGCCTGCTTTGCAGATAAATGTGATTCCAGATGCATTAGCTCCTTGTTTTTTCTTGACACGAACACAGAGACAGAAAGCAACTGACCTGTAGTGAGCCCGAGGGCCGGTGGGCTGTATGTGATGAGCGAGGGAGATTAGCGCTCTTGTGTGTGCCAGTGCTGCTTGTGCAAGACAATAGCTGCTGCTGAATGCCTGTGTCATTGTGTGTGTGTTTGGCTTTCATTTAACTTAGTCATCGGTGCAAGATTTTTTTTCTGCTTTTCAGGCAAAGCTGTCATACTTGCTTTATGACCTATTTTGTGACACATTAACAGTTCTCCAGTTTGTGCATTTTGCTTTCAGGCAGGGTTTTTTTTTTTTTTTTTTTTTTTAGCTAATTGGTCATTTCAACTAATAGTATACTTGCACTGTGTATTATCATAGTCTTAATGACGTTACTTCATTGTAAAAGTGTCTAGTTCTTAAGCCAGGTTTGATCTCTCTATAATTTCTACTGTTTTAAAATGCAGTGCCCTTGTTGTATAATAACAAAGGCAAAGCCCTTCTAAAACCATCAATTTTTCTTCTCTCTGAGACTTTGTCATGAATATATTTCCATGTGTAAGCAGAATAACTTTGAATGAATCATACACCTCATTTATTCTGCAGCAACACCAGGGGTAAAGGTTACTCATGCCTCAGTAGTCAATAATTGTCATGATTTTGCAGATGATTTTATTTTATATATTTATTTTGTTTTATTTTTAATTATTGTAACTTATTTTAATTATTTGTATTATATATTTTATTTTAGTTTTTCATTTTGTTGTTATTTGTATGTATTATTATTATTATTATTATTATTTTATTTATTTTATTTTTTTCTGCCAAACCTTGTCATTTAACAGTATTTTAATTTTTAAGCCATTTTAATTTTCACATTCTTGTTGTAATTGTTTTTAACAGTGTGGAGATCCTTTCCAAGAAGACGACCTTGTGATGCTGAATGGGACTAAAGAGGAGGTGGAGAAGCTACAGAATGCCATGGAGGAGCGCAGATCAAAGGCTAAAACTGCAAAAGTAAATTGATTCCTTGCTGGTATAGAATTGCAGTTGTCTTTGGGATGTGCATTATTGTAATGTAATGTAATGTAATGTAATGTAAGTTGTAAGAGATGAGGAATTGAAAATGCACACTAACGTACAGAATGAGCAAAAAACGCTTTCACTTCCTTTCTTTTTACTTCCAATTTTTTTTTTTAATGAAATTTTTAAATGAAAATGATTTTTAAAACCATTTTTCATGTTAGGCATTTTTTTTTCTATGCAGAAATCAAAGAAGAGCAAAGATGCTAAAGTCTCCAAGTCGCAAGATTCAACAGGTACACTAACACACGGTTTGCTTTATAAATCACATTAAAGTTTCTGATCACTCTGCAGTGAGTATTTCAGAGTCAAGCAACATAAAAATAAAAATTAAAGCAATATTTCACCCAGAAAAGAAAATTTGCTATCATTTGCTTACCTTTGTCATTCCAAGCTCTTATTAATTTCTTTCTTTTCGTGTTGAACACAAAAAGTGTGAATACATTTCACTAATAATCATTTCTTTTTTAGTTCATTTTATTTCAACATTTCTAACACATGTATTTCAAGCTTTCAATTAACATAGGGCTGTCAAACGATTAATCGCATCCAGAATAAAAGTTTGTTTACATACTATACGTTTACTTTGTATATTTATTATGTACATATAAATACACACATATACATGTGTATATTAAAACAAAATATTTATATGTATATATATTTATACCTGTATACAATTTAGATTATAAATAAATATAAATATTTTAAGTATAAATCTAAAATATTTTTCCTTAAAATATACATGCATGTGTGTGTATTTATATATACATAATAAATATACACAGTACCCAAATATATAGTATGTAAACATAAACTTTTATTTTGGATGCGATTAATCGTTTGACAGCACTAAATTAACACAAATATTTTTAAAATATGTGTTAATGCTAACATTGTGAAAGATTTTCAGTACATGGGTAGATAATGAGAAAAAATATGTAATTTATTTCGCTTTATAAGACCAGGAAAATAGTGCATATGAGCTACTTTTGTGACCTTTTTTTCCATTTTGAAACTGTTATACAGCAGTTCACCATCAACTTCAGTTTTGCTTTAAATCTTAGGTTATTGTTTGAGCTTGTTAGATCGCTGCCTAGACAATTAAGATTAAGTTGACAAACAGCCCTTGAAACACAACCATAAGACTAAACAACAATGGATACATAAAAAAAAAAAAAAAAAAAAAAAAACATAATATAAATGACTAAATAATTAATGAATCAATGAATTGGATATATAAATGACAATAATGATTATTATAAATTATTATATGATTAAATGGAATAATAAAATGATTAAATGATTATAAATGAATAAATGAATGAAGAATATAAAAAAGTAAGTAAAACAGAGCACAAATGTATGGTTGTTTTCTTGAAGCAAAACACACAGTTTGCATTTGTGGATCCTCTGATCCTTTCAGGCTATGAGTCATCTTAAGTGAGATTAGGAGACATTTCTAGGTAAAGAATGTTTAGTTTTCCCTTACAGACATAATTTCTGTGGGTGGATTTTTCTGTAGGTAAACAGCCCCTATCCCAATGCGCATATTGTGTGAAAGTTGTACCGGGTTTACCAGATTTACTGGCATTGCATCATCAGGACAGCTTTTTTGAAAGACTGAAACTGACTTTAAACAGAAGAGCTCAGGCAGAAATTCAGTCACCCTTTTTTCATGTTAACACCCATAATTGCACAATAGACCTTTATGAATGCTCTGTTTGTAAGGATGTTGATTTTATATCGAACTGTGTTCATTTATAATAACTCAAGAGTTGAAAACTCAAGATATAACCACTTCACAAATGCCTAACTGGAACAATATGAAGCTTGTGTTGAAAGTCTGCTTTTGTGTTAATCACAAGGCAATGCCCCATAGACCTCCATTTTAAATGTTTTTTTTTTTTTAATAAACTGAAAGATGAGTTCAGTGGCAATTGGTAGTACATAGATAAGAACCCATAACATTCAACTTTAATTACCAAGTATGTCAGGAAAAGATAAAAATAGAATAGAAATGACTGACAGGATATCAATCAGTGTAGAAAAAAATGTCAATATTCACTGAAGTTTTGTACACCCTTTTAGTTTTGCTTCAGTATGAATGAGGTAATGTTTACATGCGATTATCTGAGATAATCTCTAATCATCTGAGCTGACATAGTTTATGCTTTGATAACTCAAAACTGTGACAAAACACATTGACACACATACCAATTCAATTCAATTATCCACAATTTTTTGGAGATGCGTTCAGAGAGGAGAGGACTGTCTGTTATTTTGTTTAAATAGATTTTCTATTACAGCTTTTCATTTTGTTGTCAGCTATAAGGCATTTAAAGAGAAATAAGTTTCTGCATTTTTGAAGTGCATTTAAACAGCCTTTAGACATGTTGCTCTAAAAACAACCAGATAAAACAACCTCTTTGTTCTCCCTACAAAACTGGGAAAACCACACTGACTACATTTTATTACGGTTCATAAATGTTATTTGTCATGTTTGCTTTTAGGTTGTACATTTACTAATGAGCTGTTAAATATTACATGATATGATCTGGATTATCAGTAATTGTATTATACCATGGTTTCAAAGATATCATACTATTGTTTTCTGGGTCAGGATGCGTAAGTGTATGAGGGTAGATGATGCATCACATTTCTGTGAGCTTTTTATAAATATCAATATGCTAGTGTTAACATGAACATAAATTTTTGTTTGAAATGATCATGCAGTGTGACAAATGCATTTTTTTAATTTTTATTTTATAATTTAAAAAAATTGTATATATAACACATTTATTGTCAGCTCATGCATATTCTCAAAACATTTTTATGCTTAAATAAGGTAAACTAAAAGTAAAATCATTAAAAACAACTTTTGGTGCTCGAAATAAAATTAACATTAACTGAAATATAATAATAATAATAATAATAATAATAATAAAACATTAAGCCTTTTTTCATTTAGCAACATTTTATTATTTTAATTTATTTTAACTTGATGTGCTAAAATAACTAAAACTGAAAAAAAAACTTAAATTTGTGTTATGTAACTGTATAGACTTATGAAAAGTAATAAAATGCAAAAACAACAAAACTAAATGAAATTAGAAAATTAAAATGAAAACAAAAATAAAGAAATACTATCTCAGTGATTTTTAACTAGTAAAACTGTTAAATGGTTAATTAATTATTTTCCTTTTCTCTCGTAATGGCAGGAAGCTGTGACACCACAGAGACTAAATCTGCGTCACTGAATGGAGAGGGCAGCAGTGGAAGCTGCAGTGATTCAGGTATCCCAGCGAGCCAGAGTACAGAAAAGCTAGATTTAATGGAAATATGTGTGAATGGTTTTGAATGGACAATCATATAATTGTTGGTTTTACAAATGAAGAGTCTGTAGATATGATGTATTTCATCATCACTTTACAGAAAAGCAAAAAAAAAAGATATTGCTACATTAATTCCCGAGCAACATGGACAATTCTTGTGAAACAGTTGTCATTACATACTGATTCACATAGTATTTAAATAGTAGGCAATATGTATATGGTAAGCAGTTTATGGTAGTACTCATCCATTATATTCATCTTGACAGTAGATGGCAGCAGAGGAAGTAAACTCATGTTGTGTTGTATGACTCCAGCACAGGCTTTAATGTTTACAGTAAATGAAAGGGTTTCCTTTAACATAATTGACCTTTTGCTGTGGTATTAAAATAATGTACACTACTGTTCAAAATTCTAGGGTCAAGATTTTTTTTTAATGTTTTAAAAGAAGCCTTTTATACTCACCAAGGCTGTATTTATTTGGTCATAAATACAGTAAAAACAGTAATATTGTTACATTTTCAAATAAGTGTTTTCTATGTTAATGTTTTATAAAATGTAATTTATTCCTGTTATTCAAAGCTGATTTTTCAGCATTATTACACTATTCTTCAGTGTCACATGATACTTCAGAAATCATTCTGATACGCTGATTTCCTGCTCAAGAAACATTTCTTATTATTATCAATGTTAAAAAACAAATTATATTTTTGTGCAAGCTATGATGCATTATATTTTCCAGGATTCTCTGAGAACAATTTATTTGAAATAGAAATCTTTTGTAACATTATAAATTACTATTACTTCTAATCAATTAAATGCATCCTTGCTGAATTAAAGTATTAATTCAAAAAATCACCTCAAACCTTTGAATGGTAGTACGTTTGAATATAATGCTATGCATTTTAAGTACACATCATACGAATATGCAAGTATAAGTCCTCAGTGACCCTCTAGATTTCAATCTGTGCATGCCACACGGGATATTAACAAGCAAATGATGTACCCCTACTATACAAATGCAGTGGTCATGTCATTTAGGGACATGTCAGGCTTCTCTGTTGTCTCGGCTCTTAAATCTGGCTGCCTATATGTGCACGGAAATTTGGAGATTATAATCACGATTTAAGAATATAATCATGTGCAACGACATATTAAGAGGACAGTCGTACAGAATTATTAATAAGAGTCAAAAGTAATCACATGTAACATCACATCCTGACTTGTTAAAGGAATACTATAGTCAAAAATGTACATTTGCTGAAAATGTGCTCACCCTCATTCAGGATGTAGCTCAGTTTGTTTCTGCAGTGAAATGGGTGCCATCAGAATGAGTCCAAACAGCTGATAAAAACATTGCAATAATCCACACCACTCCAGTCCATCAATTAACATCTTGTAAAGCCATAAACGGCATTGAATTTGCAGAAACAAACAAAAAAAAATTCTAAAAACATTTTAACTTCAACCTGTTGCTTGTGGCCAAAATATAAGTCCATAATCCATAATAATGCTTCCTCTAGTGAAATGTCACATCAAAACTTTTTTACTGTTTTGGCTTGTAAACGGTGCTTGATCTGTGCATATTTCTCTCCTGATTCAGATGAGATGGCTTTTTCAGTGGAGAAAGCATACTATGGATAGAGTATTATAGCTGAAAGCGGTAGATTAAAGTTAAACATCTTAATGTTGGAGTTGTTTTTTACCAACGCAAAGCTTTGTGCTTCACAAGACATTCATTGATGGCCTAAAGAGGTGTGGATTACTTGTGGATTTTTGTGATGTTTTTATCAGCTGTTTGGACTCTGACGGCACCCATTCGCTGCAGAGGACCATTTGATGAGCAAGTGACGCAATGCTATACATTTCTCCAAATCTGATGAAGAAACAAACTTCTCAATTTCAGCTAATTTTTTATTTTTTTTTATTTAACTATTCCTTTAAGAATGGCTGTTAAAGATCAGTCTGCCCTGATCATGCAGTTCGGTTACTCAAGCTGTGCCATCTTGTCTTTTTCCGGCTCAGCTCCAGGACCGTCTACATCCGGTGAGTGCTCTAAGACATTAAAGGCCCCCGCGGGACCCATCGCTGGGAGTAAGAGATCGATCCAGGGCATGAGGGACAAATCTGAAACCTACAAGTCGATCTTCACCTCCCACAGCTCTGCCAAACGTACCAAAGACCAGATGTCCAACTGGGTCACACACACGCCTTACCACTTTTGAGTGCCTTCTTCCTAGTGAAGCTCGCCCTCTGGTGGTCAGGCTTTGGAGGAGCAACCTTCTGGCTGGTGGATTGATGCATTGTTTTTAGCTTATTTTTATTTACTCTTAAAAGATAATCTTAATTTAGTTGCATGCTTAAGCATTGATTTTCAGTAAACCCATATTGGCTTGGGTAAACATGAGCTGTAACTATTGCAGTAAAAACACAATTAAAGGCAGATAAGTTTGTTTTCCTCCTCAGTAGCATAAATGTGCATTCCTGTTGTTGTTATTGAGCGTTTCTCATCACTGTATTACAGAAATAACCTACTAGTTACAGCAGTTATCTATTGTACTTCTAAACATGCATTATTTGTGCACCCAATAAAAGTCCCATCTAGGAGAAATCATGCGCTGTTGCTGTGTATTTATTAGTAACGACCCTCAATACAGCTTTTATCCACAGGGTGGCAGTAGATGTCTACGAATAAGCGCTGCTCCAGTCAAACAGCATTAGATCTGATCCTAGATGTGTTTCTGGACTTTGTGCAGTTTCACATAATGTAATCGTTTATGTTCATCTGACAGGTGCATAAATAAAATCCAGACTAAGATTTTCAGGTATGTGTCTTCCTAGAAGTCATGTGTGCGTGAGAAAGCTTGAGAAATACATGCTTGGAATATCAAACTAAATTGAATTGTATTACTCACGGTAGCAGCATTTTGTGCAACATGTTCTGTGGAACATTAAAGGCCGAGGAAGGTATTCCTTATTAGGAATGATTATTCTACTTTAAAGCTTTAAGAAAATCTTGCAGGGGAAATTAAATCTCCAAGATTTTCTTTAAGAGGTTCATTTCCTGTTGGACTATCACTTAAAAATATATACAGGGTTCCCACCGTTAACTCAAAGAAAACATGGAAATATCAGGTGATTTATATGTAACTTTAAATACAAGTCATAAACTTACACGGATTTGAATACATTTTAGTACAATCTTTCTTAAATTAAAACGAACTACTAGAAAAGTCCAAATGTGTGTGAGTTCTTTACATCGTCTTGACTTGTCTTGATTTTTAATTACTCTGGACGCTTCTTTTAATTAAAGCCCCGTTGTGCAATAGTGTGTTGCTCCACAGAGCTGAAGCGATGACTAATCATCCTCATCGATCGGAATGCTGCGGCCCCAGTTCAGGTGTTCTCAGAGTCTGCGCATGCGCTCTGCCAGCCCTGCGCATCCAGGTGTATGAGCGGCGGGAGCCCGTGTGATGCGAGCATTCGCTGCTTCACAGCGGGACTGAACAGCTAAAGCAGATGTCGCTGCTGGAGAGGCTGGACTGGCGGGTATGTTTCCATTCAATGCTTATTGCTATAATTATTCCAATATATGTATCATTAGCATTTGTTGTATACATTTTGTTGCATTTGTTTTAAATTCGTATACACTGGTGCCTGAACTTTTTCTTGCGTTTGCAGAATGTACAGCCAAAAGGAAGCAGGATAATAACAGCAACAACAGCTATTAACAGTAATAATAATAATAATAATAATAAAACGATAACAAATGATTACTAAATTACAGAGCTTTTGTTTCTTCGGGTGTGAAACACCTATCTGAACGTTTAACAGAAGGACTTAGCACTTTTATTAGATTTTATGAATTTAGCAGACGCCTAGGGAAAAAACGCGCTTGATCAGATTTCTCTTCTGAGAAGAGAATTATTGGGAGTATTTTAACACCCAACAGTTTAACCGAGTAGAAATTAGCTACAGAAATCATACGTAAGCACAAGTCTGTAAAAAATCATTAAGTATTTACAGGATTAATATAAATAGATAAATTGTTAAAAAAAAAAAATAAAATACTCGTTGATTATAATTTGATTTGTTGTCATGTTAATGAATGTTGACAAACCCTGCATCTAATTTAGCACATTTCCTTTTTTAATTTTGATCTGGCCTTTTCATTTTACACCTACATTAAAAAGCTCACAATTTATAATCTGATCAGACGATGATGGGTTCCAGTGTTTTTGTGTTGGCTACACATTTGTTTCTATTTTATAAATACAGGTAAACACGTTTTTACAAATAGCTTGTTAGTGTATTATGTAACTCTTTCTGTTTTAAAATATTTTCGTACGTTTTTCTTAATTCAATTGCTTTAAATTAAATGCGGTCGTGTTTAATAAGGGGCTGTTGAACAATAATTTTGAATTTTCTCATTTTCACCGCTTTTTTCCTATCAATGTTACAACCCGCATACTGTTAGCCTACTATATATATATATATATATATATAATATATATATATATATACATCACTTGGGAAACATTCTAAAAAAAATAAAAAATAAATAAAATTTCACAGGGGGGCTAATGAGTTTGTCTTCAACTATATATATATATATATATAGTTGAAGACAAACTCATTAGCCCCCCTGTGAAATTTTATTTATTTTTTATTTTTTTAGAATGTTTCCCAAGTGATGTTTAACAGAGCAAGAGAATTTTTTCACATTATTTCCTATTATTTATTTTCTTATAGTGAAAGTCTGATTTCTTATAGTAGCTTGAATAAAATACTTTTTAAAAATTGCTAAGGTCAATATTATTAGCCCCCTTAAGTAATGATTAGTTGCTGTCCAATGACTTGCCAAATTTGCCAGATTAACCTAATTAACCTAGTTAAGCCTTTAAATTGCTCTTTAAGGTGAGGATTAGTATCTTGCAAAACAACTAGTGAAATAATGTGCACTGTCATCATGACAAAGACAAAAGAAATTAGTTTGGACTTGAGAGAAAGAATTGTTAATGCTCATAAAGATGGAGAAGGATACACATGTTTATCAAAACTTTGGAAAGAAAACTAGTGAGAGAGGTTTCTAAAGACCCAAGAACAACTGCCAAGACACTAGTGAATGAGATAAGTCTGGAATTGATGTCTCAATGAAGACAGTCACTAGAGCCCTGCACAGGAATGAAGTACAAGGTTGCCGACCAAGAAAGACTCCACTTGAAGTTTGCTAAGGACAGCCTGGGGGAATGTGATGCATACTGGAAACATGCCCTTTTGTCAGATGAGACAAAACTAGAGCTTTTTGGCCATAGAGATGTTGCCTATGTTTGGAGAAAGAAGGGAGAGGCATTCAACCCCAAGAACACTGTTCCCACAGTGAAACACGGTGGTGGGAGTACAATGCTGTGGGGATGTTCCAGTGCGTTTGGACCTGGGAATCTCGTCAGGGTTGAAGGAAACATGAAAAAGGAAGACTATAAGAAGATTTATAAGAAGAGACAACCTCAGACAGTCTGCAAGAAAACTTGATTTGGGTCGACATTTTTTCTTCCAGCATGATAACGACCCAAAGCACACCTCACTTCTGGTGAAGAAATACCTCCAAATGAGCAAAGTGAGTGTACCTGACTGGCCTGCACAAAGCCCAGACTTGAATCCAATAGAAAATCTGTGGGGCACACTAAAGTCCAGAGTTTGTGCCAGAAGACCAACAAATCTGGAGGAGCTTGAGAGATTTGCTAAGGAAGAATGGGCTGTCATTCCTTAGGAGACATGCTTGAAACTTGCTGAGAACTACAGCAAACGACTAAAGGTTGTTATCAAGCAAAAGGGATACACTATTGATTACTGTCAGGACACTACTAAAGATTGGGATGAGGGAGTTCCCTTAGTTCTGTTTGCTGTCAGAGAGACCATTCAAGAATCTCTTGGTTTTAGTCCAGCTGAACTTGTGTTTGGACACCAAGTAAGAGGGGGGGGTCACTTGGGTTTATGTCCCCACCAATGTCAAAAACAAACCTACGCCCTTGTCTTCTTCATACTGCATGGTCGCTAGCTAGAGAATTAGTTAGGTTGCTAGTAAGGTAAATGCTGTGACTGTGCCAGAGTTATCCATTGCCTCGAATGGAGGACTCTGTAGATAACGTCAGTTCAGCTTGTTTTGTTACAAAACTTGATATGCTAAACGTATACTGGCAAGTTCCACTCACCTCACAAGCTTCAGAGATTTCAGCCTTTGTAACCCCAGATAATTTCCTCCAATATATGTCATGGCTTTCGGGTTTCGAAAGCACATCTTGATGATCTGGTGTTGTATTCATTGAGTTGGACAGAACATATTTGCTTGTTAAAAACTGTGTTTGAATGACTTGCTAGAGCAAATCTAACACTTAACCTAGCAAAGCAACTGTCGCTTACCTTGGTAAGGAGGTTGGTCAAGGCCAAGTGCGACCAGTAGAGGCCAAGATTACAGTCATAGTGGAGTTTTCATTACGGAGTTCTTGGGAATGGCAGGCTATTATTCTTGTAGCTTTTGTACAAATTTTTTGACCTTAGTCCTTATTCACAATTCGGAATAACAAATAAAAAATAGAGCTGTATAATTAAACTAAAATTACTATATATAGTGTTTATAATAGTATTTTAGACTACTGTCTTGTCTATGACAGTGTCGAATTTCAAGAACCTCCACAGTGCCCATATAAATTATATTAATGTTAACAGACAACAAAAAAGATTTTGTATAAACACACACACACACACAAATTGCAAAATTCATATATTTACACACACGTACGTGTGTGTGTGTGTGTGTGTGTGTGTGTGTAAATATATACATTTTGCAAATGTAAATTTCTGTAAATGCATGACAAGACAGGCTTTAAAGTGATGCTGAGGGTGACTGTAGATGACTTTTTAGCTCGCAACATTCTCAGATCGGCCCGTAATTTTTCTCACACGGTACGAGCCGCGACTATGCGATCATCTGCGGCTGCGAGCTCGTACGACAGCAATCACACCGTGTAAGCCTGCCTTTAGGTTTTACTGTGCATAGAAACCTGAGGTAAGGGGTGAATGCCACCCCCTTTTTCTTTTCTTTACTTAGGTTAGAGGTTTAAATGAGAGAGCTTTGTTTGTTATATTTCTTTCTTTCTTTTGGTGTCACTAGCGGAATTATTTTTGTTTTCCTTTTCTTCTGATTGTAAATTTGTATGTATTGGTTGGTTCTTTATTGATTTTATATTTTTGTAAAACAATTTTGTAATTATTATGGATTCTTTTTCACTTTGTATATTTAATCACTTTGTTGGCAGTTTGTTGTCTTTGCGTTGTCTCATGCCTCCATCATCATCATCATCATCATCATCATCATCATCATCATTATCATCATTTTACAAACCACAATCTCAATGTTACCCCTTTTACCCCCTAGACCAGAGGTGCCCAACCCTGTTCCTCGAGATCTACCTACCTGCAGACTTTAGTTCCAGCCCTGCTCCAACACAGCTGTCTGTAATGATCAAGTGCTACCTAAGAGATTAATTAGCTGGATCAGGTGTTTGATCAGGGTTGGAGCTGAACTTTTGTAGGATGGTAGATCTCCAAGGGTGCTTCTCAATATCCCTCCTCGTCTCCACGATCCTTGATCCTCCATCCTATGACCCGGAAACTGATCGAGCTCAGCCATCTTGTAGGACATCTCAATTCTGTAATTGCACCGCGAGGAGTGAGGAGGCTGCCTGAGGACTCTTGAGCGAGGATACACAGCTGCATCCTATGCGGAAGTTTTTTCGGCAAAAAAATCTGACTCGCATGTAAATTCTCCTCCCCCTTCACATCTGTTGTCATAATTTAAATGTATATATTACCTTTGCAGTTTAAATAAACCATACATGTCATATATTTCAACAGGACATCTTGCTTTATTAATATTTATTATGAATGCCTTATATAACAAACTTTAATAACATAAGGGTGGATCCCTTTAGCGCGGCTGATGATGCTTTGAAGTGAAGTCCTCAGTTCCTTTCCTTGCATCCTTCCCTCATATTCTAAGGAGGTGGAGCTAAGATGCGAGGAATGCAAGCAAGGAAAGGAAACAAGATTGCACAAATAAGAAATGAGACGCACCCCAGGAGGGATCACTCCAGTCCTCTGGGACACTTAATTTCCAGTGATATTGTATACTAATCGAATTGTATACAGTTAATGCTTTAACTGAAAAATGGTAACCGTTTCCTTTTGCATTATTGACACAATACCTTCCTATTTAATACTGCAACGCTGCTTTGACACAATCTCTATTGTGAAAAGCGATATATATAAATAAAGGTGATTTGACTTGACTTGACTCTGCCCCAGAAATGTAACACAACAACTTGACTTGACTTGAGTGATTTATTTAATTCAACAGAAACATGGAAGCAATACATGTCTTGGAGAGAGGGCCAGGCCAAAACAACAAATAAAACAGCAGCTAACTAATAGGAGGAGTACTAAAGTAAAAGAAAAGAAATTAACAATGTTTTGATGGTCTTCTAAGTCTCTTGACTATAAGCAACTTTGCAACTACATGTCAACTAACTCTTAGAGTATTAGTAGACTGTTTAAGGTTAGGGTACAGTAGGTAACCGGTTCACGTAAAGTTACTTATAATCAGTTTGTCTGTTGGGGAACCATCAAAAGCATATATTTTGCACACTACTAATAATAATTACTGCTAGCTGACATGTAGTTGCCGATTTACTTATCAACAGCTGTTTAAAGGGTACCATCAAAATAATCAAACTCATATTACAATAAAAATAGTTAAGCAATACCTGATCTTACAGTTTGAGAAAAAATAAAAATATTATTATCATTATTATCATTATTGTTGTTGTTGTTACTTATTAGTGGCCTTTGTCTGCTTTAAGTAAAGTAACATAAGTAACATGGCAAGATATGAGACTATGAGAAGTATAATGGTAACTGAAGTGGATGCCACGTGTTCTTTGTGTGTTATAAATCAGCATACTCTTAAAAGCTATAACCACAAATAAGTAAATATTATAATACATTAAAACTTTTCTTATGAATACTCATGAGATGATACAACATCTTATAAGGTTTTTTTATAATGCATTATGCATTCATTATAATGCCTTAATAATACACCTAATAATCTATTACAAATACGGGCTTCATAGAAAGTGTTACCGATATATATATATATATATATATATATATATATATATATATATATATATTTTTTTTTTTGTAAGGGTTTATGAGTATGCAAATAAATATACTGTTTAAATTCACAAATAAAATGTTTCATGTTAAATATTGAAATATCACAGCTTTACGACAAACTTCCATTTATTGAATCTGTGTTTTGTGAATGCATTTACTATTTGTATTACTTGCATGCACTTAATGTTTTTGTACAGCAGAACTTGCTGCCAAATGGAAATACTGTGCGTTGAGTCAGGAGAAGCTGAAGTGGCCCATAGTTGCCTGTGAGCTGGGCAGGTACAGAATTCAATTATGATCATGTTTGTGTTTATAAAGGTGAAATACGGCCACTTATTATTATATGTTTGTTTGTTTATTTATTTATTTAGTAGTTGACCATATGATAGACAGGATTAATGCATCATAATGCATGAGATGGTCAATATTACAAAATCAAACCCTTCAGGCTGATACAAGATTTGTGCTTCATGTCCTGATCCCCTCTATGGGGTTTATTTTGACCAATAATGACTTTCTACCTTACATGACCTCTGTTCTAAAGATTTACCATTGTTACTGCGTAACAACCAAACATTGTTTAACTGTGGTGTCTGAAATAAGATCAGAATAACCACCATGAATGGATCCTCACGAAAAAGCTCCACAGTTTTTAACAGAATTTGAATATTTTTTGGATAAGCATCTTTTAACGACCAATGAGAATGCTGAATTCTCTTTGTGATTGGCACAACCTTGTGACTCGGCTGATTTCATGGGGACTTTAATGTGTTTTCATTCAGCGTTAGGTTTTTCATAAAGACCATTTAGTCTGTCTGTAGTCCTGCTTTGAGTTTTTCATACAGCTTTTGTCTGTATGTTTGCGCTAATGCACATTTACAGCCTGAACAACCCTGAAAAATACTGCTAATTTTATTCCTAATAAAAATAATAATAATACTACTAATAATAATTAGGATTTTAAAAAAAATGTTTTTGAAAGACGTCTCTTCTGCTTACCAAGGCTGCTTTTAATTAATCAAAAACACAGTATTATTGTGAAATAATATTATTGCAATTTAAAATTATCGTTTCCTATGTGATTAGACTGTAAAATATATTTTTTTCCTTTTCCTGCAAAGCTGAAATTTCAGTAGCCTTCAGAAATCATTTTGTTTCAAATGCATGTAAATAGTGATTGTTGTGTTTTTTTTTTTTTTTTTTTACTACTTTAAATGTTTTGTTTCTTCTCACCTTTCTTTTCATCAGTTTCCAAAAACGTTACCTTCAGTAATAACTGATAATGATCAAGGAGCAAATCAGTATATTAAATGATCTCTGAAGGATGTGACTGGAGTAATAATGATGCTCAAAATTCAGCTTTGCATTACTGAAATAAAGTACATAAAAAAAAAAAAAAATATATATATATATATATATATATATATATATATATATATATAATAGAAACAATCTATTTTGAATAATTAATATTTCAAAATATTATTTTTTTTCTGTATTTTGATCAAGTAAATGTAGCCTTGGTGAGCAGAAGAGACTTCATAACATTAAAAAGAAAAAAAAACTTTAGATTTTTGATGTTTCTAAACTAAAGTTTAACAAACAATCAATCAGATTTCCATCTGAAAGCTGTTGTGTATAGCACACTTTTAGGTGCTTTATCTGAGAAATGTGTGTTCTAACTTTCACCCACTAAAAATATAAATTTAAAATAAAAAAAAAAAATGTTAAAAAATAAATATTCAAATATTTAAAAAGAATACATAAATAAAAAAGTAAGAACTTTAATACATGGATGCCAGTGTTTGACTAAATGTCTAATAATGGTCATGATGTAAATGTTTATGGCTATAATATGTTCCTCTGTCAGCATCAAGTAATTTTAAGCTGTTGTTGGCAAAGAATTTTTTCTATCCAGGTTAGTAAAAGAGGCATATTTATAAAAAAAAAAAAATGAAAGTACTTCGTGTTCGGCTGGAGTTTCTAAAGACTATGAACTGTGTTGAGATCAAAATGGACTTGATCAGAAATTCATGTGTACATAATTTGCATGAAAATGTACATATTGAAAATATGTGGCTTATTTTAGTAAAGTATTAAAGGCATGCCATAATGATCCTTACTAAACTTTGTATGTTTGTTGTAAAGGGGCCTCAGGTCATGTGCATACTGTTTAGTGGGTTAACATGAAGCTTTAATACCACATGTTAAGGCCTGCTTAAAGTGCAGCATGGAGCCTTCAGTGTGTTATTCCATCTATAAAGTCTTTATTGTGCTGTAAATGATTTTATTTTACGTGACGCAACATACAGACGAGATGTCACTCAGCTAAATGCGTCAGCAACGGTCGTTTCGCGTGATGGAACATTGGCTTGCGTAACATAAACTGATTTTATTCGCTATAATACTGCTTCTAATTAATTTGGATGCTAAAATATGTTCTCAAAACTGTGTACTGTTTGTTTATTGACAGGTTATGAAGTCACCTTTTAGCTACGAGGGAAACGCGAGGCGGCGGTCTGAAGTTCACAGTGTCCCTGGGGAATAGCAGCCCATCGCCGGTACGAGAATCGGCACTATTTCGGTTAAAACGGATAACAGAGAACCGTTTACAGACATAAGTCTGTGAATAAGAATTTTATGGCAAGTTTTCTTCCTTATGAAGCAGATTTAGTGATGTAGTAGATCCAGGGTGCCCTCTGAGTTTGTATCAACAACGTTGAATTGTGCTCACCTTTCAGTCTTTCACGAATGTTCTGAATTGTTGACTGTATGATGTTGCAAACCTTGCGTGGAATTAAGCTTGATTTATACTCAAATGAAATCAGCAATAACGTACCAAAGAAATACATAAACAAACCTCGCTCTGCTTGCCAAAGGGATACAAAAAAAATGTATTGAATTGACTGAATTGATTAGGACCTCTGTGGTGAGACGCCATGATGGTTGAATGGGAACAGTAGCGTTCTGGAGAACTTTATGCCGGTGCCACAGTTCCATACATTCCAGGGCTTTTGGGAAGCTTGCGGTCTCAAATTTATTCGCAAACATGTTTTCTGTTTGGATGATCCACGGTAAGTCATCAATCCCGTAAACACAGATATCCCTGATGTATTGTCCTGTAGAAACAAACAAAGCAGGTTTAATACCCATAGACACAGGATTGCAATCTAGGCTTGTTGCGATCGGTGTTGACTGTGATACCGATGTGAGTCTGCAACACCGGTTTAGTCACTTGTTCACCGCAGCACTGCCCCACAGTTGTTTCAATTTTTTTTCAGTTAGAGAACAGACATTTTTGACATTTCAGACTTTTATGTCTCACGTTGGCCTTACGTGGATCATACGATCACAAACTTGCCAGTCTGATTTTCGTCAGAGGTTGTAGGTTGACTAAACACTTAATACCCGCCGCCTACTGCTTGCTTTTGATAAAAAGTGTAGTTAACTTAGTACTTTCCCATACAATTTGCTAGAGCAGTCATACACAGAAACCAGGGGGTCTCAGAAGATGTGCCTATTGCTCCATTAATTCTTGAACCTGCTGTTTGTTCTATCCTGGCCGTATATTTGTGGTAGATCTACTAGTCATAATGATTTCAGAAGAGATCAGAATAAATTAGATAAAATATTTTATTTGTCAGGTAAAATATATCATGCCAATTACATAATTAAACAATGAAAATCCAATTCAGAATTAAATTCAGTTCCAATTCAGATAAATACATAACATCAGTCACTCAAAGATGAATCTCAAAGTGGGAGATGCATACCTGACCACAGAGAGAGACACAGCAGCATGTGGGAGACTTGGATGCTTAGCTCCAGAGACTCTCACACACACTGTGGGGGCTCCTCTGAATACAGAGTCCTCCGTAGTGTTTTGTTACTTCGCTTATATACCCAGACCAGAACAAACAAATCTTTCAATCAATTGTAAAAACATAAAAGACCTTTTGGTTTGTCAGGATCTTGCAAACCAGGGTCACACCTGGCCAGAGATAGAAAAACATTCCCCGCCGGACCCTTCAGAGGGACACACCTCTTCCGCAGCAGAACAGAATTCTTCAAGAGTTTTCAATCTTTTTAATAATATAAATGACTGCTGTAAATTTGAGACCATTTTACCAATCGACCTTTAGAACGATATCAAACATGAAGGAGAAAAGTAACATATTCACAAGATATGGCACATGTGGTATCAGGATATTCTTGGTGAACTTTCAGTGGGTCCTAAAAAGAGTCTGTATTCACCTTTTCATCTTCATTACTGAAAAATTGTTTATATTTAGATTTTTACTTAAAAGAAGAAAAAAAGGTCAGTGAGGTATGAAAACTCTTTTTCATTGAATTGTTTATTTTTCTCAGCCCATTAACAGATTTATTTATTTATTTATTTTTTGTTCTTGTTTGTTCTTTTTTTTTTTTTTTATCAATTTCACATAAAACAATACATTTTATTTAATGTAATTTATGAAATACAAATAAAATTATTTCATTTGTGACTAAATAAAATTATACATTGACACTGGAAAACAAGCCAGGAATACAGAGAAAGAACATCACTTTTTTGCATCTGAAGAAGGAGCCGTAAATGTTATTGCAATCAGAGATATTTTTTTTTTTAAACCTAAAAGGAACCTAAATTAATTGAAAAGTCATGTTTATCTGTTGCAAGTTTTCTATTTTCAAACTTTGCAGTGTTGCTAATACAAGACTTTACTTTTGATTCACTTTTGGAGACCATATTGATGTATTGTTCCATTCAATTTATTTATTAAATTTTCTTTACTTGGTTTTAAAAAGGTAACTTATTACACTTGCCTTTATAAAACCTGCAGAAACCCTGAATAAATTTGCCATTGTGTACTATAAAAATTGCTTTGGATAAAACCATCTGATAAATGCATTAATGTCAGTTTAAAGCGTGTTTGTTTGTCAGGCTTGTACCTTTGCAGCCCTGGTGTGCTTCTCCTTCTTGGTCCCTCCATTTGATTGCACGAACGTTACCTTCCCATTCGCCTTCTACATAATTGCCAGGTGCTTCTGAATAAACATGCAAGACCAATTTTATCATTAGAGATCACATGCTTCTGAGCAGTTCATTATCATCAATATAGCGGTTATCTTGCTTAATTACTGACTGGAGCTAACACTGAGTCAACATTGCATATAAAAGCCCACCATACTCATGCTTGTTGCGTTCTGACTTACCCTTCATGTGGTTCAGCGTCACCCAGTAATGCTCATCAGGGCTGAAGGTGTCTCTAGACCACTCCAGCAAGTCTTTGGCCACCTTGTCTTTGAGGACAAACTCCACAAACAGTCTCGTCAAAGAGTAATAAGCCGTCCCGAAGTAAATTGTCAGGCTGTGAGGAGGTGGTCCCTTCTTTTGACCCTTTGGTGCCACATGGGTGCCATTTACCTCCTCATACTGAAACTCAGTCCTGTACTTCATAGTCTGTGGCTGCTTGATTCCCGGCGTCATGTTCCTGTCTTTCCATTTGGGTTCTTGCATGTACCGGACCAGCTCCAGGTTGGTCTGAATTGGGAAGTCCTGTCCGCACAGATTTATAACTCTTTTCCATTTTGTAGGGGACTTCACCAGATCCTTCATGCAGTTGATGTCAGCCTGCAGACGGGAAAACCCAGCGTAGGTCACTTTTTCGTTGACGGATGCCACAAAGACGTTCGGGAAGCACGTAGATAAGGTTCGGACGCTCGTCTTGTATTCTTCTGGCGCTTTAGCATCTATGTGAATGCAGTAGACATTCTGTGGCGCGTAAATGGCTCTCAGTAGACGCACAAACGTTTCCAGTTCTTTGTGTATGGTGATTATGAAAGCCAAAGGGAAGTCTTTTTCTTCTTTGCTCAGCGGAGCCATAATAAAGTGCAGATCTGACTGCAAAAGAATGCAGTTTGCGTCCAGTTTGGTCTCATAGCTGATATTCTTACTGTCTGTTCGCCGGCATTTGAACCCAGGAGCTGCAGGTGGAAGAATGTCACAGATTTTAAGGGCTGGTGTGGATTGGTTGGTGTGGTTAAGGAAGTCAGTTGATGGAAGAGGACTGTTGAATATGTTGGCTTTCATGTAGATGGTGGAACATGCTAGGATGCAGATTCCAAGGCAGAAGAGAAAACTGCACTTGGTGTTCCCAAGCTGGAGCATCAGAAAAGCAGCTATAGACCTCCTAAAATAGAGCAGAAGAACAAAATGATCAGAGAGGCATTTATTAAAGTACCTAAGCACAGTTCATAAATCATGTTGATAAAGAAGAGAAAGGCTGCATTTATTCAATTAAAAATACAGTAAAAACAGTAATATTATTACAGTTTTAAAGAACTGTGTCCTATGTGGATCTATTGTTAAATGTAATTTATTGCTGTAATCGAAGCTGTATTTTCAGCATCATTACTCCAGTCTTCAGTGTCACATGATCCTTCAGAAATAATTCTAATATGCTGATTTGCTGCTCAAGAAACATTGCATTAGTATTATCAATGCTAAAATTAGTTTTACTGCTTTATATGAGGAAACATGATACTTTTTTTTTCCATTTTTTTTTTGATGAATAGAAAGTTCCAAAGAACAGCATTTCTTTGAAATCGAAATGTTTTGTAACATAAATAACTTGAGCACTTTTGATTAATTGGATGCATCCTTGATGAATGAAAAGTATTCTTCTAGATGTATCTTCTAGGTGGCACATAAGTCTGAAATAATGAATTTAGGTAAAGGGGTGCAGAGCCTGTGGTGGTTTTGTAGGCAAACATTAATGCCTTGAATTTTATGCGAGCAGATATTGGTAGCCAGTGCAAACTGATGAAGAGAGGTGTGTTGTGGATTATTTTCGGCTCATTCAAAATGAATCTTGCAGCCACATTCTGGATTAATTGTAAAGGTTTGATAGAACTGGCTGGAAGACCTGCCAAAAGAGCATTGCAATGCTGTATGTTAAAAAAAAGAAAAGAAAGGAAAGGACATGACGTATGGCCAAGTATGGTGACCCATACTCAGAATTTGTGCTCTGCATTTGTTTTTTGTTTTTTTTTTAAAGATTTATTTTTGGCCTTTATTAGGATAGGACAGATCTTCGGTGACAGGAAGCGAAGTGGGAGTAGGATCAGGAAAGGTCCTCGAGTAAGGGTTCAAACTCAGGACGGCCGTAGCGCAACAGCATTGTATGTTGGCGCACTGCCCACAAGGCTATTAGCGCCAACTTGTGCTCTGCATTTAACCCATCCAAGTGCACACACACAGTAGTGAACACACACCCAGAGCAGTGGGCACTGAGGGTAGAGAAATATTCATGCATATTCACTGACACCGGTAATACTTGTATCACAACATTTTGCGAAACCGCATTTTGCTTTTACTTTTAAACTAGCAGCATTAATGTAACATAACAAACTTTTATGTAATATAAAATAGAAAAATACACAGTTTTAATAAATAGAAATCAGCAAACACTGTGGAACCAAATAAATATGAAAATTCCACTATCAATTTAGATAAATGGCAGAAGTCAACAGGCTTTTCAAAATCCAAAATATTTATCAAAACTGGTGCTTTTGCATTTCGTTTGAAACATATCCGCCATCATCTTGTCATCATCATCTCTCTTCTGGTCAGTCAGCTTGACTCTCTCTCTTCACGTGATGAAATCTGTGATGCAACTGTCGTTCGTTCAGTTTTAATTGTATTGTATTGTCTTTTCCCACTACGGTGGCCCAGTAGTGCCAAACACAATGACATTAAAAAAGCAAACGTAAGCTCACAACACAACAACATTAAAAAAAGCAAACATAAGCTCACAACACAACAACATTAAAAAAAGCAAACATAAACTCACAACACAACAACATTAACAAAAGCAAACATTAGCTCACAACACAACTGAAATGCTCCCGACCACTAGGGGGCAGTTGGTCTGCAGAAATTGTGCGTATGTCACTAGTATTTGCGGTCGCTGCCGGGCGGTCTGAACCTATGGTCTGAACTGCTGTGATAGTTTTAATTCCGTATTTTTTATTTGTATTATTTGTTTATTATTGAACATTAACAGTTTACACACTCAAGTGGGGAATACAAATATGCATATGAAAAACATACACTTCCCAATAATTTTATTTCCAAGTACACATAAATATCCATGTATATAAATCTACACATAACAACAAACAAAACAAAATATTTGTATAACATTTTTGGAGGTTGCAAGGAAAATAAATAAATAAATAAAACATATAGGCTATAAAATATTACCATTCTTAAAAGGAAAGAGACTCATAGTTTCATACAAATACCAAGGGGTTCATCATCTTGGAATAAGTGTTTTAAAGATTCTATGTATGTTTTACATTCATTTTTTATAGCAGGTTTACAGTTATTCCGCTTACTCCAAATGATGTTTACCATCAATGACATCTTTATCGAAAAACCATCTACCATCACCTGAAACAAATTAAATGCCGGAATATCTGTACTAATATCAATATTTAGCCAACTGTAGATATCCTTCCAAAATGTGACTAGACAAGAAAAAAAATCTTCCTCAAAACGGAATCTTCTCTGTAAAATTGCAGCAGCCGGATAGTTAATTACTCTAAACAATCCTTCATTTTAGGTAGAATTGGCCACTTAAGATAATTACAAAATGTAGGTATTTTTAAAAACCTTTTTATTTTTGAAGGTGTATTAAGTCTGAAAATAACTTACTTTTACATTCCCTACTTTGTTCTTACACTTTTTGCCTGGAGAAGTGGGTATCCCCAACGTGAGACTCTGCAGTTTCTGTGCGTTCAAGTTTTCTCTGTGTTAGTGCCGTTTTGAACTTAATATTTGAACTCATTCGTTTACTGGATCCTTTGACAGAAAAGTTTACAGGGGTTTTATTGGTTTAAGAAATTTCTTATCTTAAAAACCTGCTTTTTTATTTGTAAGGTATTGTTTTCGTTATTATAAACTGATTCAAATCAGTAATCAATAATAATTAGTCCTTTTCCACTCGTGCTCTAGCGTGTGAATTGGCAGCATCCCAGATGCGGCAGACGGAGCGGGCGCTGGCGCAGTCATCAGACATATTTCAAAGCAAGCCGACGGCACGGTCCTGACCGCAGCATAACTGTCTTTACTGGGTGTTTTTAGTGAATATTTGCATTTATTCACATATGACTTGATGTGGTGGACAGTCATGATTTTGGCTAATGCAGGACACTACTGAATGATGCGCATCGGAGGGTATTAGAAGTGGGTAGGCTATATATGCAGCCGCCTGATAAAGTGGATATACCTGCATATACCCTCCACTACACCACTGATTTAAATATGTGAGGGTGTTTTGCATTAATTGTTTTAAATAAGGAGGGATAGTTGTATTAAACTCTCTAAAGGAACAATTTATCTCAAATTTCTCAATGCATGATTCATGAATGAATTATGTTGAATAAATTGACCAGCTTCATCTAACAAATCTACAACATATAGAACCTTTTTTATTTACCACTCTTAGTTTTAATCAGAGCCAAGCAGCTTAAAAACTATCAAATTTGCGGCGCCGCAAATACTCGTGACATGCGCACAGTTGACCGTTTCAGCAGACCAACTGACCCCTAGTGGTCGGGAGCATTTCCGTTGTGTTGTGAGCGCTTTTTTAATGTCCTTGTGTTGTGAGCTTATGTTTGCTTTTTTAATGTCGTTGTGTTTGGCACTACTGGGCCACCGTACTTTTCTATAACTGAAAGAACTAAATGACGGTGGGGCTGTGCTGTGGTGAACAAGTGACTAAAACGGTGTTGCAGACTCACAACCGGCATCACCGTCAACACTATTGCAGCAAGCCTAGTTTGCATAAACATAATTGATAATCTATGACTATAACTGATGCGTGTATTATACTATATTGCAAGGGCGTAACCATGGTATAGATATTGGAGGGGTCCAAATGTGAGCCCTTCCCCAGATATTTTTTTAAGTGCATTTCCCACAATTCACAATTTTCATATATTGATAAAGATTTGCTCATAGTTTTGAGGAATACATTGACTATTTGAATTAACATTGAAAGAACAGTCTGCAATTTCTCTGACATAGCAACAAATAGGATGGCCTCCAATGAGGAAAACCTACATACCTAAAGCATTTTGGTTTACATATTGCATGTTTCACGTGAATGAAATCATATCAATCATGAAATCAAACTTACAACTACACTATGCCTAGCCCCCCAACACAAATACACAGGACTAAGCCACAGCCAACATCCCCCCTCACACCTTCCAATCTGCACTTCTACCAGCAGTTCATTATTCAGCCTATGTTCAGGGTATCATGCTAGCTAGCTACCTAGCTATAATACTGAGCCATTTAAACGTGATAATTTTTCACATTTATTCAAAAATTGCCGCAGTATTTTTGACCATGGCACTACTTTTTGTGGGTGTCTACTTGTTTACCGTCTGAAAAAAAAGGCGAATGTCCGCCTGTTCGTCCTGCTTCTTTCCTTTAGCTCCTACCTTCATTTCATTTAAGCACCAGTGACAGCAAAGAGTATAGAATCCCTTCTATACCCTTTGGTGACAGTCGGACTGAGCGTTTTTTTCAAACCATGCCGCAAGCCTGCGTTTACGGGCTCAACCAAGTGTACAATCGAGGGGGGTGGTCACACAGTTTTGTTTCCCTTGTTTTTTCTAAATTGAAACTAAATCGGAAATAACAACAGATCCACTAGGCTACAACCAGGGTTCATAAAAGGAGGGCATATGGTGGTTACGCCCATGCTAGATTGACTGTTTTTTGTTTTATACAGAGTGATAAAAGAAAAAAGTCCAGCTGGACAGCTTGTGTACTCGCCATTATAGCTTATAACTTTATTAAGAATTGCATTATCATGAATGGTTTAAGGCAATGGCAACAAACGAATTACTAAAGAGAACTTCTACTTAAGTGAAAATGTTTACATCAAGCACTTATCTAAAACCACCATTTAAATATATGATGAACACAATTGCAATGCATTTTCACATGAAAGATGCCATTTTTGACACAAGCTCATATGGAATGATTTGTGTTGGTTTGAATTTTTTATTGTAATGGGACAAAATTAGATTTTTTGGAAACAATAATGTACAATACAGTTAGTAAGAAAGAAGCTAGTAATCTTTTAGACCCTAATGGCAAGTTTGAAACACATCTGCACTTGATTCACAAATGTTTTTATTCTGTATTATTGTGCAGTGAATTGAAAGCAAGTGTAAATCTAAAGCAAATCTGAACTTTAAACCCATTCCAGATCTACAGTGGTGTTAAATATTAATATACACAGTAGGGGTTGAACCTTCATTGAACTTCAATGCTCTGCCATGACGCTTTAAGCTTGACGTCGACTAGTCGCTGGTCCTAAATAGAGGAAGCAACATGCCAATAAAACATTTACACTCTGATTCCAAACAGTTAAAAAGACATTTGATTATATAATTTGGATGCTGGAAATTGAAAGGGAGAATGCATGTTTTAAACAGCTTAGGGGACGTTCACGTGTCGCGTCTTTTGTACGCTCAAGTTATTTTAAATGTAGACGCGCATTATCCGTGCTTATAATGGAAGTGATGCGCACGCGGTGCGACGCGCACGGTTTTTCTTTTTTTATGCTGGAAATACATTTATCCTTTGCTGAAACTTTCACGTCTTAATGGAGAGCGCAAGTCATGGCTGCTTAACAATGGCAGACGCCACAGGAGCGACAGCGAAAGCTATGCGCTTTGGAAAGGAGAAGGCTGCGCGCCTATAGCGTTTTCCACGCGTTTTTAGGCGCGACATGTGAACAGCCCTTATTGTACAGGTAAATTAATCGACGTTCTAATCTAATGTGATGTGCGTTGTAACGCACATACATAAGCTACAGACAGTAGCTCGTATATAAGCAGATCAGGCGCGCACAGAATCATTTCCCACTGCGCAATGTGACGTTGTAGTGACGTCTTTTCCATGTCATTTTTGACATATGGTCTACCAAATAAATAAATAGTCATACAGATAATAAATCTTGTTTGTTTATAAATAATCTGTATTCATATGTATAATCATGTTGATAGGCTCTATTTTGTAAAACACATTTACTGCAACTGCCATAGACGTCCAAATGACGTCCAAAAAAACCCAGATCAAATGTTGAACGTCAAAATGACGTCCAAGTTGGGTCATGGTTGGACGTCCAAATAGTAGACCTAGTTTGGACGTCGAATAGATGTCCAGAATTGGTCATGGACCGACGGACCCAATATAAACATGATCTGCACGTCTATCTGACGTCCAATGTTTAGTGGGTTAATAGCCCCGAAATGTATTGTCAGCACTGTTCTATGATTTCTCAATAATACAGTTTATAAACCGAAAGGTTCTAGCATATATTTCTTAGTAATTAAAACCCACAGCTTTACTATTAAAAGAGAAATGCTGCCAGGTAGAATTACTTCACACACACAATCACTCTCTCAGTAACGCTTTTTTATTTCTCACTAATCTTAATCTATTTATCTGATTAAGAACGAGCGAAATATAACGACTCAAAGGCAAAGGAACTGATAAAAACGAGCTATTATAGGAACAGTAGCCATGGGCAGCGCTGTGTCATATGCCATATAGCGGTGCACAAGGTGTTCGAGATCAAGATTTAGGCATATTTGTTTATCAATGACGTCATCAATGACTAGTCGACGTCGACTCGACTTTCATCACATAAATGTCGACTTTAAAAATTCTGAAGTCGTTCAACCCCTAATACACAGTACTATGTATTAATCACTTTGAATAGAAAGTTTCCCGAACTTCAGCACATGCTTTTATTGATAATACAATCTCAGTGCCATTACGTTGTTTTGTAACTGAGAAAGATGATTAATTTCAAACCAATACATTTTTGAGAAAGATGATTCATGTGTCAGTAGTTGTTAGCAAATGATCTTATAAAGCACCTGTTAAGATAACAAATGTACAGTCAAACCGTAGGCTTCAAGAACAACAGATTAATTTCGCTACCAATGTGCTGGTAAAGGATTTTTTTTTTTTCAACAGTAATAGTATAAGCATTCTTTATACATTATACATTTGACTTTTTATGTAGTTAAAAAGCTAAATGAAACCTCCTTACAGGTTCTCCCCAACACTCAAACATAAACACAAGTGCTTAGACACAGTCCAATAAATCCATGAGTCAAAGTGTGCCTACCTTTTAGCAAATGGTAAATGGGATTAAATATTCACAAACATGCTAACATCCGCATGACCTCTGTCTAAAAGGCTCCTTTGTGAGCAGCAGTCCTCCACAGAGTGTTTACTATCAGTGCCTTTGCCTTTCTGAGAGAGAGAGAAACTGCTCTGGCTGTGAGCTGGCTATCACTGTTATGATGTTACTGTGAACGGACAGTCCTCCTGCAACTCTGGGGCTTGGATGCTTAGTAACACTGCCCATGAAAAAAGGGTAGGAGGAGCATAAGGATGTGAAAAAATGGCTTGTCTTGTTCACGGAAGTGTAATTTGCACCTTATTTGCTTTTAACACTTTTGTCTCAGAAGAATCAAATTGTTGTGAAGCATGACATTCCATCAATAGCTCAATACCTAAACAGTTCTGTAACCTGTTGTATGGTATCAGGTTTACAGTATGGTATCAGGTATACACAGTTGACTAAAGCGGTTTTATTACTTTTTTACACAGTGTAACGCCCGTCAGTTGTACTGCTGCTGAATATGCCATTGACTTCCGTACACTGGCAGCTCAAAGTGGATGGAGTGATATTGCATTTAAAGCTATCTTCCATCGAAGTCTAACAACCGAATTATAGACTTGGCCTGCAAGGGGGAAGATTTGTAATTTTCTGAGTTTGCCACTCTCACCATCAAAATCGACAATCTACTGAGACAAGCACCTTAACGCAAGACCCACCGAAGCATCC